>JAQQZX010000001.1:23422980-23433026 GCA_030068355.1 Notoglanidium maculatum | reverse complement strand
CTCTCTCTCCCTCCCTCTCTCCCTCGCTCTCTCTCACTCTCTCTCTCCCTCCCTCGCTCCCTCCCTCCCTCACTCTCTCTCTCACTCCCTCACCCCCATGTGTACTTCCCTGAGGTGTGTGTGTGTGTGTGTGTGTGTGTGTGTGTGTGTGTGTGTGTGTGTGTGTATATGTGCGCTGTAGCGTGACTAACCCTGCGCTGAGTTTAATAAGAGTTTATAAAGTCTCTGTGTTTCAGTGCTAATCTTCATCACTGTCTCTCTCTGTGTTTATAAAATGAGTAGGCTGATCTGAGTAACAATAAGGACAGTGTGTATAAAGTGTGAGCTGGAGTGAACGCCGTGTGTATAAAGTGTGAGCTGGAGTGAACTGAGTAAGATGGCCGCCGTGTCTCTAATCCGTCTCTTCTGTTCGCAGGGCGAGGACGGGGATCATCGAGGTAAGAGTGTGACACTTCTACAGTAAAGCCCTCCTTCCTGGTTTTGTTTCAGCAGCTGTTAGATTAGAGTTAAAGTTTATGGTTTAATGCATTACATATCTTCCTTCTCTTGTTTAAACAGAAATTTAACTCTTAAGTTATCCAGATTTTTTTTAATTTAAATTATTTATAGATTTTAAGTACTCAAGCATTTTATTTCAATTTTTAAAGTGATTGATTACTTTATTTTTGTTCATAAAATATTTAAAAAAAAATTAATTCCAAGTAATTAGTTATTTCATATGTACTGCGTTATTAAAGTAATTAATTACATTTTTTTTTAATTTTCTTCACTCAGTGATGCTTTGATGCTTGTGTCTGTCGTCCCCGTTCTGTGTGTAATATGTAAATCAGCCCAGAACACTCGCACGCTGACTTCCTGTTGTCGCGTCGTTTCGTGTGTCCGGTTACCCCGATAGCTGCCGGCGCGCCTCACCGTATTCCGATCAGGACCGTGTGTGTGGATGTGTTATCACAACTGGTCTGACATCCTGCTCACGCGCTCTCTTTCCCAAACGTGACCTCGTGCCACCTCGGCTCAGGAAGGATGACCGGGAATTCCTTTCTCCGGTGTCCTTCACCGCTGCAGGGGGAAAAAGCACTGAGTGTGCGAGTGTGCGAGTGTGTCACACACCGACAGAAAGAGTCCTGAGCAGTGAGATTTGGGGATTTTTACACAATGGCTTTATAGCTAATACAGCAGCGCCCCCTGCTGGATGTGACTCCTCACATGACCCTGACGTTAGGTGATGTACAGTAACAGTTTTGGTGGAAAAGTCTGACAGAGAGTGAAGGTGTGCAGATCAGGATGTTCATATGGGCGTGCAGAGAGAGGGAGAGAGAGAGCGCGGTTTTATTTTGTGTGTGTTCAGGACGAACCCGGAGCAGACTGGAGCCCATGGACACCATCTTTGTGAAGCAGGTTAAAGAGGGAGGGCCTGCGCACGGAGCCGGGCTCTGCACAGGTGCCTTTACTTTTGTTCCCTACTCGAGCACTCTGTTTGTTTAGCCGGATGAAGAGAACGATGTGTTTACTGTCTCCTCGTCGCCGTGTCTGCAGGAGACCGCATCGTGAAGGTGAACGGAGAGAGCATCATTGGGAAAACTTACTCGCAGGTCATCACCGTGATTCAGAACAGGTAAAAAAACAAAAGGCAGTTTACCAGCAGCTGAACTGAACAAATGAATGTTCATTCATTCATATTCAATAATGACTTATTTATGTGCTTATTTGGTTCCCAGTGACACCTTTCTGGAGCTGAGCGTGATGCCCAAGGATGAGGACATACTACAACTGGTAATCTTACTCTTTCAGTGCACGCAGAGGCCACGCCCCCTTCGCATGCGTGCTCGCAGAGGTCACACCCCCTTTGCCTGCACGCGTGCAGAGGCCACGCCCCCTTCACTGAGACTCTCCCTGAGCATATTGTTGATATTAAGACCAGGTCATCAAGATAAACAAGCTGCGAGCACATTATTTTGTCGCGTACAGCCTGAGCAGCATCTCGCCCAGGTCCGCTTTATTTGTACTCTTATTTAGCTGTTTTTTTTTTTTTTAGCTGACCTGTTTCAGCTTCTCGCCTCTCTCCGCTCCTCTCTCCTCCATCCCTCCCTCCTCTAACGTCTGTTTCTGGGCCTCCTAACCAGGCCACTGCAACACTGCTGGAGCTCCAAGTGCTGCCCCGAAAACATCACGTCACAGACGCAGCAGTTTTCTCCTTTCATTATTCCCCCTCCTGTCACTCTCCTGCGGGTGAGCGATCACAGCAAGGAGTTTCACGTGTCGGCGAGTCACCCTCTTCCACATGCACGACCTCACGGACAGCCGGGATTGGTGTCCGTGTCAGCTGTCCATTAAAAATGGGGGTTGTTTAGTAAACAGGAAGTTGTAATACTTTCACGCTTTGCGCTATTTTATAGTTGATGTGTTGATTGAAGAAACTGAAAAACATTTGGATGTAGAGTTTTCAGCTTCCTCTTGAGTGCTCATAAGTTCAGAGTGGGACTGGTGCTAGCCCGACATGCTAGTTGTCTAGCGCTAGTTTAGCATTCGCGGCGCTTTTATAGTAAACGTAAAAGGTAAAGATTCACAGAGTTATACGCAGTGTTTGTATCCGATCTGCAGTTCTGCCTACAGACCACGAGAGAAGGATCTAGAACAAGCGAAAGGCGTGTGAGAATGCGTGTTAGCACGAGTTAGCCAACTGCTGAAGGCTGTTCCCGCTCAGTGCAGTCTCTCTGCTCTGATTAATCTCTCCGGTTGCCAGATCTCCGTCTCATTGTCTCATTTTTGAAACTGATTTGTGGCTATCGTTCTGAAAAGTACTGACTCGGCTCACATCATTTCTCACAGCGTAGCCCTCTTTAGGCAGAACTCGTGAATCCGGGACAGTAAAGTAGGCCCTCGCTGCTCTAATTAACTGTCTGCGTTCGGTTACACGCTGTTCTGACAGAGTTAGGCCGTGTCTCTGGCTTCTCAGACGTCTGTAGGCTCCGTGCATCTCAGCAACACGTACGCTCACGGCGTTCCAGAAGGTTCCTATCTGATTAGGAAGATTCTTAACTGCTTGACATCAGTCGATGGTGTGCCTCCCCCATGCCAAATCGAAACAGGACTGGACCTAGCATACTGACCTGGCTATCAGCATTTAGATGCGGATTTGCTGTAGCGCAGTAAAGTGAACAAATCCCTATCCTGTGGTGATTGCCGCTAGGACCGTTAGCTCACGCTGGTAATCTGCTAATAGCCTAGCACATTAATATGCAAATCGAACCGTTTGCGCCCTTTTTTTTTTATTTTTTAAGCATAATAAATATTAATTGAAAGATTAGAATTTACTTTGAATACATTTTCAGGTCAGATTAATAATTGCGCGCGAGACACGCCTCCCAGGGGCGGGGCATTCACGGTTCTACAGAGCGTTTCATTGGACGGCCGTACAAATATTTTTATCGTCAAAAAACTGTATTTTTGTACCGCGAGCAACCATGACGTGTTTCTAACCCGTTACTATAGAAACGATGACTTATCAGAACGAGGTCGTTAGTATGAATTTGCAGCTGCAGATGAATCCACAGATTTTGAACGGAGAACGCGAGACGAGCATTTTTACGTCGTGAGTCGGTTAGAAGCACAAGCTGTAAACATTCCCCCCTCCCTTTTTCCTCGCTCTCTGTTTCACATCTGTTTGCTCTGTGTGTGTGTGTGTGTGTGTGTGTGTGTGTGTGAGGAATGGAGGAAAGCATTTGGCTGTGTAATAAGGCAATGATGTAGCCTGTCCAGACGGGGTTGGAGGATTAAAACTGTTTTCCCTCTTGAGAATGACTGAGAGAACGGAGATGGAGACACCCTTACACACACACACACACACACACACACACACACGCTAAATTAAATTAATGTGGTAAATCTTTATGCTCTAAATTCTTTATAGCTGTAAATGGCTATAAATTGAAAATATTATATAACAGACACCAGGCGGTGTAGAAAGCGCTGGATCTGGACAGCTGATGGCTGTGTGTTGTGGATAGATATACGAGAGTGTGTGTGTGAGTGATTGAGGTGTGCGTGTGTGTGGGAGAGAGAGCGAGCGAGCGAGAGAGCGAGGAAGGCAGGGGAGGAGGGGGAGTGCTCTGCCATCTGAGCAGAATGTATAATCAAGCCTCCGTCATGTGAACGGTCGCAGCTCTTGGAGGAAAGAGAGCGAGCAGAAGAGAAGAGACGGCATGGAGGGTGTGTGTGACGGGGAGCGTGTGTGTGTTGGCGGATGAAAAATGGAGCAAGTGGAAAGAGACAGAGAAGCGTTTGCCGCTCGGAGCATGAAACGGCGAGCGCGAGCAGGTGGCATCGCCTTATTTTTAGCGTCTCGTACTCTGTTACATAATGACTTCAGTACACAGCTTTAATATTTTTCCTCTGTCTCTCTCTCTTTTTCCCCCACCCCGTCCTCGTGACTCCTGATGCGATCTAATGGCTGCAGCTTTCACGGGAGATCGCTCGTGCGGTAAGCTCGAGAATGCTGCGTGTCGTTGTGGTAGCATGATCCGTCATGATCTCGTTCCCAGATGTCGTGCATGCACAGCTGTCCGTTCCGACCGTGTGACGAGCGTGCCGACGGCTCGCAGCATGCACGCACCTGTTTGATTTCCAGCCAGCCGGCGTGTTTGCAATGCCTCGCCCTTTTTAATTCATCATCGTCCCTGTGTTTTCTCCGATGAAGAACTTTGACCTCTGAAACTTGTCAAGGGAGGGGCAAAGTTCTCCACCAATGAGTTCGGCTCTACGTAACCCGACTCCACAGGTATGTCAGGTGAAAGTCCGCTGCTCTTGTCTTGACTCGTAGTCAGCGCTAGCGAAGGTGTAGAGGAGTCGTCGGAAGCCGTGATGGACCCTGTAGCGCGTTAGAGTCTCCGAGGTTATGATTACGGAGGTCAGATTTAGCGCGGTGGCTGGCGGGGGAAACCGCTCAGCCCTGGCCTCCGTTTCTCTGCGGACACGTTTGGTGACCCAACAGGTGGGTTCCGAAATTCAAAACAACACTAAAATGATACTCAATCTGGTTAACGTTTAGCTTTGGCATGCTTATTTGTGCATTTTGAACGTCTGTTAGTGCCTTTAGCATGTGGAGTTGTGATTGCCGTTAAAGGGAAGTGGCTACCTGTTTGCACACCAAGATGAGATTAGATAACACTTGCATCGACTGCTTTAATTCTTATTTCCTCCCCTTTTTAATCCTTGATTTGCATTGAACATTTACGCAGAATGTCGATAGGCTTGTAAACTGAGACTCCTGACCTGTCAGACATGAGCTACAGCACCCACACGTCCTCATTAAATGTACCACCCGCACGGCTTTGTGCAAGTCTTTATCTGACACGAGTCTGTCTTTCCCGCAGGCGTACTCGCAGGATGCCTACCTTAAAGGTCATGACGCCTACAGTGGAAACGCTCGCCACATCCCGGAGCCACCTCCCATATGCTACGCACGAGTAGACTGTAAACCCCTCGGGATGGCCGAGGCGACGGAAGTCACCACCCCAGGGGGGCTGCAATCTGACCTGGGATACCGCATGGAGATTTCCGTACCCCCTTCGCCTCCACCGAGGATCCCGAAGACTCAAACGGCGGTGTGCGTGTGCAACGAAAGCATCCGGACGGTGGTGGTGCCGGCGGACGTCCACATGGGTCACGTGGTTCCCGGAGAGTACGGTCTCGCGGGTCCCGAGCCGATGCTGATGAGAACGCGGTCGTATCTTCACCCACGCAAACCTGACCCGTATTCTCCGGGTTACCATGGAGATTCGTATGCCGTCCCAACGCCTCATTATCATCCGTCTTCTTCCACCCTTTCTCCGGCTTCTCATCAGAATATCGACTGGCGGACGTATCAGACGTACAGGGAGTACATCGACCACAAAGGCCTCCACGTGTACAGTCGGACGATTCAGGAGCGCCTGGACAGTTTGCGTGCTGCCGCGGCCGCTTCTCAAACCTCTTCGAACTTTACGCAAAAAGCCACTTGGGGCAATAAAATCCGACGCAGGAGTACGTCGCACGACCGGTCCTATCAAGGACCCCCTATGCTTCCGCCTCGCAGTGCCTCCCAGGATCGGATGACCGGGGTGGAAAGAGCGTCCCGAGCGCAAGACTGGCCCCCTCGGAGCGTCTCCTCAGACGCCATCATCCGGAACGCTCGTTTTCATTCTACGGACTATATCGAGCGTGGCGAGATGGCTGCTTGGCCTGTCGATCGGAGAAGTTACGGCAGGACGGAGCAAGGACCTCATCCCGGTCGGCAGCCGGTTCCCCAGAGACCGGTGGTGTATCCGCAGTCGTACGGAAACAGCGTCCGAGGAAGATCCGGCCCGCATCAGCTGAGCTGTAGAACGGACATCCCGCCTCCTGCGGTTCCTTCCGACAGAGTCTCGCGTGTCGGCAAAAATCAGCCCAAAGAGGCACCGGCGTGTAAAGACCAAAGGCTTGTAAGTAATCACGTTACTGTCTCGGCGGCTGGCCAGCAGTCCAGGACTCGCGCCGAGACCATGCAACACCCGGAACCGGTCAAAGAAGCCGCGGTGGGTCAAAGGTCAACCTCCTGCTCCGTGCCTACACCTCAGAGGCAGGCGCCACCTGGAGCCCCAGCACAAAGGATTCACCTTCGGGATCTCAAGGGATTACCGGTGAACGGGTGCAGCCCGGTGGAAGGTGTGGTTTTGAGAGAAAAACTGCAAAAAATCTCGCCGCTTCGCCATCCTTCCTACATCCAGGCGCAGGAGCATCAGGACTCCCTGTTTAGCTCCACCAGCCTGAACGAATCACTCGACTCCATCCCCTTCATCGGTAAGTGCCGCCGACTCAGTCACCATAGCAACAAGCTCGGGAAGCATGTGTGTGAGATTTGTGGAAGAATAATTGCCAAGATTGGGTCAATAATTGGAAAACGCAGAGTCAGTTCTATTTCATTTTCTATTTTCTAGTCCATTGTTCTGTTGAGTGTTTCAAATTGTTTAACTTTAGTTACAGATATTTGTATTTATTTATTTATTTTCACATTAAACTAAAGCATCGTCGAGCTGAACATGTTGGTTAGCAAACCAGTGTATCGTGATCCATTCTGGAAAAGTATCGTGGTGTGATGTTCTCGATGGGCTTTTAATGTCCTGATCATTTCAGTATTTGGTGCGATTGTTCCTACACTGCGAAACGATACATTTCAATATGATTGATTTGCCTCCGTGAACTAATTTGCGAATCGTGATGACGTAAAGAAGGATCGTTTATTGTAGAATCACCTTGCTAGGCCATTAAATTATTTACGTGTTTGTTTACAAATACGAATCAATTTTTACACCCTGGTCGTTTCTCCTTTTTTTTAAAAATTATAATTAATGTACGATTGTCATGTCCGTCTAAATCGTCGGAGTGTAAAATAGTTACATAGAACTGTAAAAGTTCCAGTTTATTGATTGGAAATTGGGGAAAACCTTTAGTGGTAAATAATTTTGTTGGTAACAGATTTTGTTCACAGCTTTACCTCCTTCTGTAAACGTTAAATAAACCACGGAAAACGACGTTTTTTTTGTTTTTGGTTTTTTTTTTTTGGCGTGGTGTCCGGCGTAGAAGTCAGGTCCCGAGTTCTTCCGGCTCGCGTCCTCGGTCAGCTGAACACTTTCAGACGTCGGTTAAACACACGAGTCGGTGTTAATTGATTGGCCATATTAATACACATCAATGTCATGTAACTGGAGCTGTAACGAGTTCATTACTGTCTGTTGTTTATAAATCAATAAGCACTCTGCTGCCTGATGGCTCTCCCTGGGTCTCATTATGGCCTTCATGGATTTCTTTTTATCTGCGGCTTTTAATCATTAGGTAACGGTCTGGCCGCGGACCGAGCTCGCAAATGCCGATCGCAGACGATGGCGGTTATCGTACGCTAGCAACGTGACGGACTTTTTTAAAAACAAACCCAAACGACGGCAGAGACGCCGCCTCAGATGAACCTTGGGCTCACGTTGCTTTTCCCCAGTTTGAATTGTTTCCTTGGTTGGTCGTATTTACCAAAATTATTCCAGAAATACCGTCTAAAGCCGGATTAAAGGTCTTTAGTTTAAGAGCAGAGTATTTATCTGAATCCACCGACACTGTACCTTGCAGTGATGCTGGTGTGTGCGATGATGATGATGATGATGTGCGCGAGGTGTTTTGCGTGTGACTCTATAGAAGTTTCTTGGCAGGAAGCGCAGCAGCGTTCTCCCGGATCAGCAGGTGGCGCCGTGGAGCTCTGCGCTGTTTACTTCATGCCGCACTCCTCTCCGGCCGCGACTGGAACTGGGGCACGCGGTTTAATTTTAGCCGCTGAAGCCCCACGGCGCAGAGCGGCTCTGTACTCTGGGCTTTTTTAGACTCGGGACCTCAAAAGTTTCTTAGCTCTGAAAAACAGGACGTGGAAAAAAACGAACCGGCAGGAAAAAAAAAAAAAGTGTCCTCGTTTCGAGAAAAGTTACAGAATGGACGTGTGAAAGCGTAGCAGTCGATCTGAACATCCAGAAGTGACGTGTCGACAAAAACACACGCACACGGTTTTCTGCAGGGAATTAAACAGGGATGAGGCTCTGGAATTTTCTCTCGTTTCTGACTTTGATTGATTTCAGGAATTTCCTTCATAATGAGCCTTTAAGACTTTTGAAAATTTGGGGAAACTGGCAAAAGCTATGACATTGTATAATTACAGAAATCTAATTTATCCCTCTAAAGGCCAGATTAAAGGCTTTCTGATTAGGTCTGCTAAATCTGAGCAACGTGGCGGGATTATTTATTTATTTATTTATTGTTCTGGCCAGTTTCGCATCTTCAGATCCAATGTGACTAATCCTGAGAGGTGTGGAGGCGTTTCGACAAAGTGCAGCCGTCTGTCCACTCAGAACCGCTCGGCACCGAGCATTACTGCTTATAAAGACTCAACAATGACATCAATAATCACCATCATCATCATAATAGTAGACAGACAGGTGCTGTCTACCTGTCAATTTATCTGTCTATATCTTTGTTTCTCTCCGTCTATCTTCCTCTGCCCCCAACACACACACACACACACACACACACACACACACACACACACACACTCCACTCTCTGTTTAATGTGTGATTTTGATTTCTTTATGTAAATATTTCCAGACGAGCCGGCGAGTCCGAGTGTGGACCGTGACGCCGCTCACATCTCTGCGTCGGCTGTGATCTCCACGGCTCAGGGTGCAGCGGCCGACTCTCCCGGCCCCGGCACGCCCAGCCCTCACATGCGCAGACAGCTGTCTCACGACCAGGGTGAGAGACACGCCCCCTCGCCCTCTCTACACTACGGTGTACACCAGCCTCTCTTTCACTTTCAGTGTGCTTGTGTGTGTGTGTGTGTGTGTGTGTGTGTGTGTGTGTGTGTGTGTGTGTGTGTGTGCAGAATCTCTCAGGAGTGCTATTCTGGAACAGAGTGGAACCAAAACGGAGCGCTCCAAATCGTACGATGAAGGTTTAGACACGTACAGGGAGGAGGGCCGACGGTAAGCCCTCATGTTTTATTTATATATATGTGTGTGTGTGCATTTTTATATATGTATATAACTATATTTAAAGAAGGTGAATATTAAAGACTGCTCTTTGTGCTCGCGTCTCTCCAGGCGTTCCAGTAAACCCAGCCTGAAGGTGTTCAGGAAGGTGAGGTGCTTATTATTTACACGTCGTTACACGTCGCTACACATCGTTAGCTGATGGATTAGCTCTTTTAAAAGCTTTTTAGACGCTGCTTATACAACTGTCACCATGGTAACATTCACCTTAATGATTCCTGAGCTTTTTGTTTTTAAATGAAAATCATGTTCGATAGCTTGCGATAACATTCAGGGCAACAAATGTGCCGTGATTGGTTACAGTGGCACTCAGGGGCGGGAACTGCGACGTGGTTGGTTACAGTGGCACTCAGGGGCGGGAACTGCGACGTGGTTGGTTACAGTGGCACTCGGGGGCGGGAACTGCGACGTGGTTGGTTACAGTGGCACTCGGGGGCGGGAACTGCGACG
>JAQQZX010000001.1:23404106-23417258 GCA_030068355.1 Notoglanidium maculatum | reverse complement strand
AGAGAGAGTGTGGGTTGGAGTGAGAGAGAGAGTGTGGGTTGGAGTGAGAGAGAGAGTGTGGGTTGGAGTGAGAGAGAGAGTGTGGGTTGGAGGGTGAGGGAGTGTGGGTGGGAGGGTGAGGGAGTGTGGGTGGGAGGGTGAGGGAGTGTGGGTTGGAGGGTGAGAGAGAGTGTGGGTTAGAGGGTGCGCTGGAGGGTTTTTTCTCCTGATTTTTAATGTATATCTCTGACTTGCAGACGTCCCTGGAGCAGGAGAGCACGGTTCAGTCTCAGCCTGTTCCCAACATCGATCACCTGCTGACCAACATCGGCCGCACGGCGGCCTCACCTGGAGACGTCTCAGGTACGCTCATGCCAGCCGCACGTGTCTGATATGTGTGCTTTAGAAAGACAGGAAGTGAGGTAGAGCTTAGTTCACAGCGTTATCGTGCTCAAGTCTGAATATGTGTGATTTTGTAGTTCAGGTAGGCAGCCCCACACACACACACACACACACACACACACACACACACACACACGCTTTACACGTTTCAGAGCTTGAAAATAAGAACGTCCCGGCCAAAGTTTAAAAACAGTCAGGTGGATAAATGTTCTGTGAATTTACAACCAAAAAATATTTTCCAAATTCAGTTGTGTGACATGGTGTGTGCGCGTGTGAGACGTGGCACACGTGACGTGGCGCGCGTGTGCGTGTGTGAATTGGCAGGCATATGTGAGGCGTGGTGCGCGTGTGTGACTTGGCGGGTGTATGTGAGGCGTGGTGGGGGGGGTGAGACGTGGTGTGACATGTGAGACATGAGTGAGAAACGTGTGTGTTTGTGAGGTGCGTGAGAGACATACGTGTGTGTGTAGAAGAGACGGGTGTGTGTGAGACGTGCATGCGTGTGTGACGTGGGTGTAAGATGGACGTGTGTGGGAGACGTGCGTTTGTGCGATTACCAGAAACAAGAACCGTGCTGCTCCGGCGTTTGGCACGGTGCCACAGCGCTGCGGAGTTCTGCGCTCTGATTGGTCAGAAGGTGTTGATCAATGCACAGGTTTATATTAAAGCACTCGTTCTGCTACATTATCGTTTCCATAGCAACAGTTCATTCATACAGCTGAACAGATAAAAAACGTGTTCTTTTTTTCTTTTTCTTTTCTTGCTTTTTTCTTTCTTGATCTTCTTTTTCCCTTTTCTTTCTTTTTTTATTAAATCTTTTGCTTCTTTCTTGAATTTTTCACTCCTTTTGCGCCTTTCTGTTTTCTTGTCTCCTTCCTTCTCTTTCTATTTCTTCTGTTCTGTTTTTCTTATCTTTTCATTTTAGTTTTTCTCTTTTTGCTTGCTCGCTCCGCTCTCTCTTTCTTGTTTTCCTCTGTTTTGTCTTTTTAGCTCTACCTTTTTCTTTCTAAATGAACTTTTTCTTTTCTTTCTCGGTCTTTCCTTCATCCTCTCCAAATAAACTCTCGGACGCGCCTGACGCTGCGGCGCTGTTAAATGCACCCGCAGTGACTCCGAGTCATTTACAGACGCCTTGTAGAGGTTTTTTTGCGTCAACATTGCGTACGTAAAACGTTTGCAGAGCACGGTGCAGTGTTGGAGTTCTTGTCTGTTGTAATCCCACTCTCTCACACACGCGCACACACACACACACACACACACACACACACACACACACACACACACACACACCCCAGCTACATCAGAAGGAGACTAGTCTGACTAGTTTCCGTTTAACGCCCAGGTCGTTGCGCTAGCGTCGTTGCGTGATCATCTACGACATGATTGACGGCCTGGTTTGGTATCCGGGACGACGTTTCAAGCTCTGATGTCTGATGTTTTCTACTCTGAGTATAAGCTTAGCCAGCTTATTACAATGTCTTGTTGCATATTCACATGGAAACGTGAACTATTTTAACAATTTTGCTCTGCTTAAATCTGGTTTTTAAATTTTTTTTCGTTAAAGAAAATTGGATAAAATAGTTCCTGCCAATATGTTGAGCTTTTATAGATTTATTTATTCTCTTATTTCCTTTTTTATACCTCATTTTTGTTCAGTTAATTTTTAAAATTTATTTTCCTTTGATTCCTCACACATCATTTCCCTCCTTCCTCAGCCTCCGTTACGACTCCACTCCTCCTTTCCGTTCCGTTCTGTTCCTCCCTCTTTCTTGCACTAACGCAGCATGTTCTTTCCCAAAGAAAGAAAAAGAAAGAAAGAGCAAAATGAAATGAAACTTCATGTGACGTTATGGCTCACCCGTCTTGTCTCCAGTGTTTTCTTTCTCCCTTGTCCCCCCCTTCTGTCCCCTTTTTGTCCAGCCCTGCTCACACATTACCCAATCTTGACACAGGCCAAGTGGGCGGCGTCTATCACTCGGTGATGTCACTGATGGACTCTGTAATGTCTGTGATGGACAGCTGGGACTGTAGGAAGAAGGAGGAGTGTTGTCCCCAGTGTAGCTGCCTAGTCTGCAGAAACCCACGGTTCTTGTAAACGTTTTCGAAAGAAAAACACAAAAGAACCGATCCGAGAGAGAAAAACTCGCGCACACACAGAGAGAGGGAGAGAAACGCGAAACCAAACGTACAAAAACGACAACCAAAAAAAAAAGACAACCAAAAAAGCGCTCCTTCTGAGCGAATGTCAGAGAAGTCTGGGTTTCTATATTTTTTGTCATCGTGGTGTTTCTTTGCACGTTTCATATCTTATAAGATCATTAATTAACAGAGAGGATACAGAGCGGTGATGGTGTCATGTGTCTGAAAAGCCTCTTTGCTGTCTCTCGTTGTCTCCGAAGCTGACCGCAAGGAGTTCTAGCATGGTACGGCCTCCAGCTTTCTCCTCCGCCTCGTGTGGCGTCACTGTCCATCATGTGTCCAAGGGGGGCGGGGCTAAACCTCACACAAAAACCCACACGCTCTCCATCCCGATGATGTGGGTTATTTTTGTTTTGTGTTGCTTTTTTTTATTTATTTTTTTTTAAAGCTTGTGATGGAGAAGTTCACATAAGATCACACGTCCTCTCTGTTTACATCTAACCCGTGTTGATGATCAGCTGGAACGTGTTGAAATGTGTCTGAAGTGAAGTAGCTTCCAGTTTCGCACATGATGTGTTTAATAGGAATGCAGGGGCGTTATCGTCCGTGTCGGAATAAAACGTAACGCTTAGCGTGTCATTTTTAAAAGGTTGTTAGGAAAAGCAAAAATGAACATGCCGTGATTCAGGATAAATATAGCTAGCCTGTATTTTCCCTCAATTTTCCGTCATGGGCAAAATGGCGATGAAACAGGAAACCGCCACGGGGCTTTATTTCTTCCCGGACTCGGGGATCAGGCGCGCTTCGTGAACCCACCAGAAGCGGACGTCTTTCACATCCAGCTCCGTTTCGGCTCCAGTGGCGTGCTCGTTCCTCCAGGGGGAGTTTACTTGCTTTCAGGTCTGATTTAAAGATCGCCATGGCAACAGGCCAGAACTCATTAACTCCACGGCGAAGTAGTTGTGCATGTCCGAATTCCACTTCAGGCCACGCCCCCCGCCTGAGAGCGACGGAGACGCGACTGATATTTTATCTCTCTTTCGTTTATTTACGTTTCGGAGTTATTTGACTCCGATCCGTCGGAGACGCCGAGCGCCATGAGGCGACTCATCACTACATTATCACCGCAGGTCCTGCGCGAAACTTCAGACTCGGACGTTCGACACAGAACATGTTTTGGCTGATCGAGTACACGTGGGTAACCGGGAACGATACGCGGCGTCTGATGTGGTGTCTCGGACAGAGCAAATCAATAATACCAAATTGAAATCAGTTAAACGTTAGATTTAGTACTGACCTGAACATAATACGAATATAGGTTTATCCATTATATTTTTTTTAAGTTAAAGTTAAACCTGCAGCGCTCGTCCGCTTTACTGTGGAACAGTGTTCTACTGCTGAGAGTAAATCTGTCTTTCTTTCTCTAACACATTATATTTACAAAATCTGCTTAGGAATGAGCATGGCCCAATTACATGCATGTTCACCGTTCTAGTCCTGCAGGAGCAGCACCACATCAGACGCTTGGAAACACACAGCATTCCCGGGTGACACATTTTATTAATGAATAAATAGACACTAGAGAAGAGCAAACACTTACTGAGTCAGAGAAAGGGATATTAGAACACACTAATCTGATGTAAATGTGTATCGTTGCCTCAGTGTGTTGTCTCAGAGTTGGGAAAGACTGCCTTTAAACCAGGCTGTGTGTGTGTAAACACACGTGTGTGTGTGTGTGTGTATCAGTGGACATGCCGTCTGTGCAAATGTGTGCATGAGCTGCTTCCTGTATCAACGCAGCGCTTCTCTCTCTCTCTCACTGTGATGGCTTTAACTGCCCTGCCTTCATCTCTCTGGTCTCATGTGTCTGTGCCGCTCGTGTGATGAAAACGTCGCTCTTCATGTGGCTTCTCACGCCGCTCTATCACACACTCTCTCACACAGATTCTGATTATGTTTTGTTCTTTCGTTTTATTTCATCACCAGATTCAGCCACCAGTGACTCTGCCAAATCAAAGGTGAGTGACAGGTTAACTCCACCCACACGCAGACACCATCAGATTGGTTCTTCTCTTTTCCTAGCTGACACGCTGTTGGTCCTCCAGCAGGGCTCCTGGGGCTCGGGTAAAGACCAGTACAGCAGAGAGCTGCTGCGCTCGTCCATCTTCGCCAGCCGCAAGCGCAAAAAACCCAAAGACAAACCTCAGATGAGCAGCTCGGAGGACGACCTGGACGGCAGCTTCTCCAAGAAAGAGCTTCAGGACGAGAGCGAGCCGAACGACGAGCGCAACCAGGAGGCCGCGAGCGAGGCAGGAGTGTGCCGTCGTTTAGAAAAGCCCGGCGACGCTGATCAGAGATCGGAAAAGAACATCGACGTTCCGACGGAGTTTAAATCCGACATCCTGCCTCTGAAACCGCCGCAGTTCGATAATTCCGAGTCTCCGAAAAAACACCGAGCGCAGAGAGAGAGAGAAATGGTGCGTCAGAATTCGCTCTCGGATCCACCGTCGACCTCTTACGACGAGGGCTGCGTTTCGGATTTGGGAACTCTGAACAGCACGAGCTCTCAGGCGTCCGGCCCCAGGATCAGGCCGGGCAGAATTCCGGGGCCCTGGATGGAGAACGCAGGAGCGGAGGTGTGCTCCATCACGTCGGATTACTCCACTACGTCGTCCATGACGTTCCTGACAGGGATCGAGTCCACCGCGCTGAGTCCGGCTCACGACGCCGACGACGAGAGGAGCGAGCTCGTCAGCGAAGGCAGAAACCTCGACTCGGACAGCGAGAGCAATTTATCCGTGTTCGCACTCGCCAGAGACGACGGCGCGTCCGAAGAAGTTTTATCGGTGCGGGAAGGCGGAGTCACGCCTTTTCAGAATTCCCCCAGCCTTCTGGTGTCGCAACGCATCGTCGCAGGCGACACGTTAGCACGGAAGAGAGGAAGCCGACAAAAAACGGACAGCGAGTCGTCGACGGACGGCGGGCGCAGCGATAAAGATTCGAGGATTCCCAAAATGCTGGATGTTGTCAAGGGGAAAAACGGCAGCTGCGAAGACGAACCCGTTTGGCGAATCAAAATCACCGACCGCCTCAAGTGTCGACTCCGAGCCTCCGCCGACGACATGTTCGGCGTCGGCTCTCAGCGCACCCGGTCTCCCGAGACGCGCAGCAAACGCAAGACCAACATAAGGCGCCGCCACACCATGGGCGGCCAGCGAGACTTCGCGGAGCTGTCCGTCATCACCGGCGCCGAGCTCTCCGCCATGGATCGCTTAAAACCCAAATGCAGCTCGCAGGACTTTTCCATCACCGACTGGATCGTCAGAGAGCGCCATCGCACGAGCAACCCGGAAGTCAGCGTGGAAAACTCGGACCTGTTCTCCGGTGGGGCCTCGGGATCCAGTTCGGGGATGTTAAACGGAGAAGCGGCGGCGGCTCAGCTCAAAAGCTTCAGCTTGGCCTCCGACGCTCATCCGCACAAACTGTCCGGGACACAGGTGGTGCGCTCGCGCTTTTATCAATACCTGTGAACGGATGCGTGGAGTTCTGATCCGGACTGAAGCGCGTGTGTGAGTGTAAGGTACTTAAAACCATCAGTTATTTTTTATACGTGAGCAAAAGAAAAATGCGAAGAAGGACGGTACTGATGCAGCTTTCTGACGGTCAGGGGGAGGAGAGCGACAGATGACGTGTTTCTTCTCCCTCCGACTCCCAGAATCTGGTTTTAAATATTTCCTCCCTCGTAAAAATGAATTGTGATTTGACTCGAGGTCCGAGTGAAGAGAAGTCTCTCAGTCAGGCCTGACGAAGCCCCAGTGTTGCTGCACGAGTTTAGGAATGAATGATTCCACTGGAATGAAGCTGTGACCGGTCGGGCAGGGGGGGGGGGGGGGTGACGACGAAGGGGGCGACGAGGTAAACGTTATGTTCTCAGACGAAGTGGGAATGCAAGTGATTTTTTAAAAGTTTTTCAGACGACTTGTTCTCGCAAGTGTAAGAAGGTCTCAACCAAAATGAAGAATGTATCTAATCTGCTTGCTGTAACGCTTCATTTCTGCTATTTCTTATTTTTTATTTGTACATAGCCCCTTTGTTTTAATGTACTTGAATTGAATGAATTTTTCCTCCGTTTAAACTTTTTGTGTAGCGTCGTGTTTTTCTTAATGTACAAAATTAAGGCTTCTCCGATGCAGCCGCTTATCTATTGTCATGCAACCGTCAAAAGAAATTGGGGATAAAATTGAAATTTGCAGTAGTAGATGTCCGTATCGCGCGACGATGTCAGCCTGAGACGCTGGATCGGCGCTGGTACTGGTTTTAATTTCCGATCAGGTCCAGCAGATGGCGCTGGTTTGATACTCCAACATGTTTTAACGTAATCTCGCTTTGCTGTACGTGTGCGATTCCAGCTACTTAAAACATTTCACTGCATCCAGAAATGAATCCAAAATCTTTTTTTACTCCAAACTCGCGCGAAACGGAAAAATAAGGGTCGCTTTCAACGTTCGTCTGCGACACGGGGCTACGATTTCTGCCACGAGCAACGTTTTAATTGAAATATATCACACAAATAAGTGCGACGTGACACAGTTCCCTGCTCGTGACTTTAGTTCCTACCTGTAATTAGTTCACACCAAAATAGGACTTATTAAATGACTTAAGATCGTTGGAAGGAACGCGACGGAATTCTCATCTGTTCAGAGATTAAATTAAACCGCAACGTGTTTAACGCGCAATGTCGAGAACGTGTCTTTTCAGTGCGGTGCGTGCGCATCTGAGGGATGAAGGCGCACCGTGACGAACTCGTGCTAAACCACACACACTACAGCGTACTGTGAAGAGAATACACACCTGCTGTTTCCTTTCTTGCATTCCACTTCCGTCTTAACACTTTTTTTTAATAGAAAGAAAATCAGCATTTCACTGTTTCAGACCTTTGTGAAAAATATTTAAAATGTACGTACGTGTTGCGGCACGTCTCCTGTCAACTGGTGTATAATCTAGCCGTGTAGATGGCGGGACCGAGGGACTGGACTGGACCATGTGCATCATCTCCAGGTGTGTGTGTGTGTGTGTGTGTGTGTGTGTGTGTGAGACAGAGGTCTTGTTTTTCTATCATGCCCTGTCCTCTACAAATGTGGAGAAATGAAACACTGGAAAAAATAAAAATCACTTTATGTCTGACCAGGAAAGTGGAGTGTTTTACTTTCTGAGGTGAAAACAGGTGTGTGTGTGAACAATTTTAATTTCAGAAGCATCCTGTCCCATTGTATCACCTTTTCATTGTGAATTTTTAAGAAATCTTTTTTTTAAAAAACAAGAATTTTATTCCATTTTTATTTAAAAACAAAAAACCCAAACAGGAGGAAAGGTTTGGACTATCGGTATAGACGAGAACCAGAGTGACCGGAACAAGCTGTTCTTTTTTTATTATTATTTAAATGTCATGTCGCGGCTTTCAGCTCTGCACGTCGATCTACAGTCGAGTGGAAAAGTCTTAAGCAGACTCAAGGAAATGCTGTGAAGATTTTTACAAAGTTGTGAATAAAAACCATGTGGTGATTTGGAAGTCATGGTTAACTGAAAATAGAACAAATACAACATATCCGATGTTGAAACTGAAAAATTGTAGTTTTATGGAAAATATATGCCGAGTTTGAACTTGCTGCCAGCAACACGCATCAAAAGAGTCAGGACAGCGGGACTGGGAAAGTTGTGTAATGCTACAAATTGGCAACAGGTTAGTAAGATGGTTGAGTGTAAATGGAGCAGCCCAGAGGGGCGGAGTCTCTCAGCGGTAAAGAAGGAGAGGGTCCATCTCCACCACTCCGTGCAAACGGTGCAACAATTTAACATTCCTAAACATAAATCTCCTCATCCCTGGTGTACATCAAATTCAAACTGAAAATATATTTTCTCTAAAACAAACTTTCTCAGTTTCTACATTTGATGTCATGTCTTTGTTCAATGTTCTATTAAATCCGGGTTTACATGATTTGTAAATCATTGCATCCTGTTAGCGCGTCGCATCTTGCAGCGTCCCAGCTGTTTTGGAAACGGGGTTGTACGTCAATATTTTTTTTGGAAAGCTGAAATGTTCTCGTACTGACTCTGACTTCATGGAATAAATCTATAGCAAGACTTGTACTTAAAAAATAGGGTGCTAAGACTTTTGCACGGTGCTGTATTATATCTATAGTTAATCAGAAACACGGCCATAGAGGAACAAGTAAAAAGTTTTCACAATGTATTAAACAAAATGGACCTCATTCGTCCTCATGATGCTGATAAAAGATCCTGTTCTTTCTGTGCATCGACCAAACGTTTGTGGTCGTCATGACGACCGTAGTTGACGTTTAAGGAAGCACAGATTCGTCGATGACTATTTTCTTTTGCTAACATTACAGACTTTTCTTCATTGCCGAGCGCTGGGCTCTGATTGGTCAGATGATTAGTTTAGTTCTAAATCAGTGAGAATGATCGCCGAGGCGTTAAATCGGCGTAATCCGGTTAAAAGCAGCGCTGCGGCAGGGCCGAGGTCTCTCGAAGGATTCTTCATGTTTGTCTGAGGCTTTTGACAGGATGTACTCATATTTCACCACTAGATGGCACAAGCGTGCTGTTCTGCTTACAGACGTGTGTGTGTGTGTGTGAGAGAGAGAGAGAGAGAGAGAGAGGAAAAACATCTTTTTAAAATGTTATTGATTTTTGCAAACACAGTTCCTTGGTCTGCTTCAGCGTCCGTGATGATGTAATAAAGCAGCGTACAGTCGGCTGTTTTGTGTAGCACAAAGCCCGCGGTGCCGTGATTAGCGTCCCCGTGTCCCGCTTTAATTAGTCTATTAGCAAGCTATTGAATAAGTTCCAGTGATGAAGAACACATGGAGGGGAAAAACAAGCTTTCCAAATGCTTTATGTACAAGTTACGCACATCAGGGAACAAAACAGCTGAAGTGGAACGTACACGTCTGTACACCAACGCTTTTCTCTCAACATTACAGCAACATTAAAGTGGAACCACAGAGACACATTCAGGCTGTCTGGAATTACAACACGGAAACACGACGTTTAAAAATATACACTGGGATAAAAAAAAACAAAAAACAAGAGTACGCAGGTTACTACCGAGCATGCTGGATACAAACAAAGCAAACATTCTGGACGCGAAAAAGTCCTCGAAGACCTTCTGAGCCTCATCGCAGCTGTTCGTATGAAATACTCGTAAAAAGCGTGAAGAAAATGACACGTAGACGCCGTGCGTTGCTGCGTCACTACAAAACCGCTAAGACTTTCCTGTGATTGGTCATTTTGTGCATGTTTCTAGGTGACGAGCTGCAGCAGCCGGTCCGTAACGCTAAACTGGTGGCCACGTGGGGTGAAGGGGAACGTGCGCGTTTCATTGGAGCAGGGCTGGGCGATACGAGCGTCGTTACTACCGTGCGATCTGCTTACCGGCCCTGATTCCGTTCCTCAGAGCAGCAAAATGCAGCGGGGTGGATGTTAAAGGCGTGGTTTTGTTTTTCCGACGGACTACTGACGTGAGTTCAGGAAGGGGGCGGGGCTTCTAGGGTGTCGTTTCGGAGAGTACACCGTCTGCTCGGAAAGTTTTACGAAGAGGAAAAACGACCGCACTTTTCGTACTCCGTTCAAGCCATGATTTGTATTAACGTACTCGGATGTTAAAAAGCTCCTACGCTGACGTGTAAACGTGAGCAGGTCTGATTCAGGGCAGCGTCGGTCGTATCTCCCAGCTTGTTCACGCTGATGCTTGGTGTTGAATCGCAGTGCTTCGTGTGATGCAGCTTTACTCCAGTAAGGCACAGTGACTAAAATAACAACGAGACCCTTTTTTCTCTCGGCCGTACGAACGCAGTATCTATAATCATATCGGCCGCTAACCTGACAGCGTCACGCATCAGCAGAACACGACGCTACGCCCCAAAACTGGTATGAAAGCTGCTTCTGAGCCGGTTATTACTAAGCGTTCGATCGATTAAAGCCGCCGACTGCAACAGGACGCAGGACAAAATGAGGAACGATGACGAGTTGTAGGATTTAAATAAGAGTCTCGACGTCACCGTATTTTCCAGAGTGCGCGCCGAGACGCGTTTGCCGTCTGTTAGTTCCGCGCTGACGTAGCTATTTGGCTAACGTAGCCATCGGAAGCAGACATCTTTAAGTGGTGTCGCGGTCTGATTTCCTTCGTATTCATAACCGTGAGCAAAATGTCAGCGTGTGGCTGTAATACTGTAACCTTACGTTTATGAGCTGATGAGAACGCTTTTCTTTCAGATCCAATTAATTAGCTAGAAAACAAGAAGGCGGGACTGCGATCTGATTGGTCGGGGAAAAAATGTGCAGAATCTCATAAGAGTGCAGTTTCACGCTCCTGGGGAAAAAAAAAAAACTCCCCGTCTGGTTCGCTAATAAATGCTACACGAGACTAACGGCTTGCTTTCTTCTTGCGTTCCTGGATTGTCTCGTGAGCAACGTCAGGACGCCGCCCCTCTAGTTTTCACACTCGTTCATTTAAAAGTTGTCGATTTTGTGCCAGATGGTCTTCCATGACTCGTTAGCCAAAGTTAGCGTCGTAGCTTTAGTGCAGAAGTAGAGGCGAACGTTAGCCACGTCTCCTGAAGAAACGTTCTCTTTAATGCGATGTAGAAGCTTGCTACGGTTTACATCGTTTATCAAGTGTGATGATTACACAAGCGCAGCGCGTTTTCACTTTTTTTTTTATCTGGAAAATACGGTACGCTCCGCAACAGAGGACCATGACGGAGTGCTGTTTAACATGTCTGATTCTCCCGCACTGCTCTACAGCGGGTTGTGCTATATTTATTCTCCACTACCGGCTCAGTCCACACGAGGGCGCTGTACAGCTTCATCAGGGAGGAAAGTGAGGAAGAAGCTCGCTCGTCCCTCCGTCAGACCGTTCCCTTTTCAGAGGAGAGATGCGATTGGTCCATGCAGATGCTCCATCCCAAATGGAGAGGAGGAGGAGGAGGAGGAGGATGAAGAAGAATGACATGATGCAGGGTTTTGTTTAGGGAAACAAATCGCGGTTTGTGCTGTCGGCTTTCCCGGCGCCGCTTTAGCTGTCGTCCTCGTCCTCCTGCTCCAGCTCCTCCTCGCTGAGCTCCGGCGGTCTGAAGCACACCTCGAAGAAGCTGACGAGCGACTGCTCCAGGTGCTGCCGAGAGCCCTCCGAGTGCAGCAAGTGCCCCTCATCAGGGTAGATCTGAACACAAGGGGGGATTACAGTTAGACAGGTTACGACGCCATCTCCTGATTGGTCACCACGTTCACACTAACCAGAAACTAGCTGCGGTTTGCCTCTGGGCTTCTAAAGCTAAACAAATTAAAATGAACGCTCGCTTCGTCACTCGCTGGTGTTGACCGTAGGGTTAAATGAAACCCCCACAGGTGCTCGTGAACCGCTCGGGTGGTCATCTCGTACAGTTCTTTTTAAAATGGCGTGCATGAACAATGGTTCTGATGCAGTTATTCTGCCGTTCTATACTGGAATATAATTGAATCAGCGTCACGCGCACGCACGGCTCCTACCTGCAGCGTGTAATTGGCCTTCTTGTTTATTAAGTAGTTGATGAACTTGGCCGTGTGCTGGAAGTGGACGTTTTCTGTGAAGAGACGAAGACGAGGGTTAGTCGTTAAGTCGCGTTGAAAACGAAAGCGAGGACGAGGCGTCGAACTCACCGTCGGCTGTCGGGTGGATGATTAATAAATTCTTCTCTTCTAGCTGACCTGCTCGATGAGCTAAACCCGACATCTGTGAGAGAAGAGGAAACAGGACATGATGTACGCTTCGAGGAAATGAGGGGGGGTGATGTAGCAAGAAGAGATTTACCTCGTACACTCTTGGATTGGATCGAGGAGATCCTAAATAGCGCTCGGAGAAGGCTGAGGCTGTGAGAACGACACCCGGGTTAGAACCATGACTGAAACAGCAGAATAACTCCGTGATGGAGTGACGTGTCACTATAAACAAGCGGTTCTCATCTCTTACCGTATAGGCTGAAGTCGGTGATGGGCGAGACGGCTGCTCCGCACTTAAATTTGAAGTTGTACTTGAAGAGCGAGTCCTCGGAGCTCAGCAGGAGGCTGGCGAGATATCCGCCGTACACCTGCAGGAGGGAAGAACACGCACCAGAACTAGGACAAAGCCGAGAACGCACAGGGGAATGCGACATGTCGCGCAGACGGAACCTGTGGCGTTTTACTGTTTACAAGAACGTTAATTTGCACTTCAGAATCGTAATCCCCGCTTTATTGAGATGCGCGTCCGGGTTTCTCCTGCTCTCCGGCCTTTTGAGAGCTGCGACTGAGTTTTAATCATTCAGCTGCAGCACAGCGGGACGCCGCGTTTACCATCACGCTTCTTCCTCTTCACTCGAGCAGCTCTTCTCTTCTCTTCTCTTCTGTTCTCTCGTAACGAGCGGCTCCAATTATCTCCGCTTTCAAACCACTTTACCCGCTCTTCTGGAACGCTCTGGCTTGCGAACCCTCACGAGTGCTTCTCCTGCAGCGTGCGCGCGTGTGTGTGTGTGTGTGTGTGTGTGTGTGTGTGTGTTTAATCATCAGTGATCATCAGCCCTGTTCCTGGAGACTCAT
>JAQQZX010000001.1:23363406-23378319 GCA_030068355.1 Notoglanidium maculatum | reverse complement strand
ATACACACACACATACACACACACATACACACACACATACACACACACATACACACACACATACACACACACACACATACATACACACACACATACATACACACACACACACAGGCGTGCGCTAAAGGTCAGACAAAAACAAGACTTGTGTGTCATCCCCAGGGCTAGTGCCATCTGCCCGACACGCACACACACACACACACACACACACACACACACACACACACACACACACACACACACACAGCTGATCTCACCGAGTGCCAGTTCTCTCTGCCCTTTTATAACCCCAATTCTGTCTCACCTCAAACTTTGTTATTTATAAGCATTTTATTAACATGTGATGGATAATTCAAATTATGTGACATGAAAAAACAGCAAGAAGTCAAAACCGGAATGTCAGGAAGATCTCGGAATCGTCAGGAGAACGTCCGGGGTGTTACTAAGTGCTTGGCGTGATTGGGAAGAGGAGTGTGAGATTACTAATCAGGGTCATGTGACCAATCAGGTGTCTGTATTTCACTAGCTGGTGGTTCATGTTGCTGATTTATCCAGGTGTGTGTGTGTGTGTGTGTGTGTGTGTGTGTCTCACCAGCTGTTGGCCTTTCGGACCCCATCCAGCAAACTGCAGCGTTGTGTTCTGCACTTCAGGAGCCGACAGAGCCAGCGTCTCCCTGGGAGGAAATAAAACCGGCACGCCTTCGATTAATTAATCAATTACATTCATTAATTACAACACAACAGTGTGTGTTTATTGGCTGAAGAATAGTAGCTCATTAGAAATAAACAGATTAATGATTCTAGTTAGTAATTAGAATTAATGATTCCTTGCTTAACTGAAAATTATAAATCATTACTTGATTAGTTAATAAATTATGAATAAAATCTGTTCATCCGTTCCTGCTTCAGCGTGCGCTCTTACTGCGGGGACGTTCATGTTATTATTAATTAGCTAATGAATGACCTTAACTCAGTTACTAAACACCAGTTCAGTACAGCACGTGCTTTATAGCAGTAAAAAAAAAAAGAGTAGCTAATTAATAATGAATTAATTAATGACCTGCGTCAGCCTTTACATAAACACACACACTGTATTACTCTGCTTAATTAATTGATTGTTAATTGCTCATTAACCTCTTAATTAATCACACCCCTCTGTTCCTGCCTATAAACACACACACTGTAGTTCATTACTTAAATCAATCAATACAATTAATTGTGCGCATGCTGTAGGGTTCTCGCAGGGACCGAACACTGTAGGGTTCTCGCAGGGACCGCGGGCTGCAGGGTTCTCGCAGGGACCGCGGGCTGTAGGGTTCTCGCAGGGACCGCCCGCGCGCTGTAGGGTTCTCGCAGGGACCGCCCGCACGCTGTAGGGTTCTCGCAGGGACCGCCCGCGCGCTGTAGGGTTCTCGCAGGGACCGCCCGCGCGCTGTAGGGTTCTCATGCATTATGCAGTAACACATTTTTACGTTTCAGCACAGGACAGAGGAACTTACGGAGTTTTCAGGCTGCATATGATGTACGAGGCTGTGTAGGAGTACCGGTACAGCTGTGGAGCAGAGAACACACATCTGTTAACACACTCACTGACTCAAACACCAAAACACACACACACACCATCTATCCATCCATCTGAAACAGCGCTCTGTTGGGCAATTCTGCGACTGTGTAGGTTCTGCTCCACCCTCAGTAGTGAGCATACGTAGTGAACAGGAATCTGATTGAATCTCACTGAATTATTCTTACTGACGCTGGATCTGGCAAAATGCCAGTGTTCACTGTGTGTTCTATTGTATTAGCCTATTGTTAGACAAGTGTGTGTGTGTGTGTGTGTTTAGCTGTAGAGCTGTTTTTCCTACACCTGTCTTGAAATAGTCGTTGTTCAGTTGATGGAAACAGCTCTGTGTGTGTGTGTGTGTGTGTGTGTGTGTGTGTGTGTGTGTGTGTGTGTGTGTGTACTCACTGGGACGATGTTGTAGGCCAGCAGAACATGAGTCAGGTCAGGAGAGACTTGGTACTTGCTGGCTTTATACATTTCCTGAACAAGAGGGGGAGAAAGTTATTTAATTACCATCTATTATCCGTGCCCTTCTATCCGTCTGTCTCCATCTGACCAACCGTCTATTCATCCATCCATCCATCCTTCTGACCAACCGTCTATCCATCCATCATCTTTCTGACCAATTGTCTATGTCTAGCAATCCAACCAAATGCTTATCTATCCATCCATTCATCCCTTCATCCATCCATCCATCAATGCATCCATCCAACCCACTGTCTATCCATCCATCTGATCAACTGTTTATCCATCCATCTGACTAACAGTCTCTCCATCTCTATCTTCTGTATGGATGAATCGAATTTACTGATAAACTTACAAATATCTTGTTCTCCAGCAGGACCTGAGTGCTGTTGCTGTCCACATCGAGCTGGACCACGTCTCCGTCCCGACTGCGGTACAGCAGCTCCGAGTCTGAGGTGGAACAGAGGGAAGCGTGACGGGACCATAACATTTACAATCAGCACTGCATTAGAACTGCAGTGTCAGTGACTTCAGATCCAGTCGACAGACGTCACCGCGCAGGACGACGTCCTTCCTTGACGCGTTCCTCTCTGAACGTTTGCGTCTGATCTACAATTAACATCGTAATTTGGGTTCAGAGAGACAAAATGGCTGCCACAGACTGCGTGTTGCCTTACAGTGCCGAGAGAGTAAAACTGCATCATCATCATCATCATCATCATCATCACCCGATGTGGAGCTGTAATGAGAATTACATACACAGTAAAGTGCTGCATCAGCATTAAAGTGTGTTCTGGAGCAGGAAAAATCCAGCTGGTGTGATTTTAAAAGTCTATTAAGGGACTTTAGAAGCCGTTATCTCAACGCACAGTGATACAATGACGTCTCTGTAGAGAAAAACAAAAATATAATTCTATTAAGCACTGATCATCTCGCTCATTATCTCACGCAGGCACAAGCTCCGCCCCCTCACCCCCGTCTGACCCTTTACATGTTTTCTGATAACACCACATCCTGGAGTGTTGTGTTCCTCTCGCAGCACAGCGATACGCCAACACCACCACATCACTGTTTACCTGTTTAGAGTTACATGTAATGTTGGCCACGAGGCCAGTTAGCTCCTGTTCTCGCTCACGTCGCAGCCTCTCTGGAAGATCAGTCTTTTCTTAATCTGTTTATCTACAGCGTCAGTTAGCTGTTGCCATAGAAACGGTAACGTAAGTGGTGTAAGTATAAATATATGCTAGACCATTCGAAATATTTAATGGTTTCAGAGTTGCATCCTACACAAAGGGTTAAATAGAGACATGTTAAGGACACTAATCAGCAGGAACCGGTGTGAACAAACCCCACAGGTGCTGACTGGCTCGGGGCGTGGTCACAGCTGAGGCAGGGAACGGAGGACATGACCATGATGTGATCACATGCTACATAAGAGTTCCACTAAACCAAACAATTAGGAACGGTAATAAATTGGAGAAAGAAACCCTGGAAACCCCCACCATCGGCTGAATTAGCAGGAACTAAAGCAGGAAGTCCGGAAATCCGGGCTGCAAAGTCAGACGAGGCTGGAATTGTCTCAGGAACACATTTATGTATAATCTATGCTTTGTGTTGTTTTATGCCTCTGGTTCGTTTGCGTTTTGATTTGTTTTTGTCGCTCCAATATTTTATCCAGTTTGAGTTGCGTCGCAGTTTTATGCCTCTGGTCTGTTTTTGTTATTTTGCTCTTGCGCGCACACACACACGCGCGCGCGCAGCGGGTGCCTTGGGCCTGGATGCACATGCTTTCTACGCTGGTAAATAATACAGACGAGTGATTGGGGCTAAAAAAGCACAGCGTAACAAAGAGACGCAGCAGCACGACAGGGTGTGTATAACAGCACTGTTTCCACACACACACACACACTCACACACACCTGTTTACTGTTTAAATCACCAACACACTTTCAGATTTTATATGTATATATACAGCAGCAGCAACGACAATCACACACACGTGAACAGAAACGCAAATAAAATGAGCACAAAACAATAACGTCAAATGATCTATTAAATGTGGCGGTGAAAAACCGCTCAATAACACGTTTTTAAACTTGTTTCACACAGCACTTCTGCGCTCACTGATTGGTAAACTGACGCATTTCTCGCAGGTAGCAAAGACAGTAGGATGTGGAACTGCCGCGCACAGAACCATTAGCTTCAGCGACTTACTGACTCGCCTGGAAGCTCTCACACGTCTCATAGTTTTCATATTTGTTCTGAATCTCAGACCTGGGTTTTTGTAGAATGACTCGTCTAGGCTGTGATGAATATTGAGGGGCCTGATTTTGTAGAAACATCTCTGACAGAGAAACGCTGCACTCGGGTCCAGTGTAGCACACATTCAATTCTGTGACTTGGAGAGAGTCATGCGAGTCTCGGCGCGGCTGCCGAGTGCGAGATGCTAATGTGAGCTGCTGTTCCAGAGCGCAGCTGGAATGCTAATGCAGCAGTAGAAAGAGAAATGCAAATTCGGAGCGCCTCGGGATGCCGAGTGTCCTTGTGGAGGATTTCGGTGGTATAAACGGAGGCGTGAACCTCCGCTCTAGTGGGTAATTATCTTGATCCATCTGCTAGGAGATGAGCAGGAGCTCGCGCTTTTCTCCTGTTAAACCGCCGACATCTGCCACGTTTCCTACATCGTCATCATCTGTCCTCGTCCAGCGCCCTGGTGCAGAGACGGCCGCTGCTGAGAGAACCATGGAGAACACGTTCTACCTGTGGTTACTACACTGCAGGGGTCACACAGCTGGATAAACGCAAACCCTCACTGGATCAAAACTGCATTTACACTTAAATCCAGATGATGGGTTCATCTACAAGCACTGTCAAATCCGGCACAGCTTCATCCAAGCACACAGGTGGACATCTCCTCCATCTAACCAACCATCCATCCATCCATCCATCAGTCCACGCATCTCTCCACCCATCCATCAGTCCACTCATCTCTCCATCCATCAGTCCACGCATCTCTCCACCCATCCATCCATCCATCAGTCCACCCATCTCACCATCCAGCTATCCATCCATCCATCCATCAGTCCACCCATCTCTCCATCCATCCATCCATCCATCAGTCCATGCATCTCTCCACCCATCCATCCATCAGTCCACCCATCTCTCCATCCATCAGTCCACCCATCTCTCCATCCATCCATCCATCAGTCCACTCATCTCTCCATCCATCTATCCATCCATCCATCAGTCCACTCATCTGTCCATCCATCCTTCCATCCATCCATCAGTCCACGCATCTCTCCGTCTATCCATCCATCCCTCCATCAGTCCACTGATCTCTCGATCATCTGTTCATCCAGCTAAACATTAACTGATCTCTCCATCTATCCAAGCACCTAACCATCCTGTGATCTCTATCAATCCATGCATCTATCTAATCACCCAATGATCTGTGCATTCATCCATCCAACCATCTACTAGTCTCTATCTATTTAGCCATCTATATTTACGTAAGTCTCTCTCTCTCTTTCTCTCTATCAATGTTAAATGGGCAAATAGCTTAAAGAGCAAACCCCTCTATCCCTCCGTCTTGTATAATGACGGTATAAACACTACCCTGATGTAGAAGAAGGTTAAGGAGGAGGAGGTGTAGAAGTGACAGTCGGCTGGTTTGAGTGCAGAAGGACACCCAGCTGAGCGCTGCTCAAACAGCAGGACAGTCTCATCATTAAAACCTGCGGGGGTCAAAACAAACTGCTGTCCATCTTCACTCCTCATTCAGCTCCTCCTGGGTGGATCCTGGAGCTTTCGCTCCTTCATTATCCAGAGATCCACAGCCTGGCTGACTCCTCCGACCAAACCCAGGGCTCACACGTCAAAAAGATAAACAACACAGCGGCGCACAGAAATACCACCGGACAAACGTCCACGGGGGAGGAGCTCTATAACGAGTTTCATCTTCATCATCGCTCATATGTCGTCGTATTTAACGTATGCCTTTATGTTAGTGTAGTTAGAAACATCGCCTGCATTCCATGCCAAAGTTAATTAGGCACGTATCACGCTTTAGCGTACAATTTCCACAGCGATACACTATTGTAGCATTTTTTTCTTTTTAAAAAAAAAAACATGTTTGGTGATGCATTATTTAATGCCTATGAAGAAATGTTATTTTTTTATTGCAAAAGTGCATAATTCTAAAATTTGTGAAAATATTAACATTTATAATTTTACAAATTTCAATGTTTTAAACTAAATACAAACATTTAACCGCACATCAGCTGCTTCCTGTCCAGTTTGTAATCATTACGAATGTAACTTTCCAAACACTTTTCTAACCAAAACTTCTATCCAATCATGGTGAGAAACTGCAGCTATAGCGCTGTATTATTATGAAGAAATGTTGAAGCCATCTTTGCTTTACACATGCTCAGTCCTCTGTTATAGCAGCTTTAAAAATTAAAATAATTTTTTATTTAGATTGTTTTTTAAAAGATTGAACCTGGTTTCAACTTCTTGGGCATGTTTGTGGTAATGTGGTTGTATATCAGTATGATGATGCCGTGCATATATAATCCACCAGAGGGCAAAAAAATGAAGCAGAGGTTATCATATAAAGATACGTGTAGAAATATACATACAAATATGAATTGTGTGATTTGTGCTTGACAAGGCACTGGATAACTTCATGTATCAGTTTAATATTTCTATTAATATCCAAATAAGCAGATGACATGAATGCAAAGCATCACTATATGATATACATGAAACTATCAAGAGGAGGTTTCAACTGTACAGCTCTGAGTGATGCAATCACTCTCTTTACCTATACGTAAGGATCAAATGAGGCATCACACACACACACACACACACAGAACGTACCACTGAGCCACTTGGCCTGGGGGTCGTGAACCTGGAGCTCGGAGCTGAACAGATCCTCCACTGTGACCTTCTTCTTGGAGGCCAAGCTGTCATCTTCACCTGCAGACAACAACATAACACACACACACATACACACACACACACTGATGTTGTTTATGTGTGTGTGTGAGAGAGAGAAAGTACAAGCACAGGTAAAAGCTTTCAGCTCCATAAAACAAACATGAAGTGCGGTACAGAGTAAAAAAAAACCCTCAACAGCTCTGCATTATTGATTCGAGGCACATAATGGATGTAATGCTTTATTAATTATTAACACACGGGCGTGGTTCAGTAATTACTCACATAATGAAAACGCCAACGCACCACTTAGCCATCTGCTAAATGTAAGCAATACGAGGACCAGAACAATACACCTGAGCTCTACACACAGCAGCGAGGACATACGAGTAAACCTTCTACCATGTCTGAGTCTGACAACACAAGGAACAGGGAAAAGATTATTTATTAATGGTTTTATATTGGACCCAGAGTGGTAAATTTACCGCACTTTTGTTCTTGTTTAGACATAAATATAGTCACATGTGAGAGATAAACACTGAGTGGCTGGTGATGAGGGTGCTGAGAGCTTCACGGTGTAACATCTCAGGTTTGTGGAGGAAAGAAGCGAAGCATTGTGGGACAGGCTGCTCATTCATCTATACACCAAAAGTGAACAACTGGTGAGCCAGTCAGGAGTCAAAAATCTAATGGATGAGTCACACCAGGAGTCGAAATTCAAACTGGTGAACCGGCAAAACGGCAAAAATCAAACTGGTGAATCAAGCAGGAGTCAAAACAATCGGATGAACCAGCCAGGAGTCACCAATTAATTTGAGTCAAAAATCAAAATTAGAATTTTGGCTCTTGCTTGACTCACCAATTAGCGAGCCAGCCAGGAGTCAAACATTTAATTAGCGAGCCAGCCAGGAGTCAAACATTTAATTAGCGAGCCAGCCAGGTTTTAATAATGAGCAATTTTATTTTAGTATTCAGATTATTTCGTTTTTGGAGCACACTGGTTTTATGAACAACATCAACTTGCATTCAAAATAAAAAACATAAAGCAAACAGGCAAACAATGGAAATGCAACAAATAAACGCAGTAAAAAACTAAAAATGGAAAAATATACAATAATTAAAACTGTGTAAAAATGTGTAAGAGTTTAAACTGAATTATTTTATAATCTGAAATAATATAAAAGTAATTTAACCTGCTTGCAAAAAGAAAGCAAATAAAATCAGTGATAAACGTTTATTAGTAAAGTCTTCTACTAGTCACTCTGTACGTGTCGGTGTTTTGCAGCTGATCTCTAAGCATTAGCATTTAGGCTAATTGTTTATCACAGCGCATGAGAAGCACCTTGGTGAGCAGAAGGACTGGAATAATTACAAGCTCCAGATTTTATTAGTGAGATTCAGCAAGACATCAGCGCGCCATCTGCCCATGATTCCACCTTCCAGTTCCTGACAGACTGAACTCCGCAGGTTAGAGAGCCGCTTTTTCCCCGACACTGAATCGCTGCTTCCTCGTCGTGTGTTTTGTTGTCACGGCGGTACGCCGTGTAGCGAGACGGGTGGGGTGATGAGGAAAAGCTACAGTAACAACCTTGAAATTTGTTCTTTTATTCCCCTTACGCAACAACGTACTTGCCAATGATAAAAATAATCCAGCTTTACCTCTGACTGTAACAAAGCGCTGACACTGGAGACTCCTTCCATAAGCGTTACAGAAATTACAGACACTTCAGCATCTGCTGCACAAGTCCCTGTGAACCAGCTGTTACTATAGAAACAATAACACTGTAAAAACAGGCACATTAACATAAACCAGTGATTTGTCTTGTGGACTGTGATGTATAGCAACACCGTGAGCACGGCTGAGACAATGATAACGTTTCATCAGGCTTGGATGGAGAGAGAGGAGGGAAGAAAGCACCGTTTCCTGCATTAACGTGAGAGGAGCAGTCGATATTCATTTAATTGAAAAAGTTTCTTTATCCAAAAAGGAAATTAGTCCGGCAGCTGAATTGGCAATGAATAGACGGCACGTCAATAAGCGTGTGTGTGTGTGTGACTTCATTTTGTTTTTCTCGCCATTGTAACTGTGTAAAAAGCTAAACAATTCATTCCATGTCATGTCAATCATCTATGCAAATGGGGTTTTTTTTAGTTACAGAACATCGTGTATCAGTTTTAATGCAATAAAATAAGCACATCACTGCATAACTCTGATATGACTCAGCCTATAAAATCTATTTTTATAAATGAAGTTTGGGAGTCGAAGGACGAAAGTCGAGAGGCTCTGACACTTGAGGCTAGCAGGTCCGGCTATATCGCAGAAGCCACACGAAAGACCTGAAATTAGCTCAAAAAATTCAGGCCCTGGAAAAGGGAGATGGGTTTTTTTCCAATTTGTTTTGCATAGTAAACAAGGTCACCGTGTTCTCGTAGTACAGACATTATCCTCTCCCTCTCTCCCTCTCGCCAATACCTCGTGTAATAGAGATGTTCCTGCGCAAACCTTGGTTTGCAGATATTTCACTGACATAATTGCTATAAAACAAGATCTTGGTGGTTGAAGAGTAAACTAGCAAATCTGTCCTGTCCTGCTGCTCCTCCCCTGAGAACGGGGCAGCGTGATTCCTGCCCCAGTGAGCTGCTATTACAGCTTGTTGCAGTTCCTGTTTTTCACCACTAGGTGAAATCATAGCTCTATGGGTACGAGTTCTAAAATGATTACGCAACATTAAATCAGTCAAACTTAATTCAGCCAAAAAAAAAAACATGTTTTAAAACTGTTGGTTGTACTATTGAAAGTAATGTTTCAATAGAATTTAAGTTTATGAAGACGGACGAGCCTCTGTTTATCGGATTAGATCCTGACACAGTTGTTAATCACTTCGGGTGAAAGATCCTGATATGGTGACACGACCCAGTGATGTAAAACCTGAAACGCTTTCTCCAGTCAGGTCATTTCTCCTGCACTGGGCTGAAGGTGACAGGTGAGCTGATGGAGATCAGGGGAAATGAACTGTTTATACCTCCGAGAGAGAACCGTGCCAGCTCAGACGTGAGCCTGAGCTTGGTCACTTCCTGCTAGCCTGTATAACGTTACATCAGCTGATTTGCGTCGTTTTCCATGTGCTCTCGTGGACTAGCTGGCTCTAAACTGGGACGCCTCTTCCAAGTCTACAAACTGGGCCAAACAACACATCCAAACTTCTCTATTAACCCGGGTTTAGGAGGACGAATGAGAGAATTTGCCTTCCAAAAGTCATTTCCTATAAAGTCAGTTAGAGGACGTGACACTCGGTGGAGGTCGCAGCTAATTTAAATATTAATTAGCACACCGAGTCAGCAGCGTTATCTTTCACAACACCTGATTAAAGGCTTCAAGGATTAAACGCAACTCTGTTTTTGATCGCAGTCGTGCAAAAAGTCGCAGCTACTAGAATAAAATGTCACGACTGCGTGAGAAAGTTGGCAACTGCGAGGTTAAGTCCCAACACCTGCGCTCGGTTCTCTCAGACGGTTCGATGACGTGCATTCGATTAAAGCCGCTTGGAGGCCAGAATGCTGCAGGACAGCGTTAATGAACCGCTTTGCTTTCTACCTCCTACATTAAGGAAAGATAAAGAGTCAGGGGTATGTTTTCACGTGAGGACTTACGTGGCGTGAGCAGGATGACGGAGGTGATGATCAGAGAGCAGATGAACAGGATGACCAGCAGAGCGATGGCTATTCCCTTCCAGTTCCTCTGAGGAGGAGCGCTACCCACCAGCTCCTGTTAACACACACACACACACACACACACACACACACACACACACACACACACACACAGCATTTTAAAATCCCCAATCCTTCATTTTGCACACATCTGCTCTGTTCTCTGTTCCGTGTGGCAGTAAGGCTTCACAGCGCGGCGTGTCCAGTCCTGCGCTCTGATTGGTCGGAAACTGTTGATTAGTTTTCTCTCACAGCGGCTCTGTCGGTAGCGCAGGTTTATATTAATGCACTTGCTCTCGTGCGTTACCGTTTCCATAGTAACAGCTGGATGACAGGGACGTGCGCGCAGATGTTTCTGTGACAGTTACGGTGGGAGTCCGCAGGGTCGCCGCCTCGTAGCGCTTTCTTCATTGCGGGACGGAGGAGCGGCGCGTGCCGAGATAAACCGAGCGATTCAGGAGAGCTCACTCTGTTTTCCATTTCAAAACATTTTTGACTGAAAACAAAGAAGCTTAGTTTCTAAAGCAGAGTGATTACATGTGAAGCTTGTAAAGTCTTAGAGGTCTTTTTTCTCTGCTGCAATCCTTTCATTCGGAAGAAAACAAACGGCCTGTAATTTAGCATGGAGATGAAACCAGTGCGTCACTGTCAGCTCGGTGCAGAGCGTTACACACAGCCTCGTTAGCATCTCAGCGCGTGAGAGGAGGATAGAGCGAGCTGTCTGTCTCTCTGCCTGTCTCTCTCTCTCTCTCTCTCGGTCTGTCCAACTCTCTGTCTCTGTCTGTTTGTCTGTCTGTCCATCTCTCTGTCTCTGTCTGCCTGTCTCTCTCTGTGTCTGACTGTCTGTCTGTCTGTCTGTCTCTCTCTCTCTGTCTGTCTGCCTGTCTCTCTCTCTCTGTCTGTTCATCTCTCTGTCTCTGTCTGCCTGTCTCTCTCTGTGTCTGACTGTCTGTCTGTCTGTCTCTCCCTGTGTCTGACTGTCTGTCTCTCTCTCTCTCTGTCTGCTTGTCTCTCTCTGTGTCTGTCTGTCTCTCTCTCTCTGTCCGTCTCTCTGTGTCTGACTGTCTGTCTCTCTCTGTCTGACTGTCTGTCTGTCTGTCTCTCTCTCTCTCTCTCTCTCTCTGTCTGCCTGTCTCTCTCGGTGTCTGCCTGTCTCTCTCTCTGTCTGACTGTCTGTCTCTGTCTGTCCATCTCTCTGTCTGCCTGTCTCTCTCTGTGTCTGACTGTCTGTCTGTCTGTCTCTCTCTCTGTCTGCCTGTCTCTCTCTGTCTGCCTGTCTCTCTCTGTGTCTGACTGTCTCTCTGTCTGTCTCTGCCTGTCTGTCTCTGTCTCTGTCTGCCTGTCTCTCTCTGTGTCTGACTGTCTGTCTCGCTGTCTGTTTCTGCCTGTCTCTCTCTCTGTCTGTCTCTCTGTCTCTGTCTGCCTGTCTCTCTCTCTGTCTGCCTGTCTCTCTGTCTGTCTGTCTCTGCCTGTCTCTCTCTCAGGCCTGTCTGTCTCGCTCAGGCCTGTCTGTCTGTCTCTGCCTGTCTCTCTCTCTCTGTCTGTCTGTCTCTCTGTGCGAGGGATATTTTTAGGACCAGACTGAGAGAAAAAACTGAATTGATGTGAATTAATCAGAAATAAACCAGAGAGCAGGAGAGAGAAGATTAATAAAAAGCTGGAGATGTTTGGCTCCGGAGCTGCTGATGGGCTGAGATCAGGTCCACACAGCTATAGGCAGGGATTTAACTGAATAAAACAAGCGATACCACCCCCTGAACCCTGCTCTCCATCAGCTCCCCATCGTTCCTCCTCCCCCTCCGGAGCTGAACATGGCGCAGCTGCCCATCATGTGATTGTGGCAGAAAAACATTCACTATAGGCTAGAACGCTAGCGTACGCTACTCCCCCTGACTCGCTGCTACACGCAGTCATCAGCAGAGGAATGATTTTTACTGTCGGACTAATCAGCATACACCGGCGATGTTTTCAGGAGCGTCGTGCAGGTTGCAGAGACACGGATAAAACCGAGCGAGGAGCCGTTCCGGAACCACACACGCAAAACGCCGCGGGAAAAGAAAGCCTCTAAACACACTCGAGCAGCTTTCCGTCAGAGAATGGGATTTTTTGTCGAGCATAACAAACCCGAGTCTGTAGTAAAGCGCAGAACCTCGTCAGTAAGCGTGCACGTGTTTATATTAAACTGTAAATGATATTAAACTGTTAGGGACGTCGCAGAAAAACCATTTGGTCTCTTTCGGGTCTTTGGGCTGGACGAGAAATAACTGATGAATTTTTGACCTTGAAAGATTAAACAGGAACACAACAGAAGCGGGAAGAAAGATTAGAAAAGTAATGATTATATTATTTACCACCTCGAACTAGAATTTTCTGAACTCTAATCTATATGAAAAATAAAACGTGTAAAATGGCGTAGGCTGCTGTTCCAGAGATGGAAATGAGTGTGAAGTGCTGAAGGCTGAGTTTCAGTAAAGTGCGTCGCTCCATCACTGATAAAAAGCCTGAAGATGGATTATTAAAAAAACACAGCTGGAAGTGCTGCAGTTAGCGCTCGCAATCATTTACGTCATTTATGCTCGGAAAAAGATTAAAAACGCTTTGGAAACGGCACTTCCTGATCCTGTCTACTGAGCGAGGGGATTCAGTTTCCGCTCCTGAGTTCCTGAGTGCTGAAAGGAAGCGAAGGGAAGGGAAGGTTGAGCTCAGGAGACGAGTGGCGTTCAGCACATTTCAGCAGATTTACTATAGAAGGATGAACATCTTGCTGAAAGAGCAAACAGTGGCTCTCTTCCTCTCCTCAGAGCTGAAATAAACATCACAATCCTGAAGCACTTTTGTACAAACCAAAGAAACCCCGAGCCGACGGCGCGCTGCGTCTGAGCGGCTCGACATGAAAGAATCATTCATCCTACAAATATTATACAACTACAACACATGGTTCTGAAACACGCAAACCAGCCCATCTGGGACCAACGAGCACTCGCCAGGTGATGCCAGACCTGGTCCTCATTCTGCTGTGGCATGTGAACATGAGCTCTTCACCTGCAGCTGCAGGATTTGATGCTACATGATTGGCTGATTGTGCAGGTGTTCCTAATAAAGTGGACAGTGAGTGTTTATACTCATGAAAATATTCTGCGCACACCTCAACACTCACCACACACTCACGCAGCAACATCCTTCCTGCTCTGTAACACCTTCCGAGTGTGTGTGTGTGTGTGTGTGTGTGTGTTCTACATGCTTTAATTTAAATCCATTCACTTCACTTACTTAAGTGATTTTCAAACATTTATTAGATCAACACGAGCAGCAAACTCTTTATAAATGAATCACTGAGCCAGAAAAATGCACACACTGTGTGTGTGTGTGTGTGTGTGTGTGTGTGTGTGTGTGTGTGTGTGTCTGTGTGTATGTGTGTGTATGTACTTTCTACTGCATACAGAAAGAAAAACTGACAGACAGACAGACAGACAGGCAGGCAGACAAGCAGGCAGACAGACAGACAGACAGACAGGCAGGCAGACAGGTAGGTAGACAGGTAGGTAGACAGACAGGCAGGCAGGCAGGCAGACAGGTAGGTAGACAGACAGGTAGGTAGACAAACAGACAGGCAGACAGACAGGCAGACAGTATGACAGATAGTCAGACAGACAGGCAGGCAGACAGGCAGATAGACAGACAGATAGTCAAACAGATATTCAGGCAGACATTTAGATGGACAGACTAATGAATAGAGAGACAGGCAGACAAAGAGACTGATACACAGATGTACAGACAGACAGGCAAAGAGAACACATCACTGTATAAATAGATGACAATAGATAGACAGACACCTAGTTAGACAGACAGACAGATATAAACAGATTAATGCAAAAACAGAGACCAAGATGGAGATAAAGACTGACAGACAGGCAGATGGATTGTTGGTGAGTGAGAGTGAGACAGGTCCGGTGCCGGTCTGAACACTTCACCGCATCTCCTCTGATCTCTGAGTCACCGTTCCCATGGCAACCAGAAGGCGTCACGACAGGAAGCAGGAGTTCAGGATCATTTTTGGATGTATGAAAAGGGACAGACAGCTGGACATACAGAGAGATGGAGAGACAGACAGCTGGACATACAGAGAGATGGAGAGACAGACAGCTGGACATACAGAGAGATGGAGAGACAGACAGCTGGACATACAGAGAGATGGAGAGACAGACAGCTGGACATACAGAGAGATGGAGAGACAGACA
>JAQQZX010000001.1:23348661-23363306 GCA_030068355.1 Notoglanidium maculatum | reverse complement strand
CAGAGAGATGGAGAGACAGACAGCTAGACATACAGAGAGATGGAGAGACAGACAGCTAGACATACAGAGAGATGGAGAGACAGACAGCTAGACATACAGAGAGATGGAGAGACAGACAGCTAGACATACAGAGAGATGGAGAGACAGACAGCTAGACATACAGAGAGATGGAGCGACAGACAGCTAGACATACAGACAGATGGAGAGACAGACAGCTGGACAGAGAGATAGATAGACTAATGAACAGATAAACATGTAGGCAGACAGACAGAGAGACAGATAAACAGAAAGAGATATGAACAGACGAACAGAGAGACAGACAGGTACATGAGGACAGTCGGTCAGACAGACAGATATATGGGTAGACAGGTGAACAGACAGCCAGTAAAGTGCTGGATTAGAGAAGCCCCAGATCTGCAGCCTGTGTGCTTTTTCCTCTTGTTAGTAGAGCTTAAATCTGGCAGTGCGCTGAGCATCATGGGTAATTTGTCCTTTAATAAATAACCAGTGGAGACGGAGGGAATGAAGAGCGCAGCAGATCAGCGTGTCGGGTTCAGGGACTCGGGGACGCAGGAGGACGTGGAGCTGCTGCCGTCTGAACCTGAGAGACCGAGCCAGCTTTTTATAGAAGAAATAAACAATCACGGTCATGTGTGCTAAATTCCACGTGAACACACGTTCGACGTCACCCCAAACTGCACAGCACCTGGAACTCTGCGGTCTACAGCTAGCACCCGGCTAAAGAAAGCCAACTCTTGGAAGCAAAAGTTTGTACGCCCCCATGCTCTTTCCACAGAAAAGGTATCCTTGCTTTAGGATTTCTCTCTGCGGAAGTGCATCTTCCCCCCACAGCCATCCAAACCACGCAAAATAAGCAACGCTAAAGCAGCCAAGGACGACGGAGTTCGAACAGACATGGACTAAAGAACGAATGTGCAGTTTTGTTGAATGTAATACTGAAATTTTTTTAACATGAACTGAATTTTGCCTGGGTGTGCAAACTTTTGCACTGCACTCAACTCTAGATGAAAAAACTCTCAGGGAAATAATCAAAAGCCTCGAGTCTAAAAAAAAGCAGCATAGAGCCAAACCGTTCATAAACAGTAATAATATTAATATACATGTACACAATGGTGGAGACATGCTGTGAGTTTATATCCACCAGGATACAGTTAGGGACTAACCGAAGTACCCTAGACCCGTTTCAGACTCGGCGTCCGGCTCGTGTTCCTCTTGACCTTTGCGTTCAGTAAACAGATACCTGACCTTCTGTTTATATCCACTGCGGGGAGGTTCATGCTCAGGTTACTAGGAAAACGAACCCCTACTAGCCGTGGGTCACTCTGCACCGCACTGCTGTAAAGAGAAAGAAAGTCAGTCTGGAGATCGCGAGTTCGTAGCCTGGCAACGCCACATCCATCCGCAGCCAGGACGAACACTGGTAATATTTCCGCGAGTCAGTTTAAGTGAAGCGGTTTAGCGTTAAAGTTTTAGACTTTTTTTTTATTTCGATTTGCGACTTTCAGGAACGCCGTGTGCATTTCATTTCCTCTCGTATTAATATTCCATGATGATAATCAAGGATTTCTGGCGCGCGCTCCTCCCCTGCTGCGCTCTCATGTGGGATTTGGACGCACTTGGCCTTGCGGAAGAAAAACAAAAAAAACTTCTGCGACTCATTAAAAATTGACCGTCGGCATCGTTGCGGTGTTAGCGCGGCCCGATGAACAATTCATAAGATGACACGGTCAGACTGCGGCGGCGGGTTTGTTTGTTTCTTCTTTTCCGTCCATCTCGGTGCAGCGTGATTATGAGCGGCGCTGGGTGCTATCTGTGCAGATTTTCTTTTCCGAGGTACCCTTATGCGGCTGACAAAATCTCAGAAATGAATCAATACGCATTTCTGGCGCTCTTTTTTTTTTTTTTACTCCAGCAAAGTCAGATTTTCTGAAGAGCTTCACTTTACATCTTATTCATCACGCGCCGAATCTGACAGAGCTTTCTTTCCCCCAGCACTTAGAGGCGAGTGCGCCGAGGGGGCTTTAGAGCGCCGAAACGGATCGAGCGTTTGATAGGCACACGGGGCACAAGGCAACGCTACAGCGGACCTTAATAGCCCAATTAGTGTCTTTCATCGCAGAGATAACGACTGGATAGAAGAGTTCGGTTTAGTGTGTTCGTGGATGTCGCTACAGTGAACATCATAACATCCTGATAGCTAAGTGGCTCACTGACGGTTTGAGCTACGTGATAAAATCATTAGCTAAATCTGGACCTATGAATCTAAACCTGTGAACGAGCTGTTGCTATAGGAACCAAGTGTACCTAGTATAAGTACCAGTATCAGCACCAATATCAATTCTAGTAGCAGTAGTAGGATCAGTTTCAGTACCAGTACCACTGGAGAGATGAATATGTCTAAAGTTTCAAACCACATACATTAAAACAACGTAATGTTTCTTCCTCACTTTCCCCGACACCGTCGCCTCCGGCCTTCTCATTAGCATCCAAATTTCTGTCAGGCTGCGTGGTGAAAAGGTCCATTCTCTAAAGCGCTATAGAAATAAAAACGAACTAGACGGATAATAATACGGCCTTCGACGTGTACACTGTAAACGTAGACAAACGAAGACCGTGGCTATCCTGCGCTGCTGCTTTCCTACCGTGGCGTCCTCGTGGTCCTGAGATCACGGCGGCACTCATCCAGAGCTCCACTGAAACGCATCACAGGGAAACTCTTCACTATTACAGATATAACACTGAGGGACAAAGGGGACGTGGAGAACGCTGGGAGCTCTACACGACCCGGTGCGGATGAGTGGGAATGTCGGGGAGGGATTTCAGCCTCATCATCATGTGGAAAATGCAAGAAGAGCTTTTAATCAGGACGTGTCATCTCCAACTCTCCACCTCTCCACCTCTCCCTGCCCGAGTCTGTCTCAACTGAGACCTCAGGACGAGAGTTACGTAACGGGACCAGGTCTGCACAAGCACAGAGACAGCAGAAGACATAAGGACACTGGTGTAAAACAGAACATGCGTGTAGTGAATGGCGAGATATACTGGCGAGGGAATATTCTCGACGCTATACTATAATACACTCAGAAAACCGATTTTCAAGCTGCAACTAGGTGGCGCTGTATGGCACAGTGCGCGGAATCGACTGCGCAGGACAGGGTCGGAGTTCGCCGCATCGCATCGCATCGCGCCGTGACCTTGTCCATGTTAGCTGCTTATAATCCGCCGTTTCTTATCGCCGTGTCTTCTAACTAGCGTAAACGCAGCTGTATGTACCGTTGCCGTGATGAAGACGCACCATAATTATCGCTTTGCTTCACGTGCTGACGCTCCAGCTTCGAGCCAGAACCGATTGCTCCTGGTTGCACTTCACGCCGCAGTCCTATTTTATTTCGGCTCTGAACGTCGAGCCGCGTCTCCCAATTAATCCCGTCTATTAGACCCACTTTATCAGCATTTCCACTCCAAATATAGCCCCCTGGTTCCACCAGCTATTCTCAGGCTGTGCTCCGTCTGCGCCTGAACCCTAATCATTATCATCAGAGACCTACTTCGAGGGTGAGAAGCAGCTTGAGAGGACGTGATAAGCGTTCCTTCTTTTAATCATGCAGCTTTTTTTTTTCCCTAATCCTGTTCCGGGCATTCCAAACACCTCTTCAAACCATCCTCTCCTTTCTTCCTACATTTCAGAGGACACGCTAGTTAGCCAGGTCAATACTGGAGAAGGGTGAAAGCAAGGTCGATTAGAGCCGTGATTAATTGACGGTCTGAGAATTAATCAGCGAATAACAGATGCGGCGGTTTGGGTTAATTGATTTTAATAGCGCGGAGGTGCAGGTTGCCGCGCTTTGGCTCTGACAGACAGGAGCGCTAACTAAAGGAGTGAAATAAAGCGGCACGGTTCAGTTCACCATCTGTCCAGCGTAACGTGCGGGTGCTCATGTGCAGACGCTGAGAAACAGGGGAAATTCTTCACGTGTAAGTAATTGGACTATTGGCAGGATGTTCAGCGGCTCACGCGGTTTTCTGGACGTGTTTCTTCTCTATAAATATTCTTTTCATTCGCATGCACCTTTTTACGCTTAAGTTAATTTCCCGACTCAACACGGACTGCACCGAGAGTTCACCATCTTCGGTCGAGGGTAGAAGCGGAAATCTCTTCAGACCCAGTGATGTGATATAATTTCCATTCATGACAGCACAGAGTAATCAATTTTCTTTTTTTTTTGTTTTATAGATTTTTTTAAAACACCACTTCCATAACCACTTACTGCTTTTAAAGCATAGCATGAAGTTTCCTGTCAGGAAAATTTCCATTTTACCTAAAGACGATTAAGAGGATCCAAAACGCTGACTGAAAAAGTATCTTAAAACACTGTAACCATCCGCTCATCACTGATCCCCACTGCACACGACCATCACTGACCACATCACTGACCACATCACTGATCCCCACTGCACACGACCATCACTGACCACATCACTGACCACATCACTGATCCCCACTGCACATGACCATCACTGACCACATCACTGACCACATCACTGATCCCCACTGCACACGACCATCACTGACCACATAACTGATCCCCACTGCACACGACCATCACTGACCACATCACTGACCACATCACTGATCCCCACTGCACACGACCATCACTGACCACATCACTGACCACATCACTGATCACATCAATCAGTTATCAGTTATCACAACAATGGCCAATTGCATGATCCAATCAACAATCCCTACTGTCCAATTAACCAATTACAATCAATCACCAATTGATTGACCAATCACCAATCAATGATCATCAATCCCTCCTATCAAATTAACCAGTTACTGATTCCCACAGCCCAATGACCAATCACTCATCACATCTGTAAATTAACCAATCGGCTCTCATCACCGCACGATGATTTATCAATGATCGCTACTAGCCAATCAACCTATCACTGATCCTGACTTGATGACTGATCAATGATCACTAATATTCAAATAACCTATCACAGATCACCATCTCACAAAGGCCAACTGCTGATCTCATCAATGATCAGTACTGACCGATGACCAATCAGTGAGCCCCAATCACTACTGAAAGATGACCAATCACTGATCACAGATCACTACTGAAAGATGACCAATCACTGATCCCCACCGCCCAATGACCAATCAGTGACTACCATAAAAAACACACACACAAACACAAGTTGCCTTATATTTCCATTCATTTTTAGGGTTTGAATGATTTTCTTTTCCAAAAATGTTGTTTTGAATTCCGTGACAGTCTAATAAAACTGTCATCTACTTAACACCATCAGAAAAACGCCCCTGCTGCAGGTAACGCGTTTGATATGCAAATTATGCAAATGAACGTAGGCTCTTACCCGACGTCTCGCCACTCTCTTTGCGCATGCGTCGAGCGACTCTCCAGCGAACGCTAAAGAGTTCGCAACAATCAACAATAAATAAATATAAATATATAATCATGCTACAGGTCCAGCAGCGAGGAAGACCGGTGGAGTCGGCGTGTGACGTCATTCTGTCGCCTAAAAGAGAAGGCTTCACTGATGGGAATGTGAGTGTTGAACATGGCGAAGGTGACATAACAGGTTGTTTTGCTGTTCCTACCTGGTCCTGGGGCTGGTGCTGGTGCTGGTGCTGGTTCTGGCCCTGGTTCTGGTTCTGCTGAGGCGGTTTACCCGACGCGCTGCGCTCCTTAGCCGAAGTCATGGAGCCACTGAGATGTGAGGGAGATAAGCGGGCAGCTTCAGGCGGAAAAAGTGTGTGTGTGACAGAGAAAGAGAGTGTGTGTGTGTGTGTGTGACAAGAGCAAGAGAGAGAGCTATGAAAGAAAGATGTGATCAGGCGCTCGCGACCGTTACCTACCAGTCTCGAGCCGAAATGGAAAATTGCGCGTGGGATCACGCTTGAGCGCTTGGTTGCCTAGCAGAGCTGCGCGTGAGAGAGCAGAGGTGCTGTCGGTGGGCGGGGCCAACTCATTCCCGCTCTTTTTTGGAAGCTGCATTAGCTCTCCTCAGAAACTGTATCACGCGCCGTGTTTTTTTTTTTTATACAGCTTACTGAAGCGAATTCGATCATAATGTATGTCCATTTATTATGAAAAGTCTATTATGTCACGCTTAACATATTCACCAAGTATTAAAGGTACTGTTTGGGGAAAAAAGTTACAAGTTAAAGGATTTGCTTGATGATCTCTGTTAAGCACTACGGATGCGGCAGGGTTCCTGGTTCAGTCCGGAGCTCGGGTTAGTCTCCGCCTGGGTGTCATCTCGTCTCTCTGGTTTCCTCGGTGGATTACCTGTGGTAAGTCGCTCCTAGTTGTGAACGAGTATAGATGGATTGGCATCCAATCCTGGTGGTGTGTTCGCACTACATGCCCAGTTCCCCGCAGATAAACTCGGGATCCACCGCCATCCTGACCGGGATCAATGACCCGTCCACCTTTAATTGAACTGTCGATATGAAATCCACAGGCACACATTCTGACGTCGCCAATTTACAACACGGCGAATTGTGTAAACTTTTTCAGGGGGTGTTTCTCCTCTGAATTAGCTACTTTGAACCTTTTTCGCAGGTGGATTTGAGGAAACTCAAACTAGAGTATTTTTTCACCCATGCAGGTTTTGCAGCACTTTTCGCACCTCTGCCGGAGTGACACATGCCTGGGAACATTTTCATCGAGCTTTTAAAAAAAAAAGGTGAGTTTGAATCCTGCCAGATCTCAAACGCAGAAGAGTTTTAAACCTGAGCAGGCTGTTATATAAGTTAATGCGGCAAATCCAATACGCCGTGAAATATTTACAGTGCTTTTCAAGCCAAGCTGAACATCAAGGTCTCAACCTTGGTCTGGTCTGAAAGGTCTTTCATTATTAAGCAATTACGTTAAGAATACGCTGATATCTTCACTGGTGCTGTTTGGCTCGCTGAAACACCCAGCCCTAATTTTAGCATATGCCTGACACCCTTCCCCCTCACACACACACACACACACACACACACACACACGTCTCTTTTCCTGAGATGTGTCACACTGCGTCTTCCCTTTTCCTCTCATGCAGAAGTCTCTAGAACATTTGAGATTGTGCTAACAAATGACAGGTCTGAAAATTGAGAGAAAAACTCGATCACACAAATGTGTCCGTCCATCAAGGAATCATTTCTACAGAGCGTGCATCGATTCGACCTTCGTGAGTTACAAGTCGAACACCGATGTGAGCCTGCGGTTTAATGAGAGGGAGGCGTGTGTGTGTGTGTGTGTGTGTGTGAGACAACAGAGGCGTTGTACAATTACGTGGCTCATTGCTCATGTTAATAATATTCCACGGAGACCTGGGGTTAAATCGAGCGAGAGTGCATGGGAACACAGTCGCCAAGCAGACATGAGATCCAGCACTATTATTTGATGGAAGTCAAAAGAATTTTCCAGAAAAAAAAGATGTACCGGATATACCCACACCTTCCTCCAGCTCCACCTAGAGTTCAGCTTGCTAGACAATTTAATTACACCTCAGTCTTTAAGTAGCCTAGATCATTGCTCCTGTTTTTCATGCTCAAAGTAATTCCAAACTTTCCATTCGATATCTACAGTATAGCTAGCATAGTTTGCGTAGCCTGATTAACTAGTGACTGTTTTGTTTGTCAGCTAAAAGAACCCTGAATGAGTAATTTCATGTAAATAGATTTGTATTCAATTGAATAGAGGTGGGTAGCAATGCTGCCGCGGCACCAGGGTTCCAGGTTCAACCCTAAAAACTCTGTTTACTGTCTCGACCTTGTCCACTTGGGTTTCCTTCAGGCTCTCTGGCTTCCGCCATGCTGGTGGGTGAACGAACTTTTCAGGGCAATGTCAGGGCTGTTATTAGCTATAAGCAGTAGCTTACAGCCTCCCAGCCACCAGGGGGCCCCGTAAAAATGTTGAATTTTTGGAAACTGTAAGATACGCAGTTCTACCTGCAAGCATTTTTCTCTGCAAACATTCACCAAGTTATAGTTGGCTTGAGTAGATTGCGTTAACACTACACTACAACTAACAATACGCACATAAAATCGAACAGAACCGAACTAAAGGGTGTGAAAAAAGAAACCCAAAACAAAGCTATTGGTCAACGATGCAAATGACTGTATGCCGAAAGTCAGCGATGCAAACCTGTGGTGAGTTCCACTGACATGAATGTCACTTCACTCGGATGATAAACAGCACGTGTGTCTCTTTCATGCCTATGTGTATAACATTACAGCACAACAGATTATATCGCAAATCATCTACTCCAGAGATTATTTCGACTTCTTGGCTTTACACCACAAGACATGACTATTCATGTATGGGTGTGAGTACGAGATGTATTATTTATTGTCTGTGAAACGTTTGGTCATGCTAATTGAATCACACCGTCCTTGCTGTCACCTACCGCTACGCTAGGTCCTTTCTGCATGCTAACAGACGCTTAATTCCCATTAATAGAACGCTACTTCATTTTCTCTTTTGGATCGCAATAGTGGTTGTCATAGCAACTAAGTGCAGATGCCTTGCTTGTGTTTTATGTGGCCGGTAGTCAGAGGTAGAATTTGAAAAAAAGTAATAATAAGAGAAAAAAAAAACCCCTCTTTTGGTTCTGTCATAAATGGCATGCTATTCTAGTGCAGAAGATAAAATCACCTTCAGGTTGTTTCCAAAATATACCTGAAATAAAAAAGACAGAAAGAAAGAAAAGAAAGCTTAAGATTTATTTATTTATATATATATATATATATATATATATATATATATATTATTTTTATTTATTTTTTTAATTTTTTTAAGCAAGAGGTTTACAAAGTGTCCGGTTGAGACTAGAGATGTTTTTTTGAGACTAGAGATATTTTTGGGAAATGCTGTAGAGCAGCATAAAGCTCGTATTTAATTTTTAAAAAAGGATCGATCTTCCCGTTATGAGCCATTTCAGATTTAAAGTGGCACGCAGATATTTGGAGTACTGAACAGATACGGACTCAGCAAGTGACACTGGGTTACACCTCTAGCACAACAGCTACAAGCTAAATCGCTAGCCTTATCAGTGTTCCCAGTTGCTTAGCGTTAATATTCTCGACCACTTGTTCATGGAGTCAGATGTTTTTGGAGCCTGTTAGAATAATTTGTATGAAGGAGAAGTGAAAATATCGTCACTTACCCATGTCATGTTATACACGAGTGTCTGATGTTCTATAGCTAATGAGTAAGAATTGTTGTGGGGTTCCACAAGGTTCCATTTTAGGACCGCTGCAATTCTCCATATACATGCTAATCCTATGTAATATACAGATGCAATTCTATAGCTACATCCCTAATGAACATGAAGACTAATCAAATGTTTTGCAGTTTAATCAGGATAAAAGTAAAATACAGATACCCGTAGCTCCTCTGCAAACCTAAAGAACCGAACCTCTGTTTTGGCAGAGTGATGTCAAGTCAATTGGCTTTCTTTTTTTTTTTTTTTTTAAAACAAGATATGATATAAATCTGCCGCACTGCAGCAGCAACACGTCGCGACACTTCTGAGGAAGACCGGCTCAAACTCTTGGCCAGGGCTAAATCGTGCTTACTAGAGCGAATATCGATATAATAGCAGATGGTTCGTCGCGGAAGCCAAGCAAAACATACGCTCATTATGCTGAAGTGCAAGCCAGCAAGAAAATATCTGCCTTTCATTTAGCCTCCAGCTCAGGTGCCAGCTCAGCTGAAGTGTTTTTCACATTCGTCCTCCAGGTCGTTTGAGGCGGGCGCTCCAGAACGACAGAGGAGGAGACTTTTCCTGCCTTTGTTTTTTCGCATCATGTTCAATTATCGTTCGGTGCATTTCTCATTCCGTTCGCTGTATGGAAAAAGTTCAGCGGAAGGAAGTTCGGCTTATCGTCGAATAAAACCAAGCGCTTTAAATGCAACAGGAAAAAAAACTATTCAACCTGGAAAATCGCCACAACAGTCCATGATACAGGTGCATCGATTCACAACCCTAGAGAAAAGTGATCAAAAGCGAGCTGATTACAGTCCAGTTTAAACATGAAGACAACGTGGAAGGACACTGCAACTTGGAACACACCATGGCAACACTTTAAACATAACACAGTTCACACAGTTTTTCCTGGGTCCACTACACTGCTCGGGAACATCAAAATAGAGCAAACCCGTCTTGTAATTTTCTCCATATCTTAAATTCTACTGGTTGTTCAGACCTCGGATTTTGACACAAAGTCAATGGAATATAAGAGTTTACGGATAAAGTGTGACTTTTAGCATATTTACCTATTAAAGTGTAGTTTATAAGCACTTGAATTTGGACATTTTGCACCTTTTCCCATTCTGAGGCCTCTGTAAGGACATGCTGTAAACGTCTGCACTGACTTCTGAGCGTTTAGACGGTAAGAAACCAAGTTTGTCTTTACCTCTGCCAAACTCCATGTGGCCTGGAATGATATTGAATCCTAAACATGGCTTTACATAAAAAAAAATGAACAAAATCTGTGACATGCAGCATGAATGTGATTCCATGAACAGATATTCACGTTACATACAGTATTTGATATCTAAACCCGTAATACAAAGGAGTGAACAGGGACTCAGGATCGCTACACTATCCTTCTTCCATTACAATTTCCAAGGACTTTTTTTTCGCATCCAATCTTCTGCAAACTCAATAGAATCCAAACTACCTCCCTGAAGGGTGTGATTGAAAAGATCAGGCGCTTCATTGCTGCGGCAGCAGAGGAGATTGGCCGAGTTTGACCCGATCCTTTTGCACAATGCAGAGTTAATGGAGGTGTTTACTTCTTAAACTCTATTAAACTATCAAAATGGAGAAACCCCGGTAAGAACCACGCCTGGAGGATCAATAATACGATTACTCATTAGACCTCTTTAAATCGATGTGCAAACCGGGTAAGGAGACTCTGAAGTAGTGATTTAAGACACAATTATTCGTCCTGCAGCCTAAATGAATTCAGAGGCAGACAGAATAGCTATTGATTGCGAGATGAGCAGAGTTGCTTAATATCAAGAAAGAAAGGGAAAAAAGCAAGAAACTCTCCTGAAGACGTCAGAAAAGTTCCAGCTCTGCGTCTGACTGTTACAAAGAAACAGAGAAATTACTGAGAACTTCACCATATCAAAGATCACAAGTTTTCTTCAATCCGTTTACACGGAGCGTATCGGAACGAGCGCATTGCTATAAACCTAGACTAATATCAGAGGTGCCGTTATAGGAAATTAATCAACACCTTACTAATAAAGTCTTCTTGTGGTCTACGATTGTTCTCCACGACTCGCACTCGAGATTTTCAGTCCAGCTACGCTTATTAGCCATCTAGCAAAAAGAAAAAAAACAAGCATGTCTGCTACAGAAACCACAAAATTGATGCAATATTTTTCCAGCTGCTGTTTGCATCATCTGCCATCTTCTTGTTGTTTTGAAATGGAGATTGCATCTGGTTGCGATGCCTTCTGGGTAACTTCTGCTTCTATAGTGATAATGACTCCATCCTTCATTTAACGCTCGTCTGGTAAACTTCAAGCCAAGCAAAAGAGCAGAAGTTAAATTGAGACTAATGGCAAGGGGAGGTTGACAAGGACATGATAAAAGATGGATTGAAACACAGCCAGATTCTCTGATGAAGTCCCCGTCCAAGTTCGCACGTAGCCTTCAAAGCGTAGTCACTTAATCATGCTTCTGCTCATCGACGCCATCACCTGCACCTTTTTATGTTCAAGAGATGCTTGATCTGATGTGGCTACGAAATATTTCTCCGCGACGCTCGTTACTTCAGCACTCGACCGTTATGAAATTTCTTTTCGATGTTTACTTTGGGGAAAGTTCCTCGTGTTCAGGGTCGGGTTACTCGCACACACGCTAAAGTGGCTTTTCCGCACACGTTTTCAGATTATGCAAATCACCTGTGTGTATTTCACACCTCCGAGGTGACCAGACACTTCTTTCTAGTATTTGATTCTCTAGCAATGTCCAAAGGGAAAAAAATCAGAGATGTAAAATTCAGTATCAGTAGATAAGCAGGGTCTCTGAGTAAGATGTGCTCTTTGAAGGGACGATAAAAAAGTACAAGAATCAAACGTAACCGAGACAGCCCTCAAACTCCACCCCTCGTGCATAACTCTAGTCATGCATAACTACATCAGATCAACATGAGCTCGGAGTACGGCTCAGTGCTGCTATTTACTATCGTTTACTTGCAGGTGAAGACTTGATCAGCTCGTGTATTTACAGAAAATGCCAAAATATACTGTTATACCTGGTGTTCCTCAGGGCTCAATTCTAGAACTATTTAAAATGAGCATAAATATACAGTATATATTTAGCTAATCTGACAAAAGTAGGAGGAAGGGGAGGGGAAAAGGGAAAAAAAATTCTGTATAATAATACTTAGTACTGCTAGCAAAACCGTAAACCTAGCTTAATAAAAAAAAAAAAACACAATTATTTGTGTTAAGTGCAACTTTTACCATTTTGCTTTAAAGTTCTGGGATCAATTTAAATCTGCTTCCAAGAATTGTTATCTCAGTATCATGATAATTTTCGTATAGCTCAGAAACGTGTGGCCAAATTTATTCAACAAACAAAAAACTAGATAATCGCATTTATTTCTGAATATCGAATCAAACCTCAAGCAAAATCTTCATTGCGTCCGTGTTAAGGCTCGGTCGAGACTTTCACCCTGTAATGGACCCGTGACGGGTTCTGTGATTGGGTTCTGCGTGTTCTGTGCATGCTAGATTGGCATTTTCTAGCTCCAGGTCTCAGGGGACTGTGTGCTACGACAACCTGAGCAGGAATGAAGGTAATCTTACAGCCTGGTGTCATTCAACGGGACTTTCATTACCCAGCCTCAGGCGAGGTCGGGAGTCAGGGCTGTCCAGATTGCAAAAAGAGCGAGAACGTTAGCCTATGGTTCGGTGACCAGAACATTCAGTTCCGGCTGAAATTCAGGAGACGCCACGTCTTGTGAATGATTAGCTAGGTAAGTCCTTGAAAATGTGCTTTCCTTGGCAAAAAATATCATATCACAATACATAAATATATAATATTCCATGATACGCCTCATGCTATACGGTTTTGCCTTTTCGCAGGACAATGCATTTAAAAAAACGTGAAGTTTAATAATACCTTTCCATTCTCACTTGTTTTTAAACAGGAAACATAAAAGTTTTAGCACCCTACCTCTGTGTACAATCTTCTGCCTGTAAAAAGGAGCAGGTTTTCATTTCCCAATCACTCATTTTCATACAGCATCCAAAGGATCATTTTTTCAAAACCTCTCCAAAACACTTTCCATATGAAGGTCGAGTCCTTTTATTTCCTTATAAAAGTGCATCATTTTTTTTAAAGTATTTTCTACAAAGACTTCTACACAGCACTGCACATTTATATCTTCATGCGTAATAATTTCAAGGTCAAACTGAGGCGTAGGCTTATTTTCAGGTAGAGGCAAATTTTACATCGAGCGTGGATTTTAGTTTCAATTATCTGTACAGATTTATCCATGAATGAAAAATTTGCTCGGAAATGTCGGATTTGTTCCTCAGCTTGGACGTACGTTCAGCATTCACGTCAGGTTTATCTATTGGTTCGATTTAAAAAAGAAAAAGAAGCTCCTTGATATTAAACCCTGAGGAACTGCAAATTTGTTCAGTAATTTCCTGTGAAGTGGAAGCTGGTCAAAGCTTCTCAGCTGAGTAAACAAGAAGCTCTGAGCCGTGAAGAGATTTTTAAATGGTTTTTAAAACATTCAGGCTTTTGGATGATTCAGCACTCATTAAAGGATCGTTAGCTGAAACAAACATCGCTATCATGCAATGATTTATGGGGCTTCTGTACTTTATTATTGTTCTTCTGCGATGGTGATAAAAAGAGACTTTGGATATAAAAGTTATTAACTGTGGTTATTCTTCGACAAAAAGTAACAACAAAGAGGAATAACAGACAACATGGTGTAAAAAAAACAAAGAAGTCAAAAACAATTACTAAAATATATAATAATATTAACTAAGAAGAAAATGAATCTTGTGCTATCGTTTACAGAGACAGACAAAAGGAAGGGATCAAATTAAAATGTAGTGTGAAGGACAGAGTAAGGGTGGAACCGAGCAGAGGAACAATACCGCGTGGAAAAAGATGTGGACTTTAGAGGACCAATTGAAACAAGAGTAAGTATTCTGGAGGATTTAGTCACAAATCATTCGCAGTAGCTTTTACACAAGAAATGTGGCGTTCATGTAAATCCAGTTCGATTGGAAAAACGTTTGTATCTTCCATCTCGCTTCTCAATTTGATGAAATTTATGTATTGGGAGACCCACTAATGTGGACGTTCCCTCCTGACGAGAGTGTGGCAAGATGCTATTTTCATGACTGAAACTTGGTTGAGAAAAGAAAATGTTTGTACACTATGTTCATTAAAAGTTACACATCAGGAGACTAATTTCTTGTCTTAAACTCGCTAGATTACTTTAGACTCTTTAGATTAGTTTACACTCTCTAGATCCTTTACACTCTCTGGATTACTTTACACTCGCTACATTAGTTTACACTCTCTGGATTACTTTACACTCGCTACATTAG
>JAQQZX010000001.1:23309692-23325899 GCA_030068355.1 Notoglanidium maculatum | reverse complement strand
TATCTTTTTTTTTTTTTTTTTTTTTTTTACAATGAATTCAGTCTATGTTTTTATTTTCACATGTTAATTATTTCCATCAACTCACTAATAAGAGTCGGCTCCCAATTGATTCATCGCCATTTTTTAAAGGTTCAGTAAGTAAAATAGGATAGTCTCAGATTATTGAGTATTCCGAAGCCCGCAAGATAACTTATTTACATGCGCTTTTTAACAACGGACTTCATCATGAAGCAGCTTTACAGGAATCCGAACTCAACCATGTGCATTTTTGTTTAACTTCCGCTTTGGAGGTTTTATCTTGCTACTATCAATTCTCATTGGTACTACAAATGGCCAGGCCACGCCCACTAAGGACAGCAGTAGCAGTTGCTACACAAAAACAAAAATTACAAGCAATGTCACACGGTAGTGTACACACAGAACTATTTGTCAGTTAAATAATACGTATTCATGGTTCATGATGACATCATGATGTGTAATGGAAGGGACTCATTACATGCTAATGTTATGCATACTAACATTGTTATAGACAAATATTACGTATATATAATCATGTATTGTAAATAATTCAGAAAAATAATATTTCTGTTTGACAAAGCAAAACTGTACTGCTTTTCACTCTCCACTATGTAGGATTTAAGAGGCTCCATTAGCAGAAATGGAACATAGCATTCATAAGTATGTGTTCATTAGTGTATAATTAGCTGTAACTATGAATCATTGTGTTTTCGTAAGCTTAGAACGAGTCGTTTATATCTACGTAGGGAGCGGGCCCACCTCTACAGTAGCCCAGAAGGGACAAAGCTCTAAAGAGCACCTTCACATGTTTACAAGTGGCATCGTGAATCCGGAAAAGAAGCGGATTTTGATCTTCCCTAGGGACTAAAAATCTTTTCGCGTGACGAGAGACAAATCTTGCGACTTCTCGCAACTTTGGTAACCTCCGTTCTTGTTGTTGAGCAGCAGCATCCGAACGATTCTTATGGATTCCCAATTTTTTGATTCCAAAAAAAAAAGACGTCAAATGTTTAGATAATGAAAATATCTTTATTCTTTTAAGTGTTAATTGAACAATCAGAAAGTGAATAGTAGTAGTGGTCTATCTTTCACACTGTTGTGGTCTTAGCCATGCATGCTAACGTGTATCTAAACAAATGCACGCGCTGTTGCGTCGATGCATCACGTAGTCATGTAGACAGGTCCTGGAGGATAGCGACGTACGTCCTTGCAGATCTGTCGCCTTTGTTTGCAATGATAAAGGGTTATCGCATTTAGGAACTCATCAGCAGAATCGAAATTCTATTTTTTTTACTGGTTCCCGGTACCTGCCACTGAGTTGCGGTTCCCAAACCTACCCTTCCACCAATTTGTGAATGATGTCATGTCTGCCTTTCCTTGTGGCCATGTTTATAAAAGAAATGCTTGACCTTTGTAGAAACAGCTGCTGTAACCAGGAAGTAGCTAGGATGGGCTAATATCATTGGACGACTTTCAGCCATGTGATGTATGCAAATTATGTATGGTGTGACGTCATTACACAGTCCAGCAGCATTAAGTGATATTCTCGAGAGCCAATAGCTAGTTCCGGGGAGATTTTTTGGCCAACGCTTCATAAAAAAGCAAACAAGCGTTCGACTTTATACATTTTCTTGGCGACTTTATAAACATTTGTCGAAGCCGTTAAAAAAATGCAGATCTTCCAGATGATTTCTACAAATAAGATTAAAATAAATGAACAAAATAAATCGGCCATTGCACCTTTAAACAATTATTCCGCTGTTGCTCTTTAACGTGCGGACGGAGAGAAAGAGAGAGAAACAAATCCCGTTCCGCGGATCCGCTCCACACCTTCCGCACTTCCGTGAAAAAAAATGGTCGCCTCACCTGCTGAGCGTTCCAGTGTATCCCTCCGCAGGGTCAGTTTATTTTCTTGCGAAAATGTTATTTTTCTGTCAATAGCTACTGATGATATGGACAAATATAACGCATACAAACAACCATTTATTCTGTATAATCAACAAGGAGACATATTTGTTGAGAGGCACGAAAATTTAACTGCTTTTCGCGCAAACCGAGGGACTACTTTGCGGCTCGGCGGCGTGAGAACCCGAGGCGTGATGCGGCCGCACTCAAATATGGCTACCGTTGGAGTGCGAGAGACAACTTTAATATCTGTGTCTTAATAGGGTTTTTTTTTTGCAACGACACGATTTCTTTTGAACGGAATATGCGTTGGGAGATGTTTCTTGTGATTGTATGACGTGCTGGATTTGAAAACTGAAAGGATAATGAGTCTTCTTTTGGATGTGTCTGTATAAACAGTGGTGTCTATTTTTTTTTTTTTTTTTTTTTTTTTTTGTTCAAAATTGCCAGCTTGCCCAGTAGCGAGCTTCAAAACGGAATAATCTCGGGTTGAACCTCGCGCTTTATGTGATCTTGTTGTTTATTTTTCATGGAAATAAGGGTTTGTGTCACTGCCACGGGATTATATATTGCAAAAAAAAATCGGCTTTTGGAGCCGAGCATCGTTGGGAAGAAGAAAAGCCCAACAACAGCTGCAGGGATGTAAAAACCCTGAAGGATTTCACGATGTGGGGATGAATAAAGAGGAATAAAAACAAACTGCTCAAGTCCAAATCAGGACGGATTCAAATTAAGGGAATTAGCTGTCGGATATTTGGATGTTACCGTTACGTATTTGGCCAAGATTTGGAGTATAAACTGGATTTTTCTTTCTCAAATCGGGAGTCTTAATGTCGACATAGTGGTCTATTCCCCCAACCCCCTCCTCCTCCTCCTTCTTCTCCTCAGAAAACACTAAATAAATAAAAAAAAAAAAGTACTGTATGTCCTCAAACCATTATTGACATGAAGGACATGCATTTCTAGGGGTATTAAAAAAGGTAAGCGTACGTGTCCACGCGCACAAATTCAACTCGTTTTGTTGCTAGGTATCACGTTTCCCCTTCAATCTTCAAGCTAGCTAGCTAACACGTCACCGGGCAGTCTTTATATCATTTCCCCCCTCACACTTCTCTTCTTCTGCGAGGAGTTTCCCTTCCCTGCCCCACGGCGTCACGAACACGTCTGAGAAGCTCCCTAACCGACGTGGACGTCAAAGAACAAAACGCCTGGTTTTTGACGTGTAAAATCGTAATAACCCCCTGTCCAAGTTGGCCCGTGGTGATGCTAAGCTAGCAGTTAGCAAAACATTCTGAATTCGTTCTGGTTTATTATGAGCCGTGAAGTTTGTAGTTGTCCTAAAAAAAAAAAAAGATGAACATAAGTAACAGCAAAGGTCTTAAATCCTCTTCAGTCCAGACTAGGCTAGTCTCAAGAAAGGAAATCTCACTAAATAAACCTTATTTTGTGTTTCCTAAAAAAAAAAAAGTCCATGGTTTAAAATAGTTTTTTTTTGTTTTGTTTTGTTTTTGTTCATAGAAACCAGATTTGAACTGGGTTTTAAACCGCTTTTCCACCAGAAGCAGGCTCCTGAGCCAGATGAACAAAGACTGGACATGCCCCCCTCATGTGAACCACTTTGCTTTGTGTTCAGTGCTTAAACAAAAGGCCTTCAGTTTTTCTCCTCTTCTCGTCCCTGAACGCCGAATAACCCCTGAACTGAAATGACTATCGTTTTCACGTGAGAAACATGGCGTCCGTTCTATCCGAAAGCGGATATTTAAATAGCTTCGGTCGTGCTAACTTCTTTCTAACTGACCTGCCACCATTGGTTGCACCCTGCTCCAAGTTTGTCTCGAATCCTGATTTTCTTTTCGTCCCTGTCTCTACGTTTTGCGCAAATTGGTGGAACGTTACATCCACGTCTAGTAAATAACTAGAAGATGTCAGTTTTTCGATTCATGTCACGAATGATGGCGTATGAAGCTTGAAAAATCTATCAAGCCTCGGGCGAATGCGTCCGTTTTTTAGTTGCGCTTAACATGTTCACCGTGCGGAGTAGCGAATGAAAAGCTCCCGATGTTTGTCAACCATTCTTGGGATTCAAAGCGTGCTGAGTCATGAAAGTCACTGAACAGGACTAATCAAAGAGACACGGCGTTATCTGTGACTCTTTTTATCCTGCTCACACAAAAGCCCTTTTGGGAATTTTTTTTTTGTTTGTTTTTTTTTTTTTCCTTGCGAGATGTCGGACTTTAGTGTTAGCTGTAGGTAAGTGTCTTATTATGTGGCGTGCGCCGTGTCTTCTATTTGGCAACATGTGTGAGATAGGAGACTGACGTAGCATCAGAGATAGCGTGTGTCCATTGTTTTCACGCCTGGAGCGATCCAAGCAAGTGAAGCATGACTGTTTACTCATACTGAGAGAGGGATCCCGCATAATTCCTGGAAGAAAGGCAGCGTCGCGTTGGCACCGTGCCCCATCAGCTGAACACACAGGTGGCCAGAGAGAAGTGGACGGGCAACGATGAACCATCGTTTAGTAACAAACGTTTCGGCGACATTCGTCAGTGCACACTTTAAACCCCGTGCCGAGCTAGGGCTAGCACTCCTGCCTCCTTGATTTAAAAGCTGAACGGCGTTATGAGGACAGGTAAATGAAGTTCCTCATTCTGAACAAACAAGCATCATTTTTGTTCTGTTTAGTGAAGGCAGCACTTCGAGTACTCCGATGAGAGTTCGGAAAACGCAACGGACGTGACTGATATTTTTGCCTAATTTTTAGTAGGCATGAAATTAGATTTATGTAGAGAGATTGGACTTCATCGGCGCTATCCTGAGGAAAATAGTTTTTCAACGCGGCGTTGGTCTGAGAGTTTCTCGCTGTTTAAATCATTAAAAAAACAAGTCCGGTCGCTGACTGAAGTTGACAGAAACTTGCGGGTGTGTTTTCGGTTAACGGTCTCCCGTTATTGCCAGGATTAGCATACGCCTGATTTTAAAAGTAGCATTGCCTTGTTTTGCTAATTAATGCAGAAATCCAGGACTGTCCTTAGGACCTCTAGGGCACCAAACTGTGCAGTGTCGTCATCTCGAACAGTGAATTTTTTGGCGTGAAATCCGCGTACTGGGTCTCGAGTGCTTGAGCTCACCACTAAGACATGCTTTTTACAACCAGTGAGATAATTCATCTAAAATAACTCATTAGTAAACCAAAGTATTCAGGTTGTCGTTCGTTATAATGGGTTGGCGATATGGCGCAAAATATCATATCACGATACTTGTAGACACAAATATCGTTATTGAGGCTCTATTTGGAAATTTTTTTTTTATTGGTGAAAAAGGATGAATGTTTTTAATGTTATTTCCTGGCCACACCATTAACGTTGGATGTTTTGCGTGAATTATTGACAGTAAGTGTAAAACCGTATAAAATAGCTTTAACCTTGTTGAGGGTTTAAAATTTTATGACTCTAACTCAAAAAACATTCCAGGGTTTACCTTTATGAAAGAGTGGAATGGCATTATAAAAAGCCTTGAATTCAGATATGTTTGAAAAACATTAGAATTTTTAAATATCATTATAAATCTTCGCAATACACTTTACACTTTGAGGTTTTTCTGGGAGTCTATTTTACACAATCGTAGTTCCACATTTCGTCAGTGCCGATATTGAGTTTTTTGGGGGTTTTTAATTCTGTGAAATGATTCGTTCTGAAGCACATGTATGAGCACGGCCACAGGGAGCAGTAAGGGCGGCGATGAGAGCGAGGAAACAAACAGTCAGGTGATGAGCGATAACCTTGAGAATCATGGCGAAGACCATGTCCATGAGCTCATGATGTCTTGTATCTGCACGCTTGAGCTCCTTCTCAACAAAGCCACGTGATCCGCGGGTCTGGTGTTTTTGTTGGTGGGACTGTGGGAAGCTTCACAGCGTGGATCTGGTACTCGGTCGATCTCGCAGCACTACAGCACTGACGAGGTGATAAAGGTTGTAAATGCTGATTTGTTTGAGAGTTGCGTAGTGTCCCCTAGGCCCAGGATCTGATACCGACTCAGTCAGGACGTGTTCACACTCGAGTCGTGTCAGTTCCGGGCTCGTGTTTGAGGAGAAGCTCATCATCAGTCATCAGTCATCAATCATCGCAGCTGTGTTTGTTCCCTGACAATTTCTTCATGTTCTGTACTTCAGTTTTGCTGAGTATGCAAAATGAAAGATGACACGCTTCTTTATAGTTAAGAAAGGCCTCCAAGGACCGGCTTCATTTTTAGCCAAGCGTGAGTCACACGTATGAGTCAACCGAAGACCATGAACTGATTCTTTATCATGATCAGTGGTTTGGTTGAAGTCTTTTGAGCTTAATGCTTTGTTCACTCAGCGCAACCAAAATCCATCAAAAACCCCGTTTTCAGACGCAGGCCACGGCATGCCTTTCCACAATTCTATAAAACACAAAAATTCCAACTAATGCGATTGGTTGAAATAACAATACTAAGAGTGCTTTGACATGTGCGGTGTTGGTTTCATTTGGATGGAACCCTGGTGTGTTCTCCACCTCTGTGGTCAGGCGATCAAACTGCGTCAAATGAGCTTGAATGAGAAAGGATTCGACTCTGAATCGACTCACCCCAGGAAGTGAATCAAGCAGGATGAGGTGCCGAACTGAGCCTAAGGAGAGCGCTGTAGCGCTGTGTGTTCTGATTACTTGGTCCAACAAATAGCCGAAAATGGAAAAGTACCAGTTTCTCGCTGAGTCAGACTCGATAAACACAAGTCCACTCGAGGTGACCCATGGACTGTCGAGTTCAGGTGGCGGTCGTATCAATTCCCAGTTCGCAGAATCAGAAAAAACAGCTTTCACGTGTACCAGACTGACTCTGTCTGGAAAGTCTGGAAAATACGTGCCAAAAGTGTAAAAGAAAATATTGTTGTGATGAATATTATAATCTATAAGAGCAATATTGACAAGCTTCATCCATGTTCTTTCTTTTCCTTTTATCAGAATGTCATCAGAGGAGAAGATTCTTGATTCCTCTGATAAAGGACCCTCGCCACCTGCGGGTGGATCTGTGGCCACGCCCGCAGGAAGTCCCGCCCACAACGACAGGCGGCCCAGAGGCCGGCCTCGAAAGGATGTTGGATTCACACCTAGACAGAGGAAGAAGTGAGTGACCTGGTAGTGACGTTTTGTAGACCTGGTTCTGTAACAAAACAGTGTGATTCTGGCGCTTGATTACAGGGGTGGTGGGGGCGCTATTGGTGATTGGATGCTGATTAAGGCCCCGCCCACTTGTCCGCTTGTGTATATTTTTTCCCCAGTTATCCACATGAAGAAATGAAAACAAAGCTTTCTAAAATGTCCCCCAAGCTGGAAGACTATGATGCAGAGTTTATTTTTCTCTAAATAAATGATGACATCATAGCGTTGACCTGTGTGTGCTCGTTGTGGTTTTGTGAGTGTCGTGACTGCGTTCATCACGGCTGCTCATCAGGTCGTTAGTTTGTGTTGTGGGATTCCTTATTGGATGACATATTTGCATATTTTATTTTCACTTTTTGTTGATGGTTTCTGTCACGTGGCCATCTGGGCTGCTCGGTACTCGGCTCTTACAGCCGATCGGGATGATGATATATCGGTATTGTAATGTTACGTCATCAAACCCTTGTATGAGATGTGATTTTAATGATGAAACATTATGATGACTTTTGAATGGATGTAGCTGATTTGATGTTTTGTTTTACAAAGCAGATCGTTTCGATTAAGTAAGTTGTTCGAGTTGTGTTTGAGGTTCAGGAATTTGTATGATGGCTTTTGGTTGCTCTGTGTGATAAACATCACTTCACGTTGCGTTCACATTACAGAGCGGAACTGGATTAAACTGATCTCATGTGGCGGTGTGACCACAATGACAACGTCTATCCCAACAATCTGCTCTTTTCGCACCGCAGCCGACCTTCAGACCAGTTTTCTGAGACAAATATGTTGCCGCATCTGACCTCAACACGGCAGTGTTCATTTAAACAGCTAATCTGAATTTAGTTTTAACAGTGATATTCAGTCATGTTTAAGTCATTTGGCTACTGCTAGTTTTAGTCTAGGTTTAGCTGATGAAAAAATGTACGTTTTAGGATTTCCCCCGTGAAATGTTCTTTTTAAGTTGCCACTGGCAGATTTTTGGTCATTACGCTTGAAAGAGTGTCGGAAATGCTTTACGCTGACAAATAACTTTAGTTTTATTTTTTTGGATTTCGGTAACATTGCGAAAAAAATAAATCTGTGAATAAAAAAAATCCCCACTTTTTACGATTTGAAATGTAAAGACAAAAACAGACAACATTTTTAGAGTTTTTCCATTCAAGTTCAAGTTGCTAGGCAACAGAAATTCCAGAGGCTGCACTGAGCGTTACTTGGCTAATGGCCGCGATTAGCGATTTTGCTAGCTAGCAAGTAGCTGTGACTCTGGAAATGAGACAGAACAATCAGGAATATCAACATTTCACTCAGATCTGGTGATAAATTACTAATCAAATGAACTCTGTTGCTAAAATGATGAAATTACGTAACTAACCTCGCTAATTTAACCTGAGTCTACTGAGAAATGGCAGCGTTGTGTTCCGATACGTGACCTAGCAAACGCAGTAAGTGTTCTTACAGAGGCGTCTGGTTGGTTGCCGTTTTAATTGTCCTTTATTAAGTGCTAACAGTTTTGACAGAAATTTGGTTGTGAAAACGTAACGACTTATGAGAAAAGACATGAATTAATTGCAGTAACAGCTGGTGCTCATGCGTTCCGCGGTTCCCGTAAGAGGGGTGTTAGCTTATGATGGTTTGGGAATCAGCTGAAACTAGCGTGCTACTGGAGAAGCGTCAGTAGTGACATGTTTTCTGGATGTTTCTAAGTTAGGACGATCTCTGAAGAGCACTTCTTCTATTTAAGTTCCAGCCTTTGTTGTTGTGATTACAGATGAAATAAATGAAATGTTTTGTTCCTGTGAGACACGGTGCTCCAGTCTGAGGGCCGTTATTAACCGTCAGACTCCGCAGCTCTCTGCAGAACGGCTCCTCTGCTCCATTTACCCGAGCTCCGGTCAGGATTAAAGCTCCAGCGTGCGACGGTTTTACCTGGACGATAACCGTTTCTGATTTCTTCTTCATCTTCTCGGTGTTTGGAGGCGAGCCTGCTGTGTGTCTCAGAGAGGGAACAGGGCCAAGGATTGGTCATTGAATGCGTATTACCTCCTCAGGTCAAACTAGTCGCTCCTTCACCAGCCTCACATTCTGCTTTTTCCGCAAAAAGTCAGAAAGACAAAAATACCAACAAATTTATTTACATAGCTGTTACAGCTAATAACTGTTATAGGAAATGAATCGGCACCTCCTGACCAATCAGAGTAATCCGTCAGCGCTGGCGTGTGGAACTCCCGCCTCATTTCTTATTCAGGTATATTTTGATTTTCCACTTCAGTGTAATCATCACGCTCTAGTCCATGTGAAACTCCGCTCCAGAGTTTGTCCTCCACCTGTGAGCTGGCACTACTTTATCTTCTCTCTCTCACTCTCTCTCTCTCTCACTCCGTGCACAGGGTTGATCGGGATAAGTTATAGGCGTTTGGGGGGTTGGGTACTGAATCCAAAGGCGAGCGCTTGCTCGCTTTTCAGTTCACACTCGTGTGCAACGCTTTATATAAAGCAAATTTCTTTTGGACTGAACTGTTTCTGCGATTTAAAGAGCTGGATTTGGGAGAACGCTTGGCATTTCAAACGTGACGCTCTGAAAACGAGTATATTTAAGCCATATCACGCTCCAGGTCACGCTGTTGTACTGAATATCAGTCGTAGGCACGAGGTCGGTGTGCTGATATTCAGTACAGCGGCGTGATACCGATCGAGTGTGATTTGGCTTTTATGCAGCAACGGAAAATGAATATCGAGGGACATTTTGAACACAGCGTGGCCAAGTTTTCAGTTTATTTTTGCTGCTTGAGTGGAAAGACATGCTCACTTTATAGCGCCGGCGAGCTAGCTCACGCCGATCCCGTTAGTGGTTAGCTCCCGCTAAAATCGGCTTCCCTTCTGTGATCATCTGACGAGCTGTCGTATAGAATAGAAATATCAGCACTCTTGAAACGTCGCTCGACCAATCAGATCAGTGGATCGGAGCTAACTGTTCTGTGAATAGATGCACTGGAGCGACAAGGCTGACGTGGCTAACAGTTGAGGAGCGCTTATAGCTAGCAGTTTAGCATCTCGTGACATGCTGTGTAGTCGGTCGGTGACGCGCGAGCGCTGATTGACGAGCCTCCGTAAAAAGTGCATGGAAGCTGTTCGAGGCTATCCGAGTGACGCGATCGGTCACGTTCACAAGCGTAACGTTTGTTATGCTCAACGCATTGATATGTAAATGAAGGTCTACAAAACGTTAGTTGTTGTTTTTTTAACTGAAGCCTTTCAGTTTTGTATAAATTTGTTGCGCCGTTTCGCAAAACGAAGCTCCCAGTTATTTCGGAAGGTTTTTGCGTCAGTTCCGTATTTACACCGCTTTCATTTTCGTTTCGATTCCTTCTCTCTCGTCCTCCTTTCCTCCGTCTAGCCATTTCCCCATTCTCCATCTGTTCATCACGCCATCTCTCCATTTCTCTCTCTCTCTATCGGTTCATCTCTCCATTTTCCATTTTCCATTTTCTCTCCATTAATCCATCAGTTCCTCTTTACATTTTCCTTTCTGCTCCTATCTCTCCATTTTCCGCTTGTTCATCCCTCCATTCTCCTTTCTCTATTTCTTCCATCTCTCCATCGCCTTATCTCTCTCTCTCCATTCATCTGTATCTCTCTCCATCTGTTCATCTTCCCATTTTCCATATGTTCATCTTTCAATTTTTCATCTCTCCGTTATCTATCTGTTCATCCCTCCATCTGTCCATCTCCCTGTTCTCGCGCTCTCCCTCCATTCTCCAGATCTCATTTATCTCCCCATTTCTTTTCTCTCCATTTTTTTTCCCCACTCTCGTCATCTCTCCATTCTCCATCTCTCCATTTATCTATATCCACCTCTCCTGTCTTTCCATCTCCCCATTCACCATCTGCTCATCTTTCAAGTCACCATTCCTCCATTACCTCTCTCTTCCTCATTCCTCCATCTGTTCATCCCTCTCCGACTTTCCATCCTCATGTTTTTCTCTGCGGCCTCCATCTCGTCTCTCTCCATCTCTCTATCTGTTCACCTCTCTATTTCTACATTCTTCCATCTCTCCATTCTCCCTGTACCCCCCCTCCGTCTGTTCATCTCTCCGTTCTCCTCTCTTTATTTCTGGGCTCTTTCATTTCTCTCCTCTTTCCATCTCACCGTTCTTCTCTCTCCATCTCTTCTCTCTGCATTTCTCCTTCTCTCAGTTCTTCTCTCTCTTTCCATCCCTTCATTTATCATCCCTCATCTCTCCATCTTTCCATCTATCTCTGTGTGTGTGTGTGTGTGTGTGTGTGTGTGTGTGCCTGAGAGCTGCAGTTTAATTTGCGAGTCTGGCGATTATCACCTTGATAAAGTGATACTCGGATTAGACACAGTGGGGCTCAGACAGTGATGGGCACTCCGTGTGTGTGTGTGTGTGTGTGTGTGTGTGTGTGTGTGTGTGTGTCTCCAAATGGGATGTTTACATACAATTAACACTTTTGAAGAGATGATAAATTGTTTAATCCAGTATAACATCATTGTCTCTGTGTGCGTGTGTGTGTGTGTGTGTGTGTGTCAGGAGTCGAGGCAGAGGGAAGGCCGTGTTGGAGGATGAGGACAGCGCTGATGGCATGGACACCGGAGGAGCGCAGGAGCTCGGTGAGTCCACGTCCTCAGAAGGTGTTGGTTAATTGTCTGTAACAGCGTTCCACACGGTGGTGTATCATCACTTATCATCTGATACGACCTTTCCCCTCGTTCTCTCTCTCTCTCTCTCTCTCAAATTCAGTGTTGCTTTACTGACGTGACAGATATTAACATTTGTATTGCTAAAGCTTGGATGCAGAGATAAAACTCACTACACTACAGTCCAAGAGAAGCACTAGTGAGATGAAGCTGACTAGAGAATAACTCGCTCCAAGCCTACCAACCCGATTCCTGTGAAAATTGGTGGAATGGTGTAGCATGGACCGAGGAAGAGCACGTACGATTTTGGAGCGGATCCGAGTCACAGGGCGGAGCCGCGAGATTAGTTTCGCTTTCGCTAACGTTGTAAGATATGGCAATACGGTCTGCACTCAACAGTGCCACGCATCTTAAAATCCAGTAGATGGCAGTAAAGTAAATAGTGATGAAACGGAGAGCGTATGCAGAGGGCAGAACATACTGCGATTGGCGATTGGGACTAAAGCAAACGATTATCTGCTTCAGTTAAAGGCAGTTAGACGTGACGGTGTTCCATGTTTTGTGCCACTCGGTCTTTCTGCCACTCAGTGGGTGTCACGTGCATACCCTAAAACATTGTACCGAAAGCAATCGAGTTTTAAGGAGTCTGTGAGGTGAGAAACTGAGCACCTGATTTATGTCGTCTGCAGGTGTTGGATGTTACGCTTTTGTTGTGAGGATGTTCGTAGAGCTTAATGATTGCGTGTTGAGCACTTTTGGAGTGCGGGCGTTCGTGTGCTACTGACCGAGCGAGGCTTTTGTCGTTGATTAGCGAGTCTCATGGCGGGAAGCTCGTATGTAGCTGGATAGGCACTGCTGGAACAGTCTCTTCTCTTGGGGCAGCAGGAGTGAGTGTGTGTGTGTGTGTCGGTTGTCTCGATGGCCAAGCCATGCTTGATGAGTCTGTACTTTATGGAGGTGTTTCTCAGACAATCTGCCACGTTGTACTGCAGCCAGGGAACGCTGCATTTTAGTTTCGTTTACTTTCAGTGTTTGAGTAATGTGGTTCATTCTAATTGCAAATTTCTTGTGTTCCCGAGACTTTATTGTGTTAGTGTGTGTTAATGAGGGTGGGTGAGGGGACCGTGGCGTCGGTGCTCAGCTCTCTGTACTGCAGAGTTTTGTAATGAGATGAGTGCGAGTCGCTCTCGTCAGCCGCTTCCACAGTATGATTGCCCTTTCCTGTAATTTTAGGAATGTATATTTTGTATAAATCTCTCTCTCTCTCTCAGACTGTAGAGGAGTGCAGCAGGAGGAGGAGTCTGAGGGCGTGGCCACGGCGACTCTTCCCGGAGACGGAGAGGAGGAAGTTCGTCCTGCGATGCTCGTTTCTCCGAACCCAGAGACAGAGGAGGCGGGAACATCAGCGGCCTGTGGAGGAGCTAAAAGCAGGTCAGAAACACACACACACTCTCACACACACACACACACACTCTCTCACACACGCACACACAGCTGACTCATTTCCTAACGTGGGAGGGGGTGTGCGTGCGTGCGTGGGTGTGTGTGTGCACGTGGGTGTGTGTGTGTGTGTGTGTGTGTGTACTTTTGTATTTTCTTTTTCCTCCTTTTTCATATTCTTTCTTTCTTTTTTCTTTTTCTTTTTTTAATAAATTTATTTTGTTCCGTTTATTTTTTGTATTTCTTTCCTTCCTTCCTTCCTTCCTTCTTTCCTTTCCTTTGCCACCCTTGCTTCCTTGCTTTTTCTTTTCTTTTCCTTCTCTTTTCCCTTCTTTCATTTTCACCAATCATTCTTACTCTTTTTTTCTTTTTTCTTCTTTTTGTTACTTTACTCCATTCTTCCTTCACAGCTTTGTTTCTCCGTCTCTTTCGTTCTTCCTTCACTTCTCCCCTCTTGGTGCACTTTTCTTCTCCTCTTTCCTGTTGCCTTGTTTCACTTTTTTTTTCAGTAGGAGGAAGAAAATGTCTTGGCCTTTTTTTTTTTTTTTTTAAATGTTGAGTCAAATGCCTCCTCAGTCTGAACACACAAACACACACACACAAACACACACACACACACACACTCCTCCCTGCTGTATATCAGGCTGTTATTGATCTCTCAGACAGATCTGCTTTGTCGATAAAAGGTCGTATATCTGGGGACCTCATTAAGAGCCTCTTCACTCCGCTTCCAACCCAAAACATTTATCACCTCCATCTTCTCCTCCACCTCCATCTCCTAATCCTTCTCGTCCTCATTCTCCACCTCTTCCTTCTTCTCCTTCTTCATATAATTCTTTAAATCAATCTTCTCTTCTCCTCTGTAATTCTCATTTGCTAAGATGTGTGTGATGTAGGGGTTGTTTTTCTGATTCTGATCTCTGTGTGTGTGTGTGTGTGTGTGTGTGTGTATGTGTGTGTGTGTGTGTGGTCCTCCAGCGAGCAGCTCTGTGCCTTTTGTTACTGTGGAGCACGAAGTCTGCTTGGTCAGGGTGAACTGAAGCTCTTCAAGGCCACGCCAGGATGCGACCCTCCACTCCGCCGTAACCATGACAACAGCCAATCAGGGAGGCTTAGGGGTCTGGAGAGGTAAGTCAACTACTGCGGAGTCCCTCAAGCTAGTATTTGTGTGTAGTTGTGGTTAGACCTCTAGACGTCTGGATAATGGTTATTTTATGCTTGGGCTTTTGTTTCGTAGTGTTATTTATTTCATTCAGTGAATCTTTGAGTCAGGACTGAGATCGGCTCCTCTCTGGATCAGTGACTCAGTGTTCGCATCAGTGTGTCTTTTGTCCACGACAGTTCGATTCTTTTTGCTAAACGGATCAAAATTCAGTGAATCTTTTGTTTATGGCTCAGATTTGTTTTCCTTTCAGTGAATCAGTGAATCTTTTGCTCATATCTAAAATTTATTTCACTTTCTTCATCGGCTCAGTGTTTGAGTCAGTGACTCTTTTGGTCATGTCCTCTCTGTTTCACGCTACTCGAGCTGGTGAACGACTCACTTGATCAGATTCCAAAAACACCGGTCACTTTTTTTCCCAGCAAATTAAAAAATATCATTAACCTAATTCCGAGTTTGGCTACACGTCTGCCAAACAGAACAATAGTTAGCGCCTGCAGCCATGTTACACCGCTCTGTGTGCTTTCCTCTTTGCTAGCACGCACCATATTACCCTGTGATTACCCATCATGCAGTTGGGAGTCCTGCAGAACAGGATGTGAGACTCAGCATGTGCTCAGCCCTACAAAGGGCCCTCGCTGGAAGGCTGCCTAATTTGTTTCGGCACCTCAGAACCAATCGGGAGCCTCGATGATGTAATGCAGCACGAGTGTGAAGTTGGCGGCGAGCCAGTGCGGCTTCGTTCTATCAGCCTCACACACACACACACACACACACACACACACACACACACACACACAGTTGGTCAGGGAAGTGGAGGAGGAGAAAGGAGGAAAACAAAAGGATGAAAAGAGCAGACGAGCGTGCGGTGACTCGAGGGATGTCTTGTACTTTGTTAGCACTAATATTTGATGCCACAAACAAACAGCTAATGTTTACGTCTGAATTTGTGACAATATGAGAAAATTTGGGACGTTAAACCAAATAAACAACAAGAGTTCTCTGCATTCCCTCCACTGCATGTGCAGTGCTTAATCCGGTTCCGACCTGCGTAATCCGGTTCCGACCTGCTTAATCCGGTTCCGACCTGCCTAATCTGGATCCGACCTGCCTAATCCGGTTCCGACCTGCTTAATCCAGTTCCGACCTGCTTATTCCGGATCCGACCTGCCTAATCCGGTTCCGACCTGCTTAATCCGGTTCCGATGGATTTGATCTCTCCGATTCCTATGGTCTCGTTCCCGTTCACTAACTCGGACATGCCCGCGTTTTCGCCTGTGCCCTCTGAGACACGCCCACTTTGCTGTTTTCGTTCCGCGCACGGGCTCCTGGTCCGTGATCTTCATATAAACCTTGTTGGTTCGGGCAGATGGAGTCAGGCGAGGTGTAATAAGATGCGTCTTAACTTTTTATCCGTCATCGGTGAATCATTTCCGAATATCCAGCATATTCGTCCGTGACTTTACGCTAAATATCAGCTAAATTAACACGCCTGTGAGTCAAAGCCTCCAGCTGCTGAATGTCAAGTATGAATTAACACCTTCTTCCTCTCACGCTCTCACGCTCTCACGCTCGCGGATCATGATGGAGGAGTTTCTCCAGATCCACCATGCTGTCTATAAAAACCCGTGTGAAAGGCCACGTCTCTGCTCAAACGGCTGGCATTTAGCTGCTGGTTCCTCTCTCTCTCTCTCCTTCTCTCTCTCTCTCCCTCTCTCTCTCCCTCCCTCTCTCCCCCTCTCTCTCTCTCCCTCCCTCTCTCCCTCTCTCTCTCCCACTCTCTCCCTCTCCCTCCCTCTCCCTCTCTCTCTCCCTCTCTCTCTCTCCCTCTCTCTCCCTCTCTCT
>JAQQZX010000001.1:23212529-23241325 GCA_030068355.1 Notoglanidium maculatum | reverse complement strand
TGTATGTGTGTGTGTGTGTGTGTGTGTGTGTGTGTGTGTGTGTGTGTGTGTGTGTGTGTGTGTGGTGGTTTCCCTCTCCAGGGTAGACTGGTGCAGGCGAAGAAGGAGGTGGAGAAGTGTGCCGTAAACGATAAACAGGTCAGTGACACCACCTGATGCTCCGTCAGGGCTCGTGATGCAGAAGAGAAACATCCCAGCGCCGGTGTTTAACCTTTAACCTTCAGCTGGTAAAGAAGTGAAATGATGCTTGTAGTAGCGTGGAGGGGCTGCAGGGGGCAGCATCGAGCCGATAGTTACATCACACGTCCAGCGTGTGCTGCCTTCCTCTGAATTACTGTCACTTTAATCAGCAGTAGCAGAGAGAGAAGGGGAAAAGAAAGGATCAACAAGAAAGCATGAGAGGGGAGGAAACAGTGTGAAGGAGGAAAAAGAAGGGAATGAAGACACCAACCTGAAGAAAAGGAGAGAGAGAGAGAGAGAGAGGGGCAGAGGGAAAGACGAGAGGATAGGAAAGCAGGAGAGAGAGAGAAGGAAAGGAAGAGAGGGGAAGGAGGACTAGAGGTAATAATGCAAAGAGGAAACACAAAAATGATGCAGAAACGAAGGAAAGGAAGAACAGAAGGAAACGGAGGAACATCCCATAATACTCAGATACTGTTAAACAGAATGGGAAGATGATGATGATGTCGCTGTTGCGTCACCTGATTAAATTAAGCTACTCTGTGGATTTATGATGTGTGTTAACACGGTGTGTTGTGCGTCAGGTGGTGCTCTGCATCTCAGTGGACGTGGCGAAGGATTACAGCCAGGTGGAGAGCGTGCTCAAACAGGTGTGTGTGTGTGTGTGTGTGTGAGAGAAACGGCTTTTCTGCAACTGTGTACGTACATCATGTATGTATATGTACACCTGTGTGTGTATATATACATTTTCGTGTGTGTGTGTGTGTGTGTGTGTCAGGCTCAGGAGAAGCTGGGCCCGGTGGACATGCTGGTGAACTGCGCAGGGATGTCCGTGTCGGGGAAGTTCGAGGAGCTCACGGTCCAGCACTTCCAGGTGAGTTTGGAGATTTATTTTTTGTTGGTTAATATGCAAATAAGGAACGCCGCCGAACCTTTAAGCCCCGCCCCTTCCTATGGCCCTCATTTGCATATTATAACCTGACTTCCTCTTACGTTTATCATGCAGTGACGGTCACTAAATAGTGAAATGCTTCAGCCTTAAACGAATGTTTTATTTAAAAAGATTTCGCTTGAGTTTCGCCCTCAGCTGTTCAGGCAGATTAACGTCGAACACCTTTAATGTAATAAACGCATAATGTGTTTTCTTTTCCCGTGTGACTGTGTAACCCGTGTGTGTGTGTGTGTGTGTGTCAGAGTCTGATGGAGGTGAACTACCTGGGCAGTGTGTACGCCACGCGGGCCGTCATCAGCAACATGAAGGAGCGGCGGATGGGCCGCGTGGTGTTCGTGTGCTCTCAGGCCGGGCAGCTCGGCCTGTTCGGCTACACGGCCTACTCCGCCTCTAAATTCGCCCTGCGCGGCCTCGCTGAAGCGCTGCAGATGGAGGTGTGTGTGTGTGTGTGTGTGTGTGTGTGTGTGTGTGACACAGGGGTCTGAATAGAGTCGACACTAATCCCGTAGGTGTTCTATAGCATGACTAACTCTAGAAATGGGTAAGGAGGAAAAAAAAGTATTGTTTTTAGAGAACCATGACTAGATTATTAAATGCGTCCTCCCGCGTTCCCTCCTCCAGGTGAAGCCGTACAACATCTACGTGACAGTGTCCTACCCTCCCGACACGGACACACCGTCGTTAGCTGAGGAGAACAAGATGAAGGTAAACGTTCGTTCGTTTCAGACATGGCTGGATGGAGTTCCTTGTCTAATGAGTTTAATCGTCTCTGACCGCCGTGGCCTTCAGAGAGTCAGGGTCTGATCACCGATTGAAGTGTAAAGCAGTGTGTGTGTGCTGAATTAGCGGGCGTGCGTCGCGTGACGGTGGTGTGTATATTAAAGGCAGACGTAAAAGCCACGCCCAGACACACCCTTTTGAACCCTGTAGGTTCGGCCGTACAGCTTTATTCCTCCATCATGACCATCCTGTTCTGTTTTCTCCGACGCAGCCTTTAGAGACCAAGATGATCTCCGAGACGTCTGGCGTGTACCAGCCCGAGCAGGTGGCTAAAATCATCGTTAAAGACGCCGTGGTGAGTGTTAACACACGCGAACACGCACTGTACACCTCTAGGAGCTGAACGAAGACGAATAAAGCTACAGGTTTATGTCAATGGGCTTATTCTAAAATGTTATGGTTGCTATAGCAACAGAAAAAAACCTCTAAGTGGTGACGGGTGTGGTGAGCTGTTACTATGGAAACGATAATGTATCCCAGCGAGCACATTAATGTAAACCTGAGCTGAGTCCAGAAGTCAGCCTCACCGCGGTGTAAAGCATATTGTTCACCTACATTATAATTAGACCTGTGTGTGTGTGTGTGTGTTTTTCCATCATGCAGCAGGGGAACTTCAGCAGCTCGGTAGGTACTGACGGCTACATGCTGTCCGCGCTCACCTGCGGCATGTCGCCCGTCACGTCCATCACCGAGGGGCTGCAGCAGGTACACGCCGTCCCACAGATCGCACGCTGAATTAAAGCGGTTATAACTGATGTTTTAGATTAGGAAGTGTGTGTGAGATGCATAACGTACGAGTGGTGTTTGGTTTAGATCGCGACCATGGGGCTGTTCCGCACCATCGCGCTCTTCTACCTGAGCAGCTTCGACAGCATCGTACGCCGCTGCATGATCCAGAGGGAGCAGAACAAAGCGGCCGACAAGACCGAGTGACACCCAGCGCTTCCCGCCGTCACTGCTCATCCTGCACACACACGCGCACACACACACACACACACACGCACACACCTCCATTTTGTCTGGGTCAATAAGGGCGGAGCTTAAATGACATTTGAACCTTTAGCGTAGCCACTTTAACTAACACTAGCTTAGCTACGAGAAATGGTTAACTCTCCGGCTGTAGCTACTGGACATGAAATATCTAGCTAACGCTAGCTCAAATAAGCTAATAAGTACTTATATAGATTTAGCTAGATTAGTGGACAAACTACAAGGTGTAATATTGTGGTTAACCGAAATGACTAAATCTCCAGCTATGGGATGTTAAATATCTGGATAAATTAAGGATGTAATTCAAAGTAGCAGCCACGTTTTTCAGGTAGCTAGCGTTAGACTGCGTGAGATTTTGTATTAGCGTTGTTTGGCGCCACGTGCGGCGACTTCATATGATCGGTTCAGCTTTAGCTCCGCCCTTATTAAACAGTAATCGTTTTTTCGTGCGATCCTCATACATGGGTTATCTTTGCAGGCGAAGATAAGCGTTTGTTGTTCCTGTCGTTTCAGACAAACTCACTCACTCTTCTCATCGTCGTTTCTTGGCTTTAAAAAAAAAACAAAAAAACCCCCGACTTCCTGGCCTGCGTCTGCCATTCCTGCCTTATCCTCGATTCTCTGTGCAGGCGTCCCGACGGAGATGTTTGACGTACGTGAGGCTCGCTGGTTCGAGTACTTCCACCCCTTCAGTAACAGGAAGCGCTAGCATGTTCAGCCCTGACCTGGAAGGGGAAAAAATAAAGGCACACTTGTATTTAGTGTAGGTTTTAGCATCCATGCTAGCTGTAAAGCAGCACAGCGTTGTGTGCGCCGAACCTACGCGAGTCGAGCGACTCCCAGTGTTTCGGTCTTTATAACGTCCCGTTGTTCATTAGCGATTAGCAGGAAAACGCTCAACGTTTCCCTTCAGTTTTCATCGCCATACCAACTTCGACATAGCTTGCTAACCAGCTAGCAACAAAGAACCATTAGCATTTGACTTCCTCTCCAAGTGTGTAGAGATTAACAGGAACACACTCAGCAAATTCCTTCAGCTTTCATCGTCAAACAGACTTCTGCGTAACTAGCTAACCGACTAGCATGCTATCTGACTGCCTTCCTTCCTACTTAGCTTGCTAATTAACTAAAAACAAACCCTGTTAACAGGTACAAACTCAACACCGAAGCACTTCCTACAGTCAAACACGGTGTAATATTGGCCTGGCTTGCTAACATGCTAATTAGAGAAAAAAACCCAAACAATATTAAAAGGAACAAGCGTAAGGTTTAAGCTGTTGGAAGGAAACTCAGTGTAAATCTCTAAGGAGCTCCAATTTATTGTTCCTGTTGTCTGTCACACATTCGACAGCCATGTTACATTAGTTTGCTAACCAGCTAGGTGACCAGTCGTTAGCATATCTGGCTGGCAAGCTAACAACCTAGCATAAAAATCAGCTTGCTAGTTAAAGTAAGTAAGTTTCACCAGCTGTGTTGAGCAAGCAGACGCGTCGTTACGTTAAAGAAAATGCACTAATAGTGCAAGACATCGTTTGGGTCATTGGCGCAGTTTAGCGTTCAGGACATGCTAATTTAATGCTAACGTTACTTGTTGCTCTGTTTAGCGATTCCGCCATCACGAGGAGGCGCTCCTATCACGCAGCACCCATTTTAAAGCCTTAAGATATGATCGCTTCACCCAGATTTATCGTTTATCAGCCACGGCTTTACGTTATTCGCCACATTTCCGTTTCCGCCTCTGATTCCGGGCGCCTCGAGTATGAAAGCGAGGACGCAGCGACGATGTTCTCATTTGACGTCGGCTCGAGACTCTTATGGTTTATCAGCGCTCGTCCATTCAACGTTAACGCAGAGTAGCTGACACACGAGTAGGAACGTTCTCTGACGACCAGTCGTCACGATATTCAGCACTCGCAATATGGTCATCGTGCGGACTTCTGGGTATTTGAAGGATGGCGGACGGCGCCGTGACTCGGATGTTGTGCGATGTTGATTACCGCGCTTAAACTCGGCGTCTGTCGGCGCGCGCCTACGTCCAAGCAATGATCTTTTTCCGTTAAATCTCTAAAGCTATGCAAACGAAGCATGTACGTTCAAAACGAATCTTCACCTTCATGCTAGACTTTGCTGTCGTTATTTGATGTCATGGTTTGTTTAAATGTTCAGGTAAGATAATTTAACAGTAATTTAAGTAAAGTAAAACCAGCTCGGACACATTCCGCTTGTCTTTTTGTTTCCTTGAACCTGTAAAAAAAAGAAAAAAAAATTTCACCTTGTGTGCCATTAAAAATGAAGATGATGTTGCTTTGTGTTAATTTCTTACATGATCGAATAAAACGTTTCGGAGAGTTGGCACCATTGTTTATTTTCCCCGGGGATTCTTTTGAAGTTTGAGGTGTGTATCTCGGCGTGATTGATGCTTTGATGTATTAGAATCAAACCTTTTATGAAATGACAGGGTGGTGCGATTAAAAACACACGCGTCATGTCACGTTACAGAGAAACCGCAACAAGCCTGGAGACATCAGAAAACAGACGTGACGGCTTCACCTCGGACACTGGAGACTCCTTCCTGAAAGGTTAAACATGTCTTTACAGAAAACTCTCCCACAGCAATGATTATACAGTTATTGTTAAATCGCATCATCCGAACACGCTGTTACTATAGAAACGACACCAGATTAGAGCATTGACCTAAACCTGGGATGAGAATCCGAGCCGTGCTGCTGTAGGAATCTGATACAAACCAATCAGAATGGAGAAGACGACACTTGACTTTTATGTCGAATAAATATCAGTTTCATTACTGTAAAAAATATTAACGAGGCTCCACTAGGTGTCTCACATCAAAGGCGTCTCCTTGCGCCTGTCTGATTCGACCCGAGCGCGCTGCAATTATTCATAACTCGGAGCGCGAGCTGGTTTCACTGCCTGTCTAATATTTAAATCGGGCGGGAAAGATCAAAGGGCTCGAGCACATGAGAAAAAAACCCGAAAAGCCGAAGAAAAGCAGAACTGAAACCAAATCTGAAGCATTTTTTTTGGCCTCAGTTTCTCTCAGCTATTGAATATGTTCATGTCGAAAACTGAAAAAAGGAAGTCATTATGCAAATGAGCTCATTAATACTAGTAAATAAATATTAATATATTTATTATTTAATCAACACGATGTCCAGTAAGGCCTCACGGTCGTAACCAGCCGAAGTGCTTCTTTCTTGGCAACTTGGGAAAATCTACAGTAAATAGAAACGGAAAAACACACCGCTGTTAAGACTTTTACATGACCAGTGGCAGTGGAAACGAAATAAAGTCATCAGAAACATCAACATTTACCTCAGATGTGTTGGTGAAATACTAAAAAAAGGCTCCGTTTGCGTAAAAGTACACACTAATGACACTTAGCATCACCGCTAGCCAACCGTCCATGTTCGGCCATATTGGGACGTCGACATGACGTGAACGAGTTGTGACATAATGTGACGTCTCAGTACACCAGAATCAAAGGTAGTTTCATTAGCATTCGATGCTAAGTGTGATTACAGCGTCGTTTGAGTCATACTCAGTGTTTCACCAACACAATCACCAAAGAATGTCAACATTTACCTCAGATGTGTCGGTAAAAGACTAAAAAAAAGGCTCTGCTTGGGTAGAATTACACTTAGCATCACCGCTAGCCAAACACCCACGAGTCCATTCCGTGTTCACGAGTTTAATCTTGGAATTGAAAGGAAGTTTGTTAGCATTCAATTCTAAGAGTCATTAAAGTGTCGTTTCAGTCCTGTGGAGAAGAAAATGCTGAAAAACGTTGATTTTCCTGACAGTTTAGTCTCATTTCTGTTCCATTCTCACGGTGACTTCACAGCGTCGCTGTGTTCACGCATAACTACGACACGCACACTAGCTAAATCGGTCATTAGCTAGTTTACGCTTGGTGTCCGTTTTGTAGTTGCCTAGCAACGGTGTTCCCACGGCTTTGAACGCTAAATGCTGGGCGTTTTTCTCCATCAAACCGGTGTAAAGTGCGAACACGTCGACTTACACATGACCATTACATTGCACTGCTGTAAATAGCTGTGTGCAAAAGTTTTGGCCACCCGCAACCAAATCATACATGTACTCTTTATACATATTCATAACAAAAGATTATTACAGGAGAGACAAATACATTGGGTTTTCTTTTTTGTTTGTTTATTTGTTATAGATATCTATTAATCGCCTCATTGTTGCACGCGCGTGTGAGGGGCAGGATCTGCAACGCTCTCTCTCTCTCATACACACACACACACACACACACACACACACAGTCAGTGTGTTCTCTGCACTCGCGGACTCTGACTGAACCGAACCCGCACTGCTCCTCTCGGAAACCTGACGCGCCCCGCATGCACGCACGCACGCACGCACGCACGCGCGCGCGCACGGTTTACAGTGGTTACGGATTGACACACTCACGCGGAAACACTTCCTGAGCCGCTTTCAAGGATTCCTTTCCACCCCCTCTGGCTGGAGGAAAGTGGGCGTTTGCTTTTTCCTAAAGCACGGAGAACTCGCAGTACAGCTAACCCAGCGCGAGACCGTACTGCACGCGCTGCACCGCTTTCCCTGCATCAAGATATGCACGTGAATATATACATGCCTGTCTTACGCCTCGTGAGAAGGCTGTATCATCCGTTAACTCTGAATATAAAGAATTGTAAGAGCAGCCTATACTGAGACGTTTTTGGACCGGACATGGCGAACGGAAATCTTTACGATAACCGGCGCATCGTGGAAAAGTATCTGAACCACAAACTGTCGAAAAACGGCCACGCGTGGGAGTTCCATCGGTGTCGCGCGAGCAGTCTGGGCGACCAGGAGGAGCGCGAGAAGGAGAGCGCGCGCCGCGCCACTCTGCACAGGGCTTTGCGCGAGGCCGGTGACGAACTGGAAAGCTTGTACCGACCGGACTTGGCGGAGATGACGAAGCGCCTGCGCGCGACACCGGTGGGTGCGGAGCAGCGGCGCTTCGCGGCCGTGGCGGACGAGCTGTTCCGCGACGGAGTCAACTGGGGTCGCGTGGTGGCGTTTTTCGAGTTTGGCGCGATGGTGTGCGTGCAGTGCGCGCCCGACGCCGAGAGGAGCGCGTGCGCCGAGAACGTCGCGCGCTGGATGGCCGAGTACCTTAACGGCCCGCTGAACGGCTGGATCCAGGAGAACGGAGGATGGGTACGTCACTGTGTCACTGCGACTCGATTCTGCTGAATCGATTCTTTTGAACGAGTCGTGTAACTCAGTCTCTCGGCTGGTTCGTTCGTGTGATTCGATTCTGTCTAACCAATCACTAAAAAGAACCGAATCGCTACTTTCTCTACTCAAGTCAAATGTCGAAAGACACATTTTCACACGACAGCGAGAAACAACACTATCAAAGGTTTCGTTGTTTGTTTTGGTGTGAGGATAAAAAAGGATCAGTTTGTGAATTCGCTCTTGTAATTATTTTTTTTTTAAATGAGACGTTTAAAATAACCACACAGAACTCTTTCATCACTAGTTTCTGTCACACGAGTCGCTCTGATGAACCGATTCCTCTGAGAGAGTCGTGACAACTTCCATTCGGTTCGATTCTGGAAAATAAGTTGTTAAAAAGAACCGAATCTCTACTTTCTTTGAAATACACATTTCACACACACACACACACACACACACACACACACACACACACAAATAAGAAACCCAAGCATTCCCATGTGAAATCTGTTTGTTTTTGTGTGAGGATGTAAAAAAAAAAGAAATTTTCTTCTTTCTTGTGAATGTTTTTAAAGGAGTCGTTTATAAGAATCACTCAGGAATCTGTCATTACTCCTTTCTATCGTACGACTGTCTATGATTTTGAACGAGTCGTTACAAAAAAATCCCATTCAGTTGGTCCGTTCTAGTGAATCGATTCTGGAAAGTGAGTCGTTAAAAAGATCCGAACCGACCAGCAGGAAAAAGGAGGCATTCCCTACCACATCCCAAAGGTATAAGAATGGAAGAAAACACTCAATTTGTTCAATTGTTTAAAAGAATTGCTCACGAATGATAAATGACTACTTTCTGTACGTTAGCTGAATCCTAAATCGCAATCAGTTCGAGTAAATCATATAAATGAGATAAAGAAGAGCGTGATGTTATCATGGCGACTCTTTTTTGAGATTCTTTTAGAATCAAATCACTTACAAATGTCCAGTTAAAAGTAGCATTTCGGTATGACTTAATCACACATTCACTACAATATAACATTAAATAAATACAGATGGTGCCATTAATGAAGGTGATGAATCGATTCTTTCACTTGGCACTGTGATTCGTTTGAAGTTAATAAGATAATTGGTCAAATATTTGATGTCCTCTAAAATTATCATTATTGAGATTCAACACTCTCAATTTTTGTAATTCTTCACCAATTCAACTATTATAGATTTTTATTCGATTTGCTTGGAAACTTGGAAATGTTTGGATCTTTGGTTGGTTACTGGAGACAAATTCTGTGCCCAAACTGTGAGCTTCGGGAGGAATAATTAAAGGGATTTGGTCATGGATTATTAGCTGCGTGTGTTTGCATTGGCCAGCCGAGTGGAGCTGGCGTGAGGAGCAGATGAGCTCGTTATTAATATCCTGGTTTTGGCTCAGCGATCGATGGCTCGAGTGCACCGGAAACAGAAGGGAGGGGACACGTGTCGGGGAACACGTCTCTGTAATTTAAACAGCCCCTCAGGGTGCTGCCACACACACCGGGCGCCGTGGTGAGTCACGGCCACGTTGGCAAGCTGCCTGCTGGGAATGCTGATAATGAGTGGATTTGCTTGCAGACAACTTTCTGCTGTTTTCCCTGCCTTAGATTGTCCTCGTCTCTTTCTTTTTACTGGTTACAATCGTGCGTATGGTGTGATACTGAAGAACTAAACACTTCAGGACATGCTGGGATGGGAAAATAATCAACTCTGCGGTGGGTCATGCGTCATCACACCACACACGTCCTGTCATGTTTTGGCTCTCGCGTGGCTAATTAGCAATGCTAAACCGACTAAGAGTGAACAGTCTCGATCCTGAGGCGTGCATGAGTACCGGATCATGTTAAAGGGAAGCGTGATTAATGCCCGCCTGTAGCCCAGGCCTCACGAAGAAAAACAATTGTGTCTTATTTCAAAGCATCGCAGCCTGAAGGTGAAGGAATGACATCGTAATAGATTTACATCATCTTTGAACTTGGTCACATGACGCTGCATGCAGCACGTGCTCCGAGTCAAAAAACGGGCCACCGAGAAGATCCAGGTATACGTTCTACTGTAACTCCCAGCGTCTCCATTCACACAAGGAGAGAAGCGTTTTAAAGCACCACTGACAACCTTGCCTCGATGACATGGACAATTAAACACCTTCTGACCAATCAGAATCCAGAATCCAATGGCGCTGTAGTGAAAGAAAAAACTATGAATATGTTGCTATCTGAAGACACGGCACAATATACAGCTTTGCTCGATTTCACGCAGCAACTGTTGTGTGATTGTGAGCTAGCTAGTTAGCATGCTAATTAGTTAGTAAGCCAATACGGAGTGTGTAGATAAGCAAGAGAAGCTACAGTGTCTGGTCCCAAAAATATCTATGAGGGGAAGCGGAATTGCTGACGTCTGCAATTTCCTGTTCAAGCCAGATTTCTGAATGAGTTTAAGTGTGAAAACGAAAATGGTTAAAAGTGTTAAAAGGAAGTGGCTGAGACATGATACAGCGCTCCAGTGATTACTGGACTTCCTGAATAGACCCTAAATAAACCCTGTCTGCGGTGTCCGAAGGTGAAGAACCGCTTCATTTAGCAAGTAAACTCACACTCTGGCACTGCAACGCTGTCTGTCTTACTGGTGTTAATTCATTATTTTGTCATTTATCTTCTCAAAATCACTAAACCACGGGTCACTTTGCGCACTCAGCTGCAACGAGCCAATATATCATGAATAATAATAACAAAACCACATGCAAAGAAATGTAAACTCCTCTGTCTTGAAGATGTCGCAAAAACGAAAAGCAGCAGCTTTAGCGCTGACACTGGAGACTCCTTCCGTCACTGTCACGTAAACGCCTGCTCGTATAAACAACTCGCATGTTCATACGATTCACTAGATGCAGCTCGGTCACGAACGCTCCGCATGGGATTAAAGAATGTACGCAAATGTACACTGATGAAACAACCGGTTTAAGAAGGAGTTTCAGTTTGTTTTCCTCCGTCCTGTAACAACACAACGCATGAACCTTCAGCGTGACATTTGGAGCACGAACGGTGACCTCGGCCACGCCGACCTCGCCCCTCACTTAAAAGTAGGTGTCGTTTGTGCCTGCTCCATCTTGTGTTGTGCTTTTGTCACTCTTGGAATGCTGAAACTTCATCCGCAGCCGGATTATTCAAGCTGTAACAATAACAAGAACCATTTGTTTGTTCCCTGTCTGGTTTTTACCAGCGACATTGTTAGCGTTTGGTGTCAGAAGAGAGTTAAGACACCTTTTTTTCCTCAGCGTCGGATGTCGGATGGGAACCTGACTCATGTTTTTTGCACGTCTCTGGGGTTTGTCAGGCTAGACTTTGTGACAGTGTGCAATCTCTACCTGACCTGAACATCGACGCGTCGTAACTTCTAAGTCTTCAAAGATTGAGAGAAGCACCAAAACCAGGCACCACGGTTAAGGAGCTCGGGAATATCGTTACGCACTGGAAGAGAAACCCAGATCTCAGTGTGATCTGTGACTTCTGGTTCTGACAGTTCCTCCACCTCAACACCGCCACTGAGCACAGCTTCACATCATCCTGCTCACGTTTCTCGTCCGTTCCACCTCTAATCGCCCCGTGAAACCTTCTAGCAAGGTTTTTTTTTTTTTTTTTTTCCTCATTATCTGTTCATTTTGAACAATGCGTTCGTATTCCGTTTCATCTCTACCAAATACAAATCCTGAAACAGCTGTGCACCTACTCTTTCATTTTCCCCGGAAAGCCCCTACCTAGTGCCCTAGAGTCGTGACAGGGTAATAGGGAAGAGCAGAAGGAAAGGAGAGCTGCACCTGTGTTTATTTGTGCAACATTACAGGCCATTCTGGATGATTGGCTGCGTAGGGAGCCTCTTAAATTACACGCTTAACCCTGCTGATTTTAGGTCAGGCGCGGCACGTCAGTAGGAGTCCCCGTGCCACGGAGGCCTGCAGGTCCCCTGCATCTTAATAACGTGACACTCTGTGTATCGTGCACCTTCAGGACCTGAACAGAGATGACTTTAATATAACGAAGTGTGTGCGGCCTTTGTTTTGCCGGGTTCGGACTGGCACACACCTGCAGGGCTGATACGAGGAGAAAGGGAAAGGCAGAGAGGGAGAATTTGAGAAGTGACAGAGTGAGATGGTTAGATATTACACACACACACACACACACACACACACACACACACACACACACCATCCTTTGTAGCCCTTCTGTGGAAACTATAATAATGAGCACACTCTGACTTGGACACCTGCAAATATCTTTCTGCTATTTCATGGCTTTACTGTTTACTGTAATCCACAAACTAGCATTAAACACGCTAAGTAACTACGCTAAGCCTAAGCTAAATAGCAAACTAGTATTATATCAAACAGACTAGCGTCACATTATACAAGTTAAACACGTTAACACAAAGTAGCATTAGGGTAAATGAACTAGCGTAAAGGAAATCAAATAAACAGACTAGCTTTATAATCGACAAGGTACGTCAAAGCTAGCATTACAGTAAATAGTCTAAACCGCGAACTAGCATTGTAGCGAACAGGCTGTAAAACAACATTTAATGGGATAAATATGGCTCTAGGTTGATATTAAACAGGTTAAAAAAATACCTAGCATTGTAGTACACAGTCTAAATATAGAAGTAAACATGTTCATCCATGAACTAGCATTATAGAAGACTGACTACACCACAGCCTAGCGTCGTAGCAGACAGGCTAATAAGAACTATAATAGAGTTTAAGTATATAATTAGCGCTACAGTGAACAGGCTTATTCATGTAGTAAAACATCAGCATTGCATTAGGCTAAATATGGACGGTGCGCTATAATAAACAGGGGTTATGGTAAGTAAACGCAACCACTTTAACTTGGAAACAGAAACTGATTATTTAGCACCCGGATTTAGGCAGTTAACCGTCTTCTCTGTTGTAACTGCAAATCAGTGGTCATTTTGTGTACATTCTCTTTGTCATGTGACACACACACACACACACACACACACACACCGACACACTGACACTTAATGGCCGTTCGTAAATGGTGACTGAGTGTGAATGTGTGTTTTGAAGCATGTGCCCAGGCCACGTTTCCCCTGCCAGGGTCCTCTGACTGGAGCTTTTCTCCACCGCTTTCCATCTGTGTGTTTGTGTGTATGCAGTCATCAGCAAAGCGCCTGTAGTCTCGGAAATCTTTCCTACTGACGCAGTGTAGCCGGAATAAAGCAGGCCTTCATGGGCGCGTGTGGCTCACACTCCGGCTCTGTTCGCCGCTCCCTCTGGACCTCCGTGTGTAAAGAGCCTCGGCAGCTCGTATTGATTTCAAGCCGTGAGCAAAGCAGAAACAGGCCAAAGTACGAAACGAGGGCGAAACTGAATGTGTGTGAAATTTCTGGAAGGTTTTCCCTAAATAACACCACTTTTCTGAATCAACTCCACAAACAACAGGACCTCATGCTAGTTAAGACAATCGGTTATGCAACTACTGCTATGGTCATCTTATTTAACATCTTTATTTTACAAGTTAGCTAGTCATGTTTATGAACTTTTTCCCAGCGCTACCTTTTTATTTTTAGCTAGCAAACAGGCTAATGCTAATCAACGACCTACATTTAATGCCTTATTTGATGGCTAGCTTCAGTTGTGTTTTTAGCTAACAAGCTCGCTAGCCTGTGAGCTACGCTGCTAATCCTATTCCCTGAGGAGATATTCGGCTAAGTAAAACATTCACAAATGATTAACTTTGGCTTGTTTCTGAACGCCCTGCGCAGTTTATAAACCTGGTGTTGTGTATTTTTAGGTTTATGTGGCTCTATCTCTGACAACAACCTCTTCTCATAATAATCTTTCCATGAGCTACCTGTTCATGCTAAAGGCGTGGTCTAAAACAAACACCCCCGAACACGTCTGTCCACAAAGGTCAATTAATTGTTCTAACCGCGAGAAACAGAAGCATTGTCCATTAGCATACGGGAGCCAGTGATCCGAGGCTGCGTGGAGCCATTGTTCTGGCGTGAGACTGCATAATTGTTCAAACGAGACACAGTGTTAGCGCCGAGGCTGCACTAATCCCACACACGATTCTGCCACAAGCCCTCCACACCCTTCCACTTCTCATTTCTGGGACCTGTCTCCGGAGGCCTCGGCTGCATTTAGGACTGCGAATAAATAAAGCAGACGACCAGGGTGTTGCTTTCCTGAGAGGCCCATCACGGGCGTGGGCGACGTTTTTCAATTTTATTTTTCCTCTGGAAAATGATTGGAGCCAGGATAACTCCCAGGGCCAAAACATGGGCTGTTTTAGTGTCGTCTGAAGACGAACAGACTTACGGTTTGTCCCTAGAGCCCAGCGTACAACAGAGGGTAGAACCTTTTTAGGAACCCTTTTCTGACAGCCTAAACTTTCCAAACCCCCTTAAGGAATGCGTTTTTTTTTCTTCCTTGAGGGTTTATCAGTTAGCACATCTCATAGCCGTGCGTCGCTCAACCACGAAAAGGACGTCAGTTTCGATTTGACTACAGTTTGCTCGATGAGCAGGGTTCTTTAAGGGTTCTTCTGGGTTTACAAAAAAGAGTTCTGCTTGAACACAGTTCGTTGTGTTCGTCTGATTTAGTGTTCTAGTGCATTACTGTTTCCATGGTAACAACTCAATCGCTGAGACCAGTACGGCAGGTATTCCATATTATCTAAACCTAACACTAAGCTATTCAACAAAGAAAACATAGACTTGTAAATATGGTGAACCATTTTTTTTTTGACAAGCAGACGTTTACTTAACATTTGTGGAAGGAGTCTGCAGTGTCTGCGCACTTTGTACCACGTGGAGAAGAGTTTAGCTAGCCCCAGGAGGAATGGTGATGGTGTAGATTTGTGTCTTGCAGAGCTCCCTGATCTGTGCATGCGTGGGCTCATTAGCCCACATGAGATCCCGTTCGCTGCAGACATGAATTACGTCCTCTTGCCGTGGCTACAACCAGGGCGGAACACGTGTTAGTGAAAGATGCATGCGCTGAGTAATGTCTGACACTAAATGGCCATCATTCAAACACCAGCCATCCGTCACGCTCTGCATGCTCTCCGCATGTGTGGCGCAGTGTCAGGTGACCACACGGGCATTGAAATATTCAGGGTTATGTGAGACAGCCTGGAAATAGAACTGTCGTGACTGTGGACCCTAAACGTCTAGTCTGTCCGGCTCCCCGTGAAAGCAGCGAGGACGTTTCCCGGCCCTGGTGCACGGTGGGTTCACACCTGCGGGAGTGAGCTGCTGGTGAAACGTGAGAAAGGCTGAGATAATGACTCACGTCAGTGCATGGAGCCCACCCGGATTAGCTCCAGTGAGGGAAAGGTCACGCTCCAGCCTGCTGTTGCTATATTTGCTTCATCCTGTGCTGTTGTATTGTTAGTTGCGGAGCACCAGAGGGTCGCGCCACGGGAGTTCCTGGTTGGAAGATAAAACTCGCAAAAAAAAAAAAAATCAGATTGTTACTGGGGTTTGACTTTGTATGGGACATTGTAGGACCTAGTAGTACCTAGAGGTACTGCACATGCAGCTTCGCAAGTAAAGCATACTTACATCAGTGCACTTTTTTTTTTAGAAACGTGATCAAATGGCTTTCCTTTGCATTCTGTCCAGTGAAGGAGCACGGCCTCAGAGGGTCAGCTCTTAAATCGTCTGGGAAAGAGACACACTCTGAGATCTTTCCCGCATGAGCAGCTAGTGTGAAATCAGTAATGCTCTTTTGTCACTGGGTGATGCATCGGGCCATGGTGTGACACAAATGGCCTCGTGGGCATTAGGCTTCCTGTCTGACGTCTGGTGGACTGATATCCCAGTGCCAGAGACCGTAAAAAAAGATCCCATCCTGGCGAGATCTGGGCTTGGTGAGAGTGATATGGCAGGACAGTGTAATTACTTGTCCGGCTGGATGACACTGGCACAATCAGGAGCAACACTGATAATTGAATATCCTGGTTTTCATAAGCATGATGCAAACCCTGGGGAAGCCTTTGTTAGCAAGGATGGATTGAAGACTTGAAGGCCAGGTTTGCCTGTTTTTACTCACCATCCAGCAAGAAACCAGGCTTTCAGAAGACAACACTGAAGTGTGTATCTAAGGGATGTAATAAATATGCATTATTCAGAATGAGGTTTTTCTTTTTTGGTAGGGTTCATTTTTAATAAAAAACAAACAAAAATTCAGATATAAGCCACACCCACTTTGGAGTTAAATCCAAGTGTCGACGTAAATACTAATATTTGGCGCACTAAACAGATACTAATAAAGATAAGATAATGTTGTTGCGTTACACACCTATTCTCGACCCAACACTACTGAGAGTTTCTGTTTGCATTGCAGTGCATATGCTGTCCTGACAATTAACAACGAGAGCACAAATGTTGTTTTTTTAAGCGGGACATCTGGGTGCAGTCAGCTTGCATTTTCCTCGCGCTGTCAAATCAAGGGCAAAGGATCAAGCTGTCAATTTCCAGAACATGCAGTTCGAGTCGTTCATTCCTGGGTTTCCATTGGTCTAATTCAGTGGGTGGGCGTCGCTTATTTCCGATGTGCCTCGTCTAATAAAGGCTGGGTATAGCCACGTCTAGACGTGTTTACGAGAGAATGATACAAACACGCCAATGAAACATGTAAAGATGATGTAACTCAGATGATCTACAGTATTTTCGGAAATGGTTCTCACAGCGGGGTCCGTGATGTTTCTTCGTTTAGTTACTGCAGTGGAAAATTATCATATTTATTATTGAGTTATTTGCTTGTTTAACTGGCCGATTGAATGAAATGGGTTTTATCCAAACCCCAATAACTCAATAACAAAAAAAGGAGCTGCAGTATAAATCGACGTGAACCTAATGTGTTCCGTGAGTGGAAAATTCAGAAATAGAAAGCTCTGTGGCGCTAATAAGTATACCAAATATTATTCATAAAGTAACTCTGAACACGGTCCGTGGAATATAAGGGCCCCTGTTTTACAGACTCCATTATGATTAAAGATTGAGATCCTTTTTAAGGTTTGTAGCTCCAGCCTCATTCTTATGTCTAACCAGATACCATATTGCTCACAGATTCTCCTATTACAAAGGGTTTTCAGCAGGAAAGAGCAGCCAGTAACACCACGGCAGTAGCACGGATTAGCGCTCTCTGGTCTCAGAGCGATGTTACCCGAGAGAGGGTAGGGGGTGGTTTCTGGTTGGGAACTTTCATGAAAACTACAGACGCCTCGTTTAATGAACATCAGACAGAGGAGTGTGGATACAGCAACAGCCAGACCACATCAGACAAACAGGGGCCCGGGGAGCGGTCTGCCTGCGCTGTCAGCTACGACACCAGTTTTAAGCTAACAGGAAAGTGAATCTCAACGACTACGCGCCGTGTGGGAAAGCAGCCAGTCTACAGTGTTGTATATCAGCTAAATTGCCTGTCAGGCTGTCAGGTCTTCAAGAATATTCCATGTCTTGTAGGACACAGAGATCTGTAGAACGTTTTTTGAACGTTCATTCATTAATAATCATCAATATTCTTAGCAGATGGAAGATTTGCACTTCACCATTTCACCTTTGCTTTCTTTCGTCTATGATCCCGTCCGGATTCTGTAGATTTGTACCTAAAAACCGCTCCAGTAGTCATAAAGAGGCCATCACTAATTCAAAATCAGAGCTAATAAACTTACTTTCAACACACTTGGTCCAATTTGTCTTTACACGTCTTCACCTGAACACTGTAATGACTCACCATGCCATGATCTGGTGTCACATAGAACAGGATTTTTCTGGATTCATAGCTGCTTTGCACAAGATTTCACTACATCAATCGCCGGTCCTCTTGAAAACCTCTTGGTAGCGTCAACCAAACCTTGATGTGGTGTAGAAGCTATCTGCCCTCGACGGATGTACCCCAGTGCCTGGTATTTTGCACAAATTTGATGAATGAATAAAGTTATATGTATATGTTATGTATAAAGTTGCACAGTCAATCTGTGGTTCAGAAAGAATTCTTCTATGTTAACGTGCTCTCCAAATACATTTTAATTGAATTGAACCTGTCAACTTGTTTGTTTTTGTTTCTTATTGGGCACCCAAAATCTGAACCCACAATGACCACGGGTGTCTACAGCGAGTAAAGTTGCTCCGACTTTCTTACTCTTGTCGTCTGCTCTGTTTGTAGTTCCTGAGGCCAGGAATTTGGTCTGACCAGGCCTGTCTCCAACCCCATCCTGTGTGTGGGACGCAGCCGGATGGTGCAACAAAGTTTAGCCACAAGGAATATTTCTTTTCCTTGCAAACATCTCCATGAATGTTTTCCTTGTGAATATACTCCACTCACTGTTCAGTATCTAGTATACCTTTGCAACAAACCAGGCTCAAGTTAAAGTTTATTAATTCACAAACCAAGTTCACACTTCTAAATCTAACAGAACACTCAAGCAGGCCGTAGCGAAACAGTCAAGACGCAGACAAGGCAAACAGGGAAACAAGGCTCGGAACTTACACAAGACTTCCCGATGAACAAATGAAAAGCGTGCTTCTATAGGAAGTAGACCAGGAAGTAAACAGAAAATAGAAAATGATCAAAAGACCACCTCTCCTGGTGGGAGACTCAAATCAAGGTATGCGACCCCCAAACACACCCCCGCCACCCTCATCTTCTACTTTCTAACAGCCAATCGCAGATTTAGGCTTCGCCACCAAGCTGCACAAAATTCAGCATGGATTTATAATTCTAACTTACTTAACAAGGATCTGTTTGGAACTGTTTCTGGATCCAGTAATTGAAAAGGGACACAAACTGTCCTAATGGTTCCCTTAAAGCTTTTCTCTAACAAGCGTTCAGTAAATTATATCATAAAACCTAATGGCAAAACCCTCCTCATGTCCCGATCCCATCTATACTTTCCCTTCTTTCTGCAATTCACTATTTTTTGAGGCTGTTTTCTTCTAAAAAATAGTAGGTATGATACAACCAAAGGAGAAACATTGATGTTGAAATCTCCCTCTTCTGGTTTCAGCAATAAAAGCCAAATTATTGTGGTGTGGCCTTCACTCATGACTAACTCGATGCATAGTTTTCCCAAAAAAAAAAGAGAAAGCCGTAATAGCCGCGCATTTACACGGTGCAACCTTCAGAGCTTTAACTGCCTGCTGTCTTGTTCAGCCTTGACATTGACGGTGGCGACCTTCATCCCTGTCAGTGGTTTTTGTAAGTGGTGGAATCTAATATTATCCTTGCTCAGTATTCATGTAGAATGGGAGGACAGGATGTACGTTAGAATCCCCTGCGGTCCATTTGGTCATTTCCAAACATCATAGACAAACAAGGCCTTTATTTGTATCCTGTGTTTCTTTCAGTAAAGCAGGAATGTCAGTTAAGCCTGTTCTATTTTAACTCATTCCCAGCTAGTTCGGACTGGTCTTTACTGCAATGACAAGCATTTACATAGTTTCCTGTCATGCATAAAGACTGTCATGCAACTGCTGACGATGCAGCATCTCGGAGCAGCTCAGCAATTCTTGGAAGAAACTATGCACGATGTGCATTTGTTTTAACTCGCCTGAATTAACTAACCAGCTAATTATCAATGATCTTTATGAGCTGTGTGAAATGTGTCCAAGCCAACAAGGTAAACTAAAGGATAGTTCAGTGTGGTGTGGTTACCAGGTCTAATACCACAAACATCTAAATAAGAAAGAGAAAAAGAATATTCCAGAATGATGATCTAATCAAAGACGCGCCAGCCAAACACACATTCATGGGCAGACTGCAACACACAGCTACTGTACCTTCATGTATTAGGGTTGAGACCCACAGACACTGTATCTGCTCCAAAGGTTAAAAAAAACGCCATGTGCGCCTTCATGGCAAGCTTTCTAAAAACACTATTCCTACCTGCATTTGTATCTTTTTAGAGCACATTATCTGTTCAATCTGAATTATTTATTTGCATTCAGTTACATCCTTATTATATATTAATACACACCATCGCACATACCATAATCTCTATTCAAAGCTATGAAAAACAGTGTTACTAAACACTGAACCTTCTGCCAGTAATTGTAATTTTGGTTTTGTTAAAAAGTAAGGTTTCTAACATTTTGTTCTCCATTTACTGTTAGCTTTGGCAAAGATTTCCAATATCAAGGGTGCCAATACTTATGAGCTCACAATATACGGCTCAGTGAGGTTGGAAACGACCGTCTACCCCATTATGTTGGATAGCCTAGCCATTGGCCCTGTCTAAGACGTCCCATAACTTTGGTTTAGCATTTGTGCTGCTTAACATTTCTACTCAGGAGATACTTTCTCAGGAGATCTTTTTTTGACAAGAATCAGACACATCATGTTTAATCTCTGAAAGTTCATGTGGCAGCCAGAAAATATCTTAGCTCTTGATTCTTCAACAAGAACAGAGTGTTTTTACTTTGTAACCACGGTAAATGTTCGTCTTGGTGAAGCCGTCTCTTCTCAGAGTGCTCGCATTCCTCCTGTATCAGAGTGAGCAGGAAACAAAGTGGGGTTGTTTGTCTGGAACCACCATTGCATTCTTCTAATTCCTCCTCCCAGCTTTTTGGACAGGAATCAGCTGGTTGCTGGGGTGGATTGAACTTTTCCCTGCTTTCCCCGTTGCCCGCAGACGAAGACGGGAAGGAGGAGAGAAAGGGACTCACAAAGAAAGGCAATTAAAATGGATCAGTCTGTTTTCTCTGTAAATAAAGAGGGTATACGTGAGTTTGTTTAGGGATTAATTAGATCCTTATTAAACATTGTTTGCGGGATCATGTCCCAGCCCTGTGAAGGTTGCTTTCAGATAGAGAACAGAAATATCTACATGCTAGGAGATGTCTGGATTGTGTAAAAAAACTGTGTAAAATGTCCTCAGTGATGATGTCAAATAATATACCAAATGTAGCACTTATGTGGAACGCTCTGGTCAGGGCAGGAACCACCATGAAGTCAACGGCTTGTCTGGTTTTACCTCATGCCTAGAGTTGTCGTGGTGGTAGCACTGCTGCCTTACAGCTACAGGGTCCTGGGTTTGATCCTGAGCTCAGGCTGCTGACTATGTGGAGTTTTGTATGTTCTTCTCATGTCCTGGTGAGTTTCCTCAAGGTTCTCCTCACAATCCTCTAAGTGCGACTGGAATCACATCCAGGGTGTACTGTCGCCTTGCACCCAGCGATTCCAGGGAAGACTCTGGACCTACCATGATCCTGACCTGGAAAAATGTGCTTATCGATGATAAATGAATGAAAGATAACAGTTCTAAAGTGTAGATCTTCTTTACAAAGTGATACCACAGCAGTGACGCCAAATTTACCCCGTGAGGGCAGCCCTCTGGTTGTTCATCAACCTCTCTAGTTGGTGCCACTTTTCTCCAAAGCACAGGTTCCCAACACTTGTACATTTTCATGTTTTCCACACACCTGATTTGACCACCAGCTAATTAGCAGTCCTTCATGAGGTGATGTGGATGTGTCAGAGGACGGAGAACCCTAAGATTTGCAGGACAGGCGATACTCCGGGACCAGGGTTAGAAACCTGTCTTCCAAAGGAAGAAGAAAGCCTGAATGATGGCTTAAACCATTCTTTTATGAATGAGGACAGTCCCATGTACACCCACCCTCGAGGGCAGTTGAACTTAAAACGAACATCAAAGAAGTTCTCAAGTCGATCAGCTTCCCCGGTTTATTTAAATAGTCATCCGAGAACCCAGAGCTCTCTCTCTGTTAACCGCAATCTGCAGTTGTGGTCAGAACTGTTCTTAATTCAGTTGTCTACTCGATGGCTCCTTTCCAAAGTGATGCCAAAACATGACAGCTTATACATTAATTTACCCAACAAGGACAATCCAATACACACCCACACTCCAGGGCTGTGGAACATCAAGGTCTCCAGTTGATCCCTGCCTTATTTAAATGGTTAACCAAGACCCAGAGTCTTCATCTACATTAACCATAATCAGGAGCTGAAGCATACACCTCGTGTTAATTCAGTTGTCTGACTAAGTGATGTTTAATCATTATGGTTTATACCTTAATACCTGAAGACAGGCCCATGTACACACTCCAGGGCTGGGGAAGTTCACATTCTCAAGTCACTCTCTGTCCTCACTTTATTTTAAACCTGAGAAGACTCCATTAACCACAATCTGAGCTTTGTTCCATTTTAAGACAGTAAAAATTTCAAAACCTACCCCCCCCCCTTCCATTGTGAGCCTGCAGCTTAGTCAAAGTGACTTTGTTGCCAAAACTGTCAAGATTTCATTACCGCTTTTTCTCCAGAAGCTCTCATGATGAAAGAAGAACCCTGACCTGAGGAGAAGGAGGGGGATGATGTTCAGTGAGGCTTGGAGGAGTTTTATCATTTCAACTTTGATGGTTTCATTATCTTTCAGCCATTTGCATTGTTTGGCGGCAACCCTGAGACGAATGGCAAGAAGCTGTAGCGTGACTGAGACACTCTGAAACCCGGTGAATCAAAGCTTTAACTGTTACAACGCAACCTGAGCTGCATGCCGACTCTCCATTGTCTCTCAATTATGCTATTATATGACGTCTTTTTATTTTTTTGCAAAGCCAACAATGCCGAAACGAAGGGTTGTGCGATTTTTTTTTTTTTTTTGGAACTGCATGCTTGAGAACTGCAACAGACTTCCTGGAAGCATTTGGTGTTTGCATTTAAACAAAATCATGTAAAGTAGGTATTTTATAGCATGTTTTCCCACCAAATATGAAAGGCTTGATCTTCTCACGAAATTGTGAAGTAGTTTAATAAAATAAAACATGCACGTTGATAATACTATGCGTGAATTAGCGTAGCTAGGGGTAGGTGAAGTGATCAGAATATCACTTTGTGAATGTAGAAAAATACGATAGGTATGCAGGGTATTCATTTTAAAACTTATGTACATCGTTTTAACATTACGTCAGCTTCGTCTAGTCAGTTTGTGACTATTAAAAAAATAGTAAGAAAAAACCCAGATATATTGGAAACGCACATTAAGGCATAACTGATCATGATACTGATATCACGTCACATCGGCCAGCCCTAGACACAGGCATGTTGTAAAAAATGCCTTGTATTAAAACCATATATTAAAGAAAACCAGTAGCTTTCTTTATCAGTAATAATACACGATGTATTATTGTTGCTATTGTCGAGATTTTTCCTTCTGAATATTCCATACCTTGAGCGCTTCACACTCCTCATCAAACCAAATAGTTTACACAATACTCATTGTTTTCTCCTGGTAATCTCAAGGTTACACCAACATTACATAACACTGTTGCCTGTCCCTATTTTTTCCACAAACATCTTCCACATGGGTGTGACTCGTTTGGACTCGTTACGCTTTTCACTTATCACCCTAGCTAGACGTTTGGCCTTGCATGACGTTCCTCAGCAATGAAAGCTCACGTGTCTGGTATTCAGTGGCTTCGCTATGGAAAAGTTAGCTCATCTCCAGACACAGAGGAGTATCCCACACATTCTCTTCTCCCTTCTCTCTCAGGAAGCCGGCCGGCTGTCAGCATTACAGATTACAGGCTCACGCTAGAAGAGAAAGTTCTTCAGTGCTGGACTCATAGGCGTGGTTCAGTTCTTCCCACCACTGATCTCAAGACTAAGCATGTAACGATGCCATTTTTTCAGAACAAGTGCTTCGGTACTCATCAATACTGATAACAAAATGAGTAACCTGCTTACCTATTGGTGTGCCGCTAGGAATGAACTCCTTGTTCTGAGTTTAAGATTGTTTACACTTATTTATAGCATTTAAACACCATCAGGATACTGATAGTGTAGGAAGATGCTCTACTTCCACCTCGATATTTGCACACTGTGCCATTATTAATAGAAAAATACTGTCATCTGTTCATTAGCACGGCTAACGTCACATACTATCACATGGAATGGAACGTTGGTATCAACAAGACTCAAAAGTGACGCTTTCGCTCTTCAGATTTGAAGGTCATGTCTGTTCCACACAGAGCGTCAGATTGGGTTCGCGCTTCCTCTCCTAATATGGAAGACACAACAAGCTGCGGAGGAATGTTCTGGTTCCCACAGCCTGTGTGGCTGTATTCGAACACGTCTCCAAGCCCCATGGCGTGACGGTGTAGGGGATTCTCACGCTCCCCGGGGAACTCCGGCATCTTCTGATGGGACGTTCTCCCGTACCTGCCAACGTGGATGGTACTTCAGTATTTCTGTGCATCATAAACGACCGTATAAATCACTGTAGAGTTGCCAGTAAGGCTTGTTTATATTAAAAATGTATTTCTACAAGTAATCTTACATAATTCAACACTGCAGTGTTATACTAGTTTTACTAAAGTTAGGATTTCTATCTAAAAATACATTATAGCATAAAATACTAACGAAGGAATCCAATACAATGTGCGTATCAGTGAAGTCGTTTAATTCCAGTAACTTTCTGCAGTTTATAGTTAGCTGACTTTGCTAGCTAGGTATTAAAGCTTTTTTTTTTTTCATGAAAAGCTTGTTATAATTTTATAATTAAATCGAACACAGCTGTATTGATGCCCTGTCTGAACTATCAGGCTAGTTACATAGCTAGCAAGAAATAGCTAGCTTTCTAGAAAGGCTCGGGTCTTCTGTATAGTTTATACCTGATGGAAACTTACCCTGATTCGCCAGTAAACTGTAAGTAAACTGAGGCTACGATGTTTTATGGAAAAAGAAATAATGAAGAAAGAAACCCAAGGTGATCCCCTGTGAGGTGAACCGCTAACCGCTAACAAACATACAGCTCCAGCTAACAAATTAGCAGCAGAACCTTTAAAAACATGACGAACGTTGATGTGTTTTAGCGAGGAGATTTCCTTGAACATGAGAGTGCACTGGGTGACTGCTGAAAAGGGCATTTGGGAGCATTCAGGGGAAAACTGTGTGTGTGTGTGTGTGTGTGTGTGTGTGATGATTCAGCAACCCTTTTTGTTCATCCCTGTGCACGTCATCATGGCCTTTTCACTTCGCAGATACAATAAGTGTGTCTTTATTAGCTTCTCTGACTGAGCTGGTCTGGTTTATTTACAGCACCGAGTTTCAACCGCACACACACACACACACACACACACACACACACACAGTCGCATTGAGGAAGAAACCAATATGTCCTGTTGTATTTCATGCATTCATACGGGCTTAAAAGCGTTCCTGACTCCAGCGTGTAAGCACTTCTGTTCTGTTTGTGAGCCACGAGGGCTGGATCTAGACATGTGTAAACCTTATATATTTATAGAATTGACCGTATATATTAGGGCTGGACGAGTCGGCAGTGTATCATTATTGTGACACATGAACATGTTCTATAATGTATCATGTTTTTAAATACCGCTTTCATTCTTTTCAACCAAATTTCTGGGCTGTACATTCAGATGAATAAAATCACCCGTGTACGGCTCATTGCGTCCTGGACGTTGTTATTTTTCAATACCGTCTGCCTTTAAACCCGAGACAAAACCGGGGATAGAAAATTCACGTTGCAAACTTACATGCAACCGATATCAAATGATCAGAATAGCACTTGATCCAGCCTGTCATGCCCCAAAACTCTAAACTGAGGTAATTCGATTGTAATGTGTGCACATGATGTCATCTGTATTTACGGCTAAAACATACATTCTGTTACACTCTGTACTTCTTCATCCGTAAACAGACTCGTGGACGCTCACGTCTCTGATCTGACTGTATTGTCTGGGACCTTGACCATCAGACGCAGTGTGTAATTTAGTACCTGTTTTAAAGCGCTTGATGTTATGTCTGACGCAACCGTCTGTGTACAAACCGTTTACGGTGTTTATGCTGGAGCCGTTCCCACCTTCCCAACGTGATAATTACACCACTGGGCTGTGTTGCTTCTTCACACCGTGCAGTTTAGCTCCTAAAGCCCGTGTGTGCTGTTCTCCTGGGGTCAGGCTCAGTGCAGTGCCTTCAGGCGGTGAGCGACGATACACGGCGCTGTATATACTGTCGTGAAACTCTGTAATTACACGCCCGCTAGAGCAGAACTCACCGAAAGGTTCTAGGAGATTATGCTTAATAACATTTTCTTTTTTTATCTCTTAACCTCGCAGCGCAGCTTTAATATGTTCAGACAGCTTCTTTAAAGATTGTAAAATGACTCCATTTTTATATTGTTACCAAGCGCATTAGACAAACTTTCGCACTTTAGCCCCAAAAAAAAAAAGTACGAGTTTGAAACAACATCCCTACATTGTTTAAAACTTCACAGACAACATTATGGGCGTGTGAGTGCGCTCTGAAACTCCTCATTACTGCTGAAAGCTTGAACACGCACATCCCAAAGCTCACAACATCAAAACGTGATCCGAGTTCTATCCGAATCCTTCACAAGCAGATCAGATGCGCTCTACATTAGCAGCGCATTCCCCGAAACAAGCGACTCGTGAGGAAAGTAAAGCCGCAACGCCGCAGTGACCATGGCACGACGGGACGCCAGGCGAAAGCATCCCACGTTTGCTTTCATTAGACTTCCAACGGAGCCTTGAGAAGGCACGGGGTTTCCACTGAGTGCTGCGTAGGAGATGCGCGACCTTATTAAACACTCCTGCTGATGAAGCTGCTCCGCTGAACACTCTCCAGGCAGATCACGTCAAGATCAGATCTGTTTTATGCACAAAAAAAAGTCACGTTTCGAGTCTCACAAGCTAATAGTCATATTAGGACAAATTAACATAGAAGGCTAATTAAACACTGTTTGTGTGTCCCGGGTTTCACTTCCTTCATTTAGTTAAAGTTTTTTTATGCTGAAAGGTCAGATTACACACTACGGATTAGCTAGCTAACTTTATTACCTAGAAAATTAGCTTACTACATTTACATGTGAAGAAACTGAAGGTATATATATCTTGACAGGTTTGGTTAGATGAACGTAGAGCCTTGAGGGGTGGAGCCATACCAAAGTCACCTGAAGATCTGGATGTGGTTTGAGACTCACGAGAGTCACGTTACTGCTAAGCCAGCACTGATTTTTCTCCGAGACCTTTAAATCTCAGCCGTGCATCCGTGTTTCCAATCTCAGGACGGATCGTACAGCCGAGTGTCCACTCACGGCTGGTCATGATGGAGGAATTGTTGTTCTAGGATAAAATCTCCAGGATCAACTTTCAAAGAGCAATCTCAGGCTCCTTCATCTTCGCCGGCCGCTTTCATCTCGCCTGCTCACGCTTCCTTAAATCCGAGCCGATCTGCCCAAACATTCACCGTTTCACTCCTTGACTGAACTGATACGCTTCACAACGAGATGAAAGTTAGACGGGGGGGTAGGGTAAAAGCCTGTCCATACGTATACCGACACACACTATAGAGTTTAAAAGGATAGTTTCAGTTCTAAAATCTGAGTCATGTGGTGAAAGTCTAGTTAACGGACTACAGCGCAGGTTCACACCGCTTTCATTTGAAAAACTCGTCCAGGCTAACGGGTTTAACACTAGAGGAGTTAGCCTGTTCACTGGAATGCTAGCTTGTAAGATTGTTTCCACTAGGCCAGTTTGTGGGTTATTTGAGAAATATCCACGTGTGTGTGAACTGGAACATAACGAGAAGCTCGTTAGAGAATGAAAAGCACCTCAAGGTGTTGCAAAAGCAGCGTCGTCTTGTGACTGGCGATGCCGTGGAACCGTATTTATCCAACAACACGAGAGACGTGTAATGGAAAACAGGCATGCTCCACTTCATCCCACCAGTGGAGCGAGAGGTCACGTGTGTGTGTGTGTGTGTGAAATGATGAAACAGAGCATGATGTTCTCCTTCCACCGTCCCATGACGCTCAGCCGATTCCCTTTTCCACCAGTTCGGTCTCTTATGACTCGTCTCTCTGCCTACATGTGCTAGAAAACATGGAGAAGGAGAAGGAGAAGTGAAAAGCTGCGAAGGAGTACGGGAAACATTCGCATATCTCCTCCCCTTTAAGCCCAGTTTTAGCCGATATGCTGTCGAAGGATGTTTTCTGGCATGAAGCTGATAGCGCTATGATATCTACCTCAGACAACAGATTTCAGGTCACATGGACTTCCATTTGTTGGAATGCAGACCCTTCAGTTGTTGGGCTGAATTTGGAATAAAGTACTGTCATGCCTGAGTGATTAGACTGTAGCAGCAAGTTCCACATGTGACATCACATGCCTTCTGATTCATTTAGTCAGCAGTTGTGTTCTCAGCGGCGGCTCGTGACCACAGAGTTCACTGAGGCAGGACGGCATTAATAAGGACACCGCCTGAAACAGAACCGTTTCGAGGCCATCACACTGGACTTGGTTCTGTATGTCAGGGGGACACGGTCTGCACTGACACCCGAGCGCGAGGCAGCGCCATTCCTGCCCCAGTGGGATTTCATTAGCACGTCCTCACGCAGCAAACATCCGGGAATTCTCTCCCTGTTATTCTTGTTCAACCACCTTTTAGAATTTTTCTTTTTTAAATTATATTTAACCTCTTGGATGATTCGAAAATTCTCTTTCCGCCCTTTTTATTAAGTCACACACGTTTTTGTTATGACACTAGTCTGTGAGTTAGCTTGGACATTATAATGCTATTTCATGAGTTCATATGATGATAGATTTGAGTTTGCATGTTT
>JAQQZX010000001.1:23129118-23151064 GCA_030068355.1 Notoglanidium maculatum | reverse complement strand
GCGTTTTTGTTAAAAGTTGGGTGTTTTAACTTTTTTTTTTTTTTTTTTTTTTTTATTTATTTTTTTTTAAATAATATTCCAAAAAAATAAACACCACCTTGTGATAAATATTGGAAGTGGTATGAGGTATCAGCGTAATGATGTTGGAATCTATACCGCAAAAAAAACCAAGACAATGCCAGCTAATATTACTAAAAGCAGCAACTGAAAAGAAACATGGCGTTTATAATAAAAACAATGCTTTTGTTTTCACTCCTGTTGATCACATTTTTGTGGCTCACCTGATGAAGGTGTTCAGTGTTTGCCATAAAGACTTATAATAATCATAAGTTTTCTTCTTCAGGATTGGCAAAGTCATCTCATGATTTAAGAATGTTTCAGTCCTTCCTGAAACAGAACCCTGGTCACCTTCACGAGATATTAAAATGTTCCAGAGTTCATTTGAACCCAAGTTGTAGTGGTTGAATATTTTGCACCTGTAGGGGGCGCTTAAGAGATTTGGAGACAATACACGCGCACTTAAAAAAAAAAAAAAATAAATAAATAAAAAAAACCCAAGACTAAACAGGTCAAAACTGATCAGCCACTTGTACAGGAGGAAGTGCTGCTTGCATGAATCTATGATTATAAATGTGAGGTACCATAATTAGTACTTTATTACAATAACTAATAAATGAGGTATTATGTTATGAGGTAATTAGGTACTATAGCGATAATGAGGTACTATTATAAATGAGGTAATGTATGAAATGTAATGATGCATTATGAGGTATGGTAATAAATGAGGTAATGTAACGAGGTATTACATATGAGGCAATAAGGTACTATAATAAATGAGGTAATGTAATGAGGTATTAAATATGAGGTACTATAATAAATGAGGTAATGTAATGTATTAAATATGAGGTACTATAATAAATGAGGTACTATAATGAGGTACTATAATAAATGAGGTAATGTAACGAGGTATTAAATATGAGGTAATGAGGTACTATAATAAATGAGGTACGGTAATAAATGAGGTAATGTAACGAGGTATTAAATATGAGGTAATGAGGTACTATAATAAATGAGGTACGGTAATAAATGAGGTAATGTAACGAGGTATTAAATATGAGGCAATGAGGTACTATAATTGAGGTACTAAAATGAGGTAATTAAGGTATTAATTTGTAAAATTATTGTAATTGTAAAATTTACAATTTACAATGTAAATTTTACAATTGTAATTGTAAAATGAGGTAATTAAGGTATTAAATATGAGGTACTATAATAAATGAGGTACTATAATAAATGAGGTATGGTAATAAATGAGGTAATGTAATGAGGTATTAAATATGAGGTACTATAATAAATGAGGTACTGTAATAAATGAGGCAATATAAGATACTATAATAAATTGAAAGTAGTGTAATAAATGAGATCTAATGAGGTACTATTGTAAATATCAGGTAATATAATGAATAAAAGGTCTAATTTGATTGATGAGCAGCCTCGAAAAAACACCCTGCAGTGTCAGGAGTTTGAATATTGCATTTATTTAAATACATTAAATTTGTTTTTGCAATGTAACAAAACTATTGGCATATGAAACTCCAACACCATTTAAAGGAACAAAAACATGGCTCACTTCATTTTTTCCCACTGGCTAGTGCACAGAAAGAGCACTAGCTTTACCCCCCCTCCCCCTCCCCGTCATGACATTGTTCACAGCCTGCTATCTCACAACCAGAATACAAACATGAGGTATGGAAGTGGTTCGACATAAAAAAAGAAGAAAATACTAGGACATGCAAGAACATGCTAAAAAGCGACAACAATCGTGAACAATAACAACAAAATGTGCATAAAATAAAAAATAAAATAAAAAATAAAAATCACACTGCTTTGCATCTTTGGTTACAAAGTCGGTTGAAACGATTTTTCACAGCTTTTATTTATTAATTTTTTTTGTAAACCCCCATCCCAACCTGAAAAAGATCAAAAATAGACATGACTCGGATGGGTCGGCTGCGTCTCATTTGAAGAACCTTAAATCAGAAGAACGACAAGTCTGGCACCTTGACTGTTTGAGAAGATCTGCTAGGGCCAGACTTGCACTTCATGTCTAGACACTTCTAAAAGAGACATGGCCGACGCAGTTTGTTTAAAAGACGTCGGCCGTGTCTTATTTGGAAACGTGACACTTGGGTTGTTTTCAGGGCACCAATCATGAGGGGGAATCTGATTGTTTTATTCACACTTCACTTTAGGGAATTATTTAAACGAAACAACCAAAAGGTCCGGATTGTGCCTCATATTTAGGGATATCTGAATAAATCGCAGCCCTGAGGTGAATTCTGAGTCAGTTTACTTTCATTTAAAACCAGTCTGATGTTTTGGATTTGTGCTTCTAGTTAAGGACGTTTAAATGAAACACAGCCAATGTCAGATTATCGTCTCGTATTTATGGACATGTGAATCGAAAGCAGTGTGTGCTTTGCGCTGGACGATTTTAAATAAGACACAGCCAAGGTGTTGGACTTGTGCTTCACGTTCGGGTGCCGTAATTTGGGTGTTACACTGTATGACGATCTGATTAGCGCTCACATGACAAGGCGACGGGGATGAACTTATTAATTGGCTACGTTACTTAAGGCCAGTTTCGTTTGTGCAAAACGATGCGCTTAAAATTCAAAGAAAAGGAGAGGATGCAGGATGCGCTACCTCCAACCTTCTCTAGCACTTTAAGATCTTCTAATCTTGGACTTCACCATGAGCAACCAATGAAGATTCAGCACAACATCGAACAAACTTTATTTAGTCATGCTGTTTACACACACACACACTTTAAAACAAGACCAGGTACTTTCTGTCCTCTCGCTGCCTCCAGATGCTTCTATCATACTTTGTAGAGCCTGTGAGAGAATTCATGATGAATGGATGGTTGTGAGAAGGGAATGGGTCAGGAACTGCTTGGTGGCAGCTCCAATTGAAAAAAAAAAAAATGCTTAGGTGATTCTGAAGATTCGTACGGAGTTTGGCACAAGTTTAGCCATTTTCTTACTACTTTTTCAGCATCTAGCACTACTCCCACAAAGTGTCTGAAAGCCACACCCCTAAATTTTCCACGTGGTTAAATGAGAAGTGGCGTGGTGAAGAGCGGCTAGCTTAAGCTCAGTCAAATACGGTCACAACCGACGGCGTCTTCATGAGGCTGTGAGGCACATGTTTGAATCGAGATGTGCGTTTTAATAGTAAATGTAATCGTATTTAATAATCGAAAGAAAAAAGAATAAAAGAACTAGCAATCTCATTTTTTTTTCAGCTTAAGAGTCAAATGTACAATTAATATAATGAAAAGAAAACATCGCCGGATATCGTGGCAGCAGATTTTCAGCTCCGAGTCCACTGGGTTTTTTTTTTGTTTGTTTGCTCTCGCTGCTTTTTATCAATTCCGTTCATTTTAATTTTCTTGTTCTTGATTTCTGGCCAACGCTTGTCGCTATATAAACAAAACACTTTTTAAATAAAAAAAAAATATATATATATATATGTATTTTTTTTTTTGTTCTTCTCCACAACTTTTTAATCGGGTCGATTAACAGCCGTGTCGCTTTCTAGAAGCGACGTTCCGGATCGTTCCTGTCGGGCTGAATTGAAGTGATTTTTTTTTTTCTGGCTTTCAAAGGCGACGCCTCGATTTGCATCGAATTTGTTTTCCTTTGGACATTTTCCCTCAACGTCAAGTGAAACCTATTACCATTCATTAGCGAGGTTACGCTTGACGGATTCTAAAAGGCGTGTTTCAAGTAAGCGGACGAAATCCGAACATGGCTCCGTATCGGGTCTTGTATCGTTAGGCGCTTTTGGACGGGGAGGAACTTTTTCACAGTTCTCAGAACTGTTGGAGCTCCTTTTTTGTATGTTCGCACTGCAAGAACTGAGAACGCTGTTTTTAAGGACTTTTTAGCTCCTACTTCGGGGTAGGTACTCTCCCAGCACAGCAGGAACCATGAGAGACGCGTGTACGGTGAATGGCAAATGACATGTGAGAACTCACTTTCTGCACGATCACATGACTGCGTTTTGTGTCGGAACGTTCGAAACGCCACCTCGCTTCACGAGTGCTTCATGTCTGGACGTAGTTTGTTTCCGAACTGTAGCTCTAGTTAAACATTATTTTATTGCGTTACACTGACGATAATATTACACCCTTTTTGGTATTCAGAGCCACATTTTAATAAGTAAATGAGATTACCGGATGAAAGTAGACACATAGCGCTGTTAGGCTAATTGCGCAGATCAGATGATGGTTTGTATCAGCGAAGCGTGCGGGTGTTTTATCTGAAGCAGCTTAATCATCACTCTTGCTTTGAGTTTTTGCAAATCACACGATTCTATACCAAACACACATCATGCCCTTCTATCCACTGCACCTTCCCTGCTGCTGAAGCTTTCTGCACCGATTGCTTGTCTTATTTATTCTTTGTATAAATGCGCGAGTCTTAAGCGTAACACACCAGCGCAGGATGATGCAACAGCAATTTCGATGTGCTTGCGCAACGTCAATCAAGTTCTTGGATGAAGATACTCCGAGGCTTCAATACATTTCCTGGGAATAGCCTCGAAGCTTTCTGATGCTTCCTCCATTCATCCCTACCTTTCATGGATGGCGAGCATCGATAAAGCTCAAGAGGAGAAACAGGAAGTGTCTAAAATGTAAAGGGGTATTTTAATCATTTTCAGTGGAACAGTCATAAAGGTCTCTCATCTCCTACACATTAACGTAGGCGTCGCCGGATCGCACTCTCTGCGCAGACGATCCCCCCCCCCTCGCAAATTTCTCCGTTTTCAGACATGTTGAACACCAGCAATCCTCTCGGTCGTCGTGTAGTAGAGCTCTGACACACCTACCATAATCGGTCTTTAATGTTTTTCTGTAAAAATTTCCTTTTTAACGCCGAGATCATACACGTAAAAATCCTCCGATTTCGATTTTAAGATCAGAGATCCATCCTAACACTTTTATTGATCCAAAATTCACACACAACTTGAAAAGAAATAAATAAATCAAACATCATGTCAGTAGCGTACAGTGTAAACCCCGGCGTCGTTTTCTGAAATGAACGTGACGCGGCCCGGACACGTGGGCCGCGTCTCGTCTCGAGCACCCGGACGTGAAGCGTAAACGAAGCAAGAACGAGTCAGGCTGTAAAGTGAGAGCGTGAGCGCAGTAAAATTCATTCGTGAATACTTTTTTTTTTTTTTTTCCCTCTCCATTTCATCCCCTAGAACTGAAGATGGTTCTTCACTTCTTCTTCAAGCGCACTCTCTGTACACACTTTACAAAACAAAAGAAATACATGTACATTCACTCACGTGACCCCTTCACATTCGCAGTTGAGAGGTAAAAACAAACGGCTGTTAGTGTTTGAGCCCGCTGCTTTTATCTGAACTCGGTGATTATAAACGTGTGCGCGCGCGTGTGCGTGTGTTTTTCTGCCAGCTGCACTTCGGTTCTTTTTAAATGACTTTACTGGGTCGAGTGAGAGAACAACGTTTCGTTACAGTCGGGACGTGTGAACGTAGCAGCCCTCGAATAAATAACTGATTGGTGATTTGACACAAGCAAAAGAAAAAAAACAATATATACTTTATCCTTTTTTTTTCTTTTTTTTTTCCTTTTCATGAAGTATGATCAGCTCCGAAAAATAGACTCTTGCTCGAAAACGGCTTTAAAAAATAAACCCTTCTCATGGCTTTTTTTCTTCTTCTTCTTCTTCTTAAAAAAAAAAACAAAAAAAAAAGAAAGAAAGAAAGAAAGAAACACTTCTGTATCGTTTCTGGTCCCCGCACGCGCGCGCACACACTCGTACGTACTCACACACTTACACGCGCGCACACAAACATGTATACTGAAGCGCTGCTGGTTAAAGCTGGTGATGAGCGAGAACGCGCTCGTGGGTGTGTGTGACGGTTAAGCGGAGGAGACGCTGGGCTGCGGCGGGTTCGAGGCCGGTGTCGGCGATGACGTGGTGGGCGTGTGAGTCGAGAGCTGAGAGAGCTGCTCGTTGTTGGCCAGAGATTTGAGCACGGCGTTCTCTCGCTCCAGCACCGAGTTCCTCTCGCACAGCTCCTTAATCTGCTCCTTCAACACCTCCACCTCCTCGCGCACGGCGTACATCAGGTGGCTCTTCACCAGATCCTGCACAAGAGAGAAGCTTCAGAGTCAGGAATAAAAACACTCCGTCTCACGCCGCTACTGGAAAATAATCGGCGACGGGGCTGCGGAGTGACGAGCACTTTATAAAGAGCTTGTGAATATTTATCCTTTTATGGCTACAATGTTAAACGTCTACAACAATCGAACAAGCCCCGCCCCTATAAACTCAACTCGCAGCTGATAAAGGAAGTCTGAAATTGTTTAGACAGCAACGTACTGAAGACTTTTTTTTTTTTTTTTTTTTTTAAATGACAATTTTGCGCGCGTCGGTGCTCTTTAAGGCCGCAGCGTACACGTGCTTCAGTTTTCAGCTGAACACGCCGGAGGTGCAGCCTGAGGCCGGAGCTGCATGCTGGGACGCGAGTGTGTGTTGTGAAGAATAAAGATGACAGTTGGATTCGGGTTTTGCCATTTGAATAGAGCACAGCTATAGGTTTGTCCTGCAGCGTTTCTCATCGCTGCCTGCGGTCGAGGGGCGTGGTCTGTGTGGGCGGAGTGAAGCTTTCAGCAGGTACACACTCGACACACACGAACCGAACATCCCTCAGTTTCCTTTACACCGTGCAGGCGTGTCGATGAGCTTTCTATCACGGCGCCGCCATAGATCCGTGTTAACGTGGGGGATTTCTGAAAGTCTTCTTGCTTCCCTACACGTTTATAAACGGCTTCGTCAGGCTGAAATCACGTGCGAAAGACGTCCACAGCATCGTGACTTGTTTTTAAGTTACATCTGTAAACAGCTACATCATTTAACTAGCTAAGTTTAGGTTCACATTTTGGGATCTAGCAAGCAGAAGCTAACCGGGTGAGCGTAGCCAATACGCGACTCCTGCTACGTGGAGATTTCGCTGATTTTCGGAGACCTGTCAATCAAGTGTGCTCATTACAACGTTAGGCCACGCCCACCAGGAGAGCACTTGTATGACTGATCACCCAGTTAGAGAGGTATGTATGGTATTGTGGAAACAGGTACTTACCATCGCTTTCTCTATTTTATTATCGATGGCGACGACGCTCGCTCCCGAGGCACTGCAACAGAAAAGGACACAGAAGAGAAGAGTCAGGACGGGCGGCAGAGTTTACACCACGCGGAATGCTGACGGTCTTCAAACCTGCGATCAAGGCGGCGTATGAAATACTTCGTTCTGTCACCGATGGAGCTCGTAAAATGTTAGACGCTTTAATATCAAACGCCGATAAATCGGCACCGCTACTCGAGTCTAGTGAGCATGCAAAAATGAAGTCCTTCACTAAATGTTCGCCGCTTGGGGGCGTGGCCTGTACAATGTTTATTTATATTGCTTCTATGCCAAGTTAGCTAGCCAAACATGAATTAAATGTGGGTGAAATGTGTAATAATTCATGTAAAATCTCCAGTTTGGTTCCGTGACCCAAACTATCGTGAACTTTATTGCAGCGCTTACTAGAACGTTGGTTAACACGCACGCGTCAGGATTTCAGGACTTGGCACGGGGTGACACTCAGGAACACAAGGCATGTACCAGGCTCAGAGCTTTCAAAGTTGCATACCGCCGCTTTAATTAAAGTCACATAAATAACTCCAGTTCCTCCTAAAAGCGGTGCAGCTTCATACATCTTCGCTTCCTCAGTTCCAGGTCCAGTTTAGCAGGTTTATAGGGACCGTTTTCGGGGGGGTTAAGAGTTTATAATTGGTACAGAGTGCAAGACAAACAAAATAAACCCTTCTGCTGCTGCCGCGTTTCCTGTGTACGAGAACGCACCTCCATAGCGAAGCGATCACGCACTGAGCATCTTACATTCCTCCGCTACGTTTTCATATGTAGAATAAACACCTACTAGTTACCTGTAACATCTCGTCGAGCTTCGGCGTGATCCGTGAGAGCGAGGCAGCATGTATGACAATTTATAATACATCATTCCTCAAAACCATCAAGCCCGACTCAGCCGTGTGTGTGTGTGTGTGTGTGTGTGAGGCATCAGCAGTACCCTGAACCTCTTTAAAGGAAAGCTCAGAGAGGGGGCGGAGTCTCAGTGTTGCACAAGGCTCCGGTGTCTGACGGATATCTGAACACTTCCTCCAAAACAACTCCATTTTCCTGGCTAGGACAGAAACCGGGAGGCGTCCCGGTCTTCCTTCGTCTCTCGGCTGAGCTGAACGACACGCCTGCTCGCGTTACAGGATCACTACGCCACCAGAGAACCCGCGTTACGTTCACCACTTACACTGCACGCAGGAAATAGTTACAAAATCCTTGGTATGACCCAGCTTGACACAAAGAATTGTACTCCACGTTCTGTTTTTATATTTTAGGATATAAGAGAGCTTTTCCCAAATGAATCAGTAATGAATCAATGACCGAATGGATCCACGAGTCAGTGAAGGACGCACACGCAGAGTAAGTCCACGTGAGTACGCTGGCAGGTTAGCAGCAGATCAGTTCAGAACCCGTGATGGTGGAGGTGAACATGACGTCTCGAGCGCTAAATCTCCTGAAGGTACACGCCGTCCCTCCGTCAAGGTCCACTGCGGCTCAGAGACTAAACACAGGGCGCCTTTGTGTCCGTCTGTCGCGCACTCAGAATATTAGCGAATAAATAAATGATTGGTTTGGAGCAGAATGCCGGGGGGGATAATAAAGGATGACCTGGATACGAGATACGAAGGAGTGAATTACCAACAATGCACATTTTTAAAAAAAAAAATAATAATTTGTTAATTTTTTTTAATACAAAAAGAAAAAATTCTAAAAAGTTTATAAGGGGAATGATTTAAAAAAAAAAAACAATAAATTTTTACCAATTAATCAAGAAATGTTATTATTTACTATAAAGCAAATTCCTTTCAGACTCTTAACTTTGATTTTCTTTTTTTAAAATTTGCACGCCAAATAACATGGATATTGTTCTTCATGTCTACGTTTGTACGTCAACTACTACGGATGTAGTTTGGTCACGCGACAGCTACGACGACGCGCAACAGGAACTCACTACGGGTTCAGGGTTTAAAGTTGATCTTGAAAATTCCGGCCAAATCAAATAAAACTTCGGAATTCCTGAGAACGTCGGAAAAAGTCTCCTCAGCCCCTCCCCCGGTCCGGCAGGTGACATCAAAATCAAAGTGGCTTCTCGAAGCGTCACACTCGCAGGTAAATACACGCCACCCGTCGCGGTTATCTAGCTAGCTAGCCCGCTGCGAGGAGCTCGCGATTTTTCCAATCGCTTTGATGCACGGAGGCTGAAAGTGACGGCACAAGGCTTTAGCAGGTTGACTACATTTGGGTGTGCAAATAAGAAAACGTGACGCCTGCAGCTTCAGGATGGACTGTGCTGTATTTCCTGCATCTCTACGTGAGCCTTAATCCCCTGAGCAGGACGGCAAAACACCTTTCTCTGACGCATCCTAGCTCCCCTCGTCTGCGCTAAAGTCGTGAACGTCTTCTCTCGCCCAAGCATGCGGAGTTTACGTCACTTTATTTCGACGTTATAAATTAGTCGCGTTACAGCTAATAACTCGTTCCTAACAAGCATTCCTGACCTCGTTAAAGGGTAAACGAACGCTAACGACTTGCGGCTACAGCAGACTACTGTAAGGTTTAATCTGTAACGGCGTTACGCATGTCTGGCCACGCCCCCTTTCCCCCTCCTTACCGTCACTGTGACGTTATTGCTAACCTTGCACAGTCGCCAGAACGAAAGGAGGATGGCGTACCGCACGCCGCCTCGCCAGCCCGTGTAAGCGTTTTGTTTGATTAATCCCGTCGACTGATCCGGAACTAAACCAGGTACAAACAATCCGGTCCGTATGAAGCAAATCCGGTTTCAAGCCCAAACACACACAACGACATTAAATAAAACATTCAATCTCAGCCTGTTAGTGAACTCAAGCAGGCAAAAACCAGCCCGTTCCAGCTGCTTGCGTTCGGTCCACATGTTGCCGACTCACTCGTGTGCTTAAGCTGCTGTTAAGTTAGAAGAAATGCCACAGCTGGCTGGAATCACCATGCCATGCAGCACACGCTAGATGCTGAAGCTAAAGCTCACGCCTGCATACTGTACCTCTGAAGCCTGATGCCAGGCTGGAAGGTTTTGTAGAAGAGGGTAGATGGATTCCTGCTCCACAGCACACAGAGAGAGAGACAGACAGAGAGAGAGAGAGAGAGAGAGAGAGAGAGAGAGAGAGAGAGAGGGGGGGTTAGGAAGTAAGGAAAGAGAACGGCACGTGGGGTGAAAGGAAACACCTGCGACTCCTGCTGTTGATATGTTCTCTTATTGAAATGCCAAACACATTAACTCACTGAGAACCAGCTACACAAGGCCGCTCTAAGCATTTCTAGCTAGTATCAGCTGACTCACTAGCCTAGCGTGGTAGATTAGCGTGCCAGAATTAGATTTATTATTCCAAGTAACGCAGATAAATACATTTAAAAAAAAAAAAAGACCTTTTCTGAAAAGTTGACCTTTTCAGTTTGACATGGAAGTGATGAAGAAACTTGTGGTCACTGGGGGTTGAGGAGGGAAAAAAAACACGCAAGTGAGAGCCCAAGTTGGCGAATTTAATTTTCGCCTTGATGACGAAAGGTTTCGCTCTTCTCTTGAGCTTGACGATGCCCTGGTGAGGTCACAGCTGACCAATCAGCTTCAACAGCGCAGGTGAACACTTCAGGCCCCCGTCTCTTCATTACCTTCTCCTCTTTCTTTATATTCGCTTTTCCACCTGCTCATAAGTTCTTTCTCTCATCCCGTCCCCTTGTCCGTCTCTTTCAGCTCCGATCATCAGAGCCTTCAATATCTCCAGTGTTGCATTCCTCTCTGTAGCTACAGAATGCACCATATAGGGGGTAGAAACAGCAAGAAAGAAGGAGGGAGGGAGGTGGGCATGCTGGGTTTCTCAACGTGTGAATGTACACCACACTCTTTTCCTAGAAATCCTGGAAGATGTTTTCTTTCTCAGAACTGCACAGAGGAATCGGACTATCTTTAGACGCAATAAATTCTCTCTACGGGAGTCCGAGGACCCGTCAGGGCCTTCGGGATGCGGCGTGGTCGACACGATGGAGCGGAATTTGCTGACTGCGGTGCAGAATCTAACTACTTAAACAGAGACAAAAGTGTTTCAAATTTAATAAACGTAAAATACAAAACAAAAACATAGGCTTCATGTGATAATTCCACTATTCCCTACACACTCACGGGTGTTCTCTATCGCAGAAGCTGCAGTGTTTGTGACACTCATCTAATCGTAATGCGGTGCATTATGGGATGGCACGAGTGACCTACATGATTTACGACAGCTAGCGTGTAGGCGTCCAGCCTGGCGTCAAAACTAGCGAGTAGGAGTGCTTTTGGACAGATGTTGATTTTCTTCCAGCGATCTTCCTTTTTGCATTTTCGTGACATGGACAGAACCAGCCAGCCGTGCCTGCTGCTCTCCTATTGGCTGTCGAGATTCACTGGGAATGCCTCAGACACTGAAAACTTCAGATGACCCTGTATTTAAAGTCTGCTTTCCCATGCATGAAAGCCATGGATAGGTTTTTTTTTTTTTTTTAAACACATACCCCATGAGCTGACAACTTTAAAGACTGATTTATCCTCACTGTTAAGCGATAGCCACTATGGCCATGTGGCACGTCACAGAAAACAGCGCGATGCCATACACTGTCGCTAATGTCATGTGTCAAATCTCATATGCAACTCTAGACCATTACCGAGTACTAAAGCTGACGGTCTTCCTATTACTGTTAGCGTCTTCAAACCTACGGAAAGGTCTGTTCTTCTACATTAGTAAATACTTTACGAGGGATTTCTATTAGAGATGCGGATCATGACGACAATCACGACGACGGCAGAAAGGTTTAAGCAGAAAAGGAGCTCAGTGTATTTAAAATTGCCTTAAAACACAGTTTGACTTGGAACAAGGGACACACAGGGATGTTTTGGCTCCTGCTGAATCCTCCAGATTGACAATCTACATGAGTGTGTGAACATTGCCGCTCACATAGAAGTCACTTGCACAAGTAAGTTTAGTACAATCTTTAAAATCTTCAAAGATTGTACCATGGCTGGAGTGGCACAAATGGGCGGTCTATCATTTACAACCAATGAAACCTTTGGTGCATCTCCGTTCTCCCTCACACACTATTATTGGGGGGTTCGACGTGCCATTTGTAAACAAAAGTGGAAAACAGAAACAGATAAGGAATGTGGATGATAAGGACCTGACTGAGGGAACATTGTTACCTGCACAGGTGTTAAATGCTCACACACACAAACAGGCAAATTCACTGGCCTACAAATCCCTCAAGCCTGAATGAAGAGTGAATAACCACAAGCGCTCACTAGAGGGCGATAAAACGCATTCAAAAGCAAAGAACGTAACCGAAATGGATTTTTTTAGTTGCCGAAGTCCGCAGTTGATGTTTTTACCATAATCATCCATCACACGGATGCCTGGTCTGTAAATCCATGTAGAAATGAAAGCAGATTTCTTGAGCGTGGGAAAACCCTGACGCAGCCTGAATAACAGTGGCCGTCATGTAAACGCCTCTGGTCGAATAGATCGAAGTTAAAAAAAAAACAAGTGCTGCGGAAAAGAACAGGTAAAGCAGGATCCGGCGTGTGTGAAGAAGAACTGTGTGGTTGACGATTTGCATCTCGGAGCGTGCACAGAGATACATATCAAAGCAGCTCACACTGTGCCACTGCATTTCCTCTGAAGCAGGGGATGAATGTGCAACTCAGGAACTGAAAAGTTGCCGTTTCGAGAGGAAGCCGAGTCAAAGAGAGAGAGAAAAAAAATAAAAATGCATCAGCAAACATCCTTCGCTGCTTTTGCGTCTAAACCACAACACTTAGCTAATTTATAATAACATATACACAAGCTACATCATTACAGCCAGCGAGAACGAACGCTGCTTACTGCTGCAACAGCACTGAGCTATAAATGACCCAACTGCACATCTCGTTAAAAAATGTAAAAATAAAGTTAAAAAAGACTGTTTAAATTAGATGCGATAATTTGCGCACTAAACTGTAATGTATGTACTGTAATATCCATCTGTAAACTATAGAGTGATGATCTCTATTACACTTACTTTAATGTTTTAGAATTAAGAACTACCTTTCAACAGTTATTCTTATAATAAATTCTAGCTCCATTTTCTAGCCTAATGATACCCAATAAAATAATAAAAAAAATCTTTTACAGCATTACCAAGTTTTTGGAAAATCAATAAGCAACTAACCCTCAACTCTAATCATAAAACCACTAACCCCTAACTCTAAACCCCAAAGACCCCTAAAACCCCAATCCAAAACTCTAACCGCTGAAGCCCAACTGCTAAAAGCCAAACCCTGAAATCCTGACTACACAAGCCCAACCCCAAATCCCTCACCATTCAAGCCTGCCCTCTAAGACCTGATTGCTCAAGCCAGACACCTAAACCCCAGCTACTCATGCCTGACCCCTAAATCTCTATCACTACAGACTGACCTCTAAACTCCAAACCACTCAAGCCACAGTTACATCATGACCCCTGAAACCCAACAGCTCAGGTTTGACCCCCAAAACCAAGCCCAAATCAAGCCAGACTCCTAAACCCCAACCATGACCCCGAAAAACACCGGCTGCTATACTCTGAAGCCCAAGCATTGAAACCCAGCTGATACACCCAGACAGGTACAGCCCGACCCCTAAACCCTGACCGCTCAGGCCCGACCCCTAAATCCTTACCATTACAGCCCGACCACTAAACCCTGACCGCTCGGGCCCGACCCCTAAACCCTAACCATTACAGCCCAACCCCTAAACCCTGACCGCTCAGGCCCGACCCCTAAACCCTGACCGCTCAGGCCCGACCCCTAAATCCTTACCATTACAGCCCCGACCCCTAAATCCTTACCATTACAGCCCGACCCCTAAACCCTGACCGCTCGGGCCCGACCCCTAAATCCTTACCATTACAGCCCCGACCCCTAAATCCTTTCCATTACAGCCCGACCCCTAAACCTAACTGCTCAAGCCTAGACCTTAACCAATAAAGCCTAGTCAACCTAGTCAAACCAGACCCCTAAATTTTACCATTAAATTCCAAGCACTAAACCAAAACCCCTAAATCCCAACCAGTAATTCCTGCTTCTAGTGGCTCGGTTCTTACCAACCAGGTGAAAAAAAGAAGCATAATGTAGGGATATCACAGTTAGTAAGAGTACTATTAAACTGTGCACCCAACTTTATCAGAAATGCTGCTGCTTACTAATCGAATTTATAACAAGTTGCAATAAGATTGCAATTCCTGCAATAAATTAATAACAGTTGTAATAAGATAGTGCTGGTACACAGTTGTAGCCTGCAGATGATACGTGATTACAATAACACCATCAGCACTTCGGAGTTCCTGAAACACACCAACCACAAATATGTATTTCTGGCTTTGATCTCATGCCAAACGTTCTTTGTCAATCATCCCCATCCATTGTGTCCTCAGGTGTGTGACACACACGTTTCATTGCCAAGTTGCTACAAGGCTTCCCTACATCAAAGTTGACGTGTGAGAAGACCAACAACTCCATCAACAAACTGGTTAACAGATTGTGATTTTCTCTTCCTTTCTATATAAAAAAAACAAAACAAAACAAAAAAAACCGGATTTTGTATCAGCATACACTGCAAACGACCTCAAGATTTAATCGCCAGTGTTTCACCAAATGTGTGCGGTTTCTTTCTTTTCTGAGGTTTAACAAGACAAACGAGGAGTCGGAGTTTAACTGAAATAAAGGAACTAGAAAGTGAACTTCCGATTAGCATGCTAGCTGAACAGCAGCCACTTTATTTCTGTCTCATCATGAAACAAGTGCACTAAGCTGAAATTCAGTGTGTGGAGAAGAAAAAAAGAAAAAAAAGAGGCTATTTATATAACAAGTTGGCCTTAGCTTGCACTCCTCTGTCTTAAACGGGCCCTAATGATTGAACTTCCTCCCTGCAAAGGCTTAGATTAACATGTAAAAATCATAATGCGACGAGTTTATAAACATTCGATTATCACAGACAATTTAAATCACTTCAGACTTTAAGAAGTAAAAAGAGTCTACAGGAAGTTTCCTAAATGTAAACAAGGTTCTCTAGATTGAATGTAAGGGAGAGACATTTAAAAAAAAAAAAAAAAAGAGTGATAAGACTAAACTAGAGAGCTAGCTAACCAGTGTGTTAATGACAGACGGCTTCCTAGATTACTGTAAATGAGACATTCCTAAAATTATTATTCACAAGCTATATGAAGGAAATTGACAGTAAGTGAGAGACATGGCTTTCTCCAAGCTGAGTGTGAATATTAAGTGTATACAAGGGACATCGATTAAGAGTGAACAAGTGATGGGAAGTTCCCTAGATTTACTGCAAATGAGATGTGATGTCCCCTAGATTTAACATGAACCAGAGACCTTACTTGAATTTCCACAGATGAACTGTAAACGAATGAAGAGAAGTTCTCCAGGTTGTAAAGGAGTACCCTAGACTGAAAGTCAGCAGGAGACGTGACATTCCGTAGGAGTGTAAAGAAATGTAATGTTCACTACACTGAGTGTAAACAACAAATGCGACATTTCCTAGATTGAGTGTGAACGAGTGATGTGAAGTTCCCTTGACTGAAAGAAAAAGAAAAAAAGAAAAGAAAGAAGAAAAAGTGATGTGACATGCCCTAAACTGAGTGTAATGGAGACAATGTTCCCTGGATTAAATATGATCAAGAAACGGGACGTTCAGTGTAAAAAGGAGACATGACTTTCCCTAGATTGACTGGAAACAAGAGAGCATGTTGAGTGTAAAAGAGTAACAGTTAAGTTCCCTAGACCGAGTGTAAATTAGACATTCTCTAACTTGATCCTAAAAGTATGATGATCCCTAATATTGTAAACAAGAGACTTAATGTTCCCTAGATTCAGCGAAAAACGAGACAGGACATTCCTGAGAGAGTAAATGAGGGATATGAAATTCCCTAGGTTAAATGTAAACGAATAACGCCAAGTTCCCTAGCTGACAGACATGACACTCCCTAGATAGAGTGTAAACAAGTAACATGAAGTTCTATTGACTAAGTGTAAATGAGTGATGGGAAGTTTTCTAGTTTGGTGTTCTACAGCTTGAGAGAGTAAAAAGAGACAAGTTTGTGATATTTAGTGTAAACAAACAAAGGGAAGTTTGCTAGATAAAAATGCTAACCAATGGGTAAGTCCCCTAGGTAAAAAAAAAAAAAACCAACAAATGACATATCAATCCCTTGATTTAGCACACATCGGCGATGTGACGTTCCCTAGATTGAGAGAGTGCACAAAGGCGAGTTCACCAAACCAAGTGTAAACCATGTTACCTAGACTGAATGAACATGAGTGATGTAAATTTGCCAGGTTTAGCAAAACTGATAGAATTTGTCAACAAAAAGTTCAGAAGAAAGAAGTGATGTATGTGAACCATGTATAAATAAATAAATAAATAAATAAGAAGTGTAAACCATATTCCCTGGGGAAGTTCCCTGGACCGAGTGTAAACGAGTGCTCACCTGTCCTCGTCCCCATCCATGATCCCAAACAGGCTGTTCACCCCAGGGTTGGGCATAAGGGGCGACTCCTCTGTAATCAGGAATTTCCCAGCCTCTTTAACAGGGGCAACGAGGGGGGCAGATGCAGCCGCGTCCGATTTCCTCCGACTCTGTTCGGGCACTGGGATGCCTCCTGCATTTGGAACGGGTGAATTTTGGCCAGCCGTCATAGCTACAGCCGAATACTGTCCGATCTGAACCGAAGGTGCCATCCCCGCTACGGTGATCACTCCCGCCCAGTCCATTAGGTTCGGAACGGAAGCGCCCGATTGGCTGGCTGGTATAGAGACGCCAATGTCCCCTTGCATGGGGACCACGTGAGGCAAGTGCTGCTGTCCGTACTCGGGCATTATGCCAGTTTGGCTTGGCATGTGGAGGCCTAAAGGTAACTGAGGATTTTGCTGCGGTTGATTCTGATAAGCTTGAGGAGTAACGGGTGATATCTGGACATGAGAGCCTTGGTTTAATCCTGGTGCGAGAAGCGCCTGAGGGGGAATGGCCGGCTGCGCCGTTTTATTGGAGTCATTACCGGATTCAAAAGGGTACACAGACGTGTGCGACGCGGACAGCTCCAGGATGGTGGTGGTAATGGTAGTGACATCCGAGGCCTGGCCGGACTGAACCACTACGGAGGTGCCTAATCCACTATCCCGGTCAGGGGCGTGTTCACTGGCTTGCCTGGTCCCTTCTGCAGTCCTGCCAGTCACCACCTCAGGTTCCCGCTCGTAAAACTCCGTGCATGTCCACCTGCCCCTGCGGAAAGGCTCGCCTGTGCCATGGTCGAGCTTAATCACTCGGAAGCGTGAGGTGCAGCTGGTGGTGGCCTGCTGACCAGGACCTCCAGGCTGGTGAGACTGTCCCGGGTGTGCCGCTCTGTGAGCAACCACCTCGCCTTCCCCGATGCTGTTCAACGCACTGTGCGATGCCGAACTCCTCCGGTCGCACACTTCCGGTTCGTAGATCTCCGACGACGCGTCCTCGGTCCGAGATTCGTCCGGATCGTCCAGGCTCTCGGCATCATCCGCGCAGCCACCCGTGGCCACCTGAGCCTGGGTCACGCTGGTGATCTGGAAGCAGCTCTTCTTCTTGGCTGACATCTTAGAAGTGTTAAGACACTTGTGTAGACAAATGTGCGCTCTGCTTAAACACGCGGAGCCTAAAAAGTAAACGCGCACTCCTTCTACAGCTAAAGAACAGACAACTCGAGGGGAAAAAGTGGCGTTGGATCAAAATCAGTTTTTAAGCTGTTAACCTAAATGATCATACGTCATCGCTCTTCCTCTTCTGTCCTGTTGCATTCCTAACAGTCGATCAAACCAAGAGATGGCCATTAAAATCACTTAAAATCCAGATTCGATTCTAATAACGACTGTTTTTCTATTTACCGGAGTGAACCGGCCTCCGTCCCGGGTCCGCGGTGCACACTAGGCCGACTGGGGGAACTCCTCTCCGGGCTTGAGCTGCCACTTTAGTCCGAGGCGCGAGCTGGGGGCCCGCTTCCCCCCGGCCTCACATTTAGCATCTTATTTTTTAAAAAAATAAACACTTCTACAAACGTTGTGCTTTCGCACCACAACTACGATGATTCCATTTTCCAAATCGTGACTCGCGCTATTTCGTTTGTAAAGACGTTATAACGATAAAAACGCTGTGAGTTAAAGTGATTCGGGGCTCACAGAGTTCGGCAAGCAAAATTTCTGAAGAAAAAAAAAATTCCACCTCTCAACAAGATGGCTAAAACTCGCGCTGCATGCTGGGTAAAGAGCGCAACAGGCAGCTACGGGCGTTAAGTGAGACGCTGTGAATACGCAAATGGCGTATCGAGGGACGTAACTACGTCACCGCTGGCATTTTTTTTTTTTTAAATATATATAAATATTGTGATTTTTTAGTAATCGCAACTCACAATTTAGTAATTAACCGTTTGGGTTTTTGTATTAAGTCTAGCTATAATAAGAAATCATAAAAACTGTTAATATATACGTTTTAATGTATTTAAAGTCTTTATTTTGTCATTATAAAACATTATTTTTTTTCTTTAATCCGTATCCTGACAACGATTTTCTTAGTTCAAATTTTATATACGACGTTTGTTTGTGTGTTTATGTGTCTGTGTTTCTAGGTCATTCTTTTTGCCTAGTGCATGCGTGGGCATCATCTAGACCAATCAGATGTCGTCTGTTTATCCGGGCATTCTAGCTGTGCAGACTTCCGCGTTAGCTAGCTAGCTAGCTAGCTAGCTAACTACCTGATTAGTTAGAGATGTACAAACGAAGACAGTTAACTAGCTGTTTAATCAAAATCCCCACAAACGTTTGTTTTATTCCCGATCTATTTTTATATCACCCCAAAAGCAGTAATAATAATTATAATATCGCTAAGGGAACGAGTCGCAGACAAGCAACTATAAGCTCCCGGATGTTGATGGGATATGTAGTCTTTAGACCGTAATTGCACTACAATCCCTTAAAAGGTGAAATGGAAGACCACAGGAAGTTCAAATAAGCCTTTATAATGGACTACGGTAGCTGGCACGCCCAGCACATTTTGATTGTGACTGTATTTTAGAAATCTGTCGTTACCTAAACGCATAAGTTTCCAAATGGAATTCAGGATCTACTGGGATACAGCGCTATCTGTTATAGTTATTATTAAGATATTTATAGTTAATAGCTAAATCTACTAAATAAACAGGTTATTTGCAATTACAAAACCTCAATCTAACGGCAATAAAATTACATAATTAATATTATATAATATAATAAAATATATTTAGGAAACGTTTAGCCCTTAAACCCCAAAACCTAGATGGAACTTGTTTTCAATTACAGGATTTATATGTCTGAGTTCTTTTTTTTTTTTTTTTTTTTTTTTTTTTTTTGGTTTTTCATTCATTAATCTTCAGTCTGGTCAGGGTGAAGCCAATTCCAGGGTACAAAAGTTCTTAAATGTGACTAGAGTTCACACTGGAGATCCTTCTGCATATATTATAATAAGTCTCCTGATTTATAAATGTCATTAAAAGTTAAAATCCGGGGATTTCCCACTGTTTGAATATGTCATGGTGTCTCCTTCCCCTGGAGGGCGCTCATGAGAGAGTAAAAAATAGTTGGAACCTATGTATTTCTTAGACAACAAAAACAACAAATACCCCTACAAAATGTAGTTTCACTGAAAGCAGTTTAATGTCGCTACTGTTCTGTAGGGTTAGTGTTAGTGTAGGAAGCTAAGAACCTGTCAGAATACTTTATCTAAAGGTGTACTTAAAAATTTCACATTTAAAAATATAATAAATAATTAATATTAATATGTAGTAAATCCTCCACCATGAAAGGCAGTAAGTAGATTTTTTTTTATTTAATTTCAATAAATACTATTACAATGAAGAACATATAACTGCCCAGAAAACTCTTAGAGAACCCTTTATCTAAAAGGTTAAGTAAAATATCAAAATAGAAAAAAACCCAAAAACTTAAATACAATAAAAAGTTAACGCATAGATATGAAACGTTAGTTAGACACTAAAACTAAATTACTACTTGTATGTTGTCATATCCCGAGACAGTCAGCTTTGGTTTTGTTTACAAAAGATTGTTTTGATATGTATTTGAAAATTTCTTAGAATACGTTTACTTCAGTAAAATGTATTTCTGTCATATATTCCGTGTGAGAGTAAGCTAAAGAACCACAAAGACCTCTTGCATATCTTTACTAAGGGTGCCAATAATTGACATAATAAAATCTGAATGTAGATGATGAGCAGTGAATAAACAAATAGTAATTACATATATATTTTAGATATATAATAACCCCCCCCCCCCATTGCTACGTGGGTTTCCTCTGGGTGCTCTGGTTTCCTTCTACTATCCAAAGACATGTGGATTAGGTCAACTGGTGACTCTAAAATGCCTATAGATGTGAATGTGAGTGTGAATGGCTGTTCATCTCTGTGTTAGCCCTGTGATAGATTGGCATAGTTTGCCGCCTGGTGGTGTACCCAACCTCCCACCAAAAGTCAGCTCGGCTTAGCTCCAGCCTTCTCCGTGACCCGCAATAAAATGGATGGATGCATATAGAAAAATGTACTCATGTCAATTTTAGTGCTACTACATTGAAGTCACAAATTCATGGGGTTCAGTTGAACCTGAAAGAGAAAATAGGCAGTTACAAAGCTTTAACCTTTTTTAAAATGTGAGATTCTTACTGATAGTAAGGTAAAAGCAAAAGCTGGAAGAGACAAAAGTGGTACATTAGGGCTCACTGTGAGGTAACCATGAGAAATTTACATAACATTTAAATTTATTATTTCAGCTGAGACTCTTCTCCAAAGCAAATGAGAAAGGATATAATTCAAGCATGAAGCAGGAACCTCAGAGTTAAAGTGACGAGGCCTTAAGAAGGCAGTAATTTCAAATCCAACCCAATTCAATATAAAAAAAAGATTCCTTTATTCAATATTGGCAGCATCATCATGGTATTGATATTATATCATCATTTCACCCAGCCTTAGCAGGAAGTGACAAAGTACAGCAGGCACTTTTCACACTTCCAGGTTTTTGGTGTCAGAAGTAGCTTTCAGTTTCTGTTTTTAACAACGAAGAAGTCTGTCGCTGTTTATGAAAAGTGTTCTAGAAAAACTGTAAATTGCAATGGAATTAAAGCAACAGCTTAAAATATCTACATGGGGCAAATAAATCTCAACTGCCATGAAGTAAAAATGGTTCGCTACATGAATAAAGCTTATCTGACAGAATCTCAAGCTAACCTGCAGAGTTTGACCTCAAGGTCCTGTCCCATCTTATTCTGACTACCAAATTGTTGTTGACTACATTTAACACTGAACTAATAAAAAAAATAAAATCACTCATCACACTTACAGCACTCACCACAAGTGTCATCTCTGCTCTAAATGAACTGGAAATACAGCTAGCTAGCAATAAGGTTAGCAAAAAGATGATTTTTCTAATCTCTTTCACCTATCGACAATTGTATCACCTCGCAAAGCAATTAATGGAAACTGAAATGTGGTACGTATGAAATAACACATACACAATATCAATTACACATCTAGCTACTCATCATCGATGCTAACATTGATTACACTGGTCAACAGTGAAAAAAAGGTCTAACTTTTTATAGCTGATCTAGGATAATTTTAATGCGCTAA
>JAQQZX010000001.1:23108944-23119540 GCA_030068355.1 Notoglanidium maculatum | reverse complement strand
CCCCCCCCCCCAACACTACAGAACCTTAGTGGATGCATCGTTCTGTCCAGGCCCTTAATTCTCAAATTTTTCTTTTTTATTTTTTTTTTTAAAAATGTATTCCCTTCCTCCCTCTCTTCCTTCTATTTAGCATATATATCCCATTCCCATTTCCCTCATCCTGATAGTGCCAGAAAACAAGCATGTTCATTTTATGATGGCTTAAAACAATACTACAGTACTGTACATAAAGCATTTAACACAATCGGACTTTCCAAATTTGCATAAACTAATTGTCACTGTCCAGTTTTCCTGCGGCGCTTATCTAGTGGTCCATCGACGTCTCTCGAGTGCTTTGAGCCTTGCTGAGCTGTCGGTCGGTCTTCCCTAGCGACTTTTTTTTTTTCTTCTTCTTTCCAGCATGGCCAGGAGGGTTTAAAAAGTGCATGCATATCTTTTAGCTCAATATCATCAAAAACCTAACTACCATACACTACCAGTGTCCTCTCAAAAATAAAAATATAAATAAAAAAAGAGCCACACCACATAATTCTTGCCCATATATTGTAACCCATTTTATTCAAAATACAACATCTAATGCTTTTACTGTTGTATCTGGATGTGGTGTTGAGTCCTCGATGTAATGTTGGATTTTTTTTTTTTTCCTTTTGAATGTGATGGCAGATCAGCATTTACAACATCTAGGTTTAAAACAAAAATCACTTCTGGACTCTAAGGACATTCCACCGCTAATATAGCCACTCAGCAAATTATTTACCAGCTAGTGATTTCAACTATTGTCCTTTTCTTTTCCCCCGTTTTTTTTTTTTTTTTTTTTTTTTTTTTTTTTTTTTAAGCACTGCCCTTCTGACATAACTCTGGTTTGGTGTCCATTCATATATTCTAGATATATTGTATTTCTCCAGTAGGACCAATTTTTTCTGCATTTTGGAGGAGGATTAACAGATTACTGAATCGACTGCTATCTTCATCTGTTTGTAGAACACTAAATTAAACATTTCAAATGCACAGTATAACACTAACCTCTTGATGATTGACTAGTAATGGTATCCATGTCTTGGAGGGATTAAGCTCTAATGGTAACTACCTGATGATTATTATTTTTTTTTTCCTTTCTCACAATGAATGTCTTGAATAGATGAAATGGCAGTCTTCTTGTTGAATTTAAATCATTTAACCCCCCCCCTTTTTTTGTCTGTTAATCCTGTCAGTTTTCCAACATCAAGTCATTTGTGCTTTATTCGACTGCGATGTATCAACTTGTCATAGCACGGTACAAATATTTCATTAAATAGCAAAAAAAAAAACAAAAAAAAAAAAAAACAAAACACTGAAGTAACTGTGTACACTAAATTTTCTGGATTATGGTGGTATTAGTTAAAGAAGAAAAAGACCACTAGTCAGTTGTATTGTTAACTCTAATCAAAAAAAAAAAAAAGGAAAAAAAGCAGTGTATCCTGTGCCATAATGTAGATCTGATCTGTTGCTACTGTGAGATGGATTTTAAAACTGCTGCCTTGTAAGGAGTCGATTCCTGAATGGCGGCAACTTGGGGATATCTGACATTTAAAATTTTCAAACTCTCCAGGGCTTGTGGAATATGTACAGATTAAAGTGAAACATGTCAACAAATCATGTTCATTTCTCTCCTTTCTTTCATTGCTCCTGATTTATGACTATGAAATCCTGACCAGCTGATATATCTACACAACCCGATTTTGCGTGGAAAATGCCATGAATTAACCACCTTGTTTACAGACAGAACAAATAAATCTATTCCAACCAGAAAGAAATGCATTTTTTTTCCTTCCTTACTTTATTTTTGAGTGGTGTGATGTATGCATAATTGACCTTTAACCCTTCAAACATGGTTGTATTTATTTATAAAAGAAATAGTGTTACCTATAGTTGGCTTTATCCATAAATAATGTTCAGTGGCTTCTCGTTCATAGATAAGTTGCAAGGGTATCAACTTTGCACTTATCTGCATGATGCAAAGTGTGTTTATGCAATATGATTTTATCATTTTTTGCACAAGGAAGTTTGATACCTTAGCTTGTTAGAGGATCGTGTAGTATGCTGAATTGAATGACCTCCCAACCTGGAAATTTGTTTCCTGCTTTGAAACAAATTTCAGCTGCCAGTCCTTATGATACAACTTGGATCGAAACGCTGCCTGATTACGTAGCCTTACAGGCATAAGGCTTGATGACTACTGAAAGAAAAAAAAAAAACCCTAGCAAATAATGGTCATGTATAAGGCTAAAAGAGTCATGTCTGGAGTTAAAGGATGCAACAGTTCATCCAGAAGGTGAGCATGCCAAAACCCTTAAATAACCAAGACTGCTGCGCTTGCTTTGGCCTCATGTGCTGTTCGGATGGGTTAGTTGGCCTTGAAGCCTGAATGTTGTAACCTCTGTAGCACAGGTTACGTGATCTTTGTATAGATCAGTGATGTGTCGTCATTGTATATGGTCCTGGCACACAGTTTTGAGCATACTGCGTACACCACATTTTAATTAATTATGCGTGCTTAAATGCGTCCCAGACCACCGTGACAAGTCGTTTGAGTGATTGGCTCAAAGTGCAGTTCACTTGTGATCTGATCACCCAAGACGTGTGCTAAAACCAAGTGTAAACCCTGGTCTGAGTGACATCAGCTTTATTTTAATGCTTTGACTTTACTCCTTTCATCGAAGTAAACTTCAGTGTAAACTTTCCAGTCAAAAATGCTGATGTGACTGGTTTTTATCTCGCTCAAATCCCAGATTACCCCCCACCTCATGTAAAAAAAAAAAAAAAAAAGAAGAAAAAAATCCATTCCAAATAGGGCTTCAGAGTCCATGCGAAGCTAGATTTAAAATAAAACAGGAAGACGTAGGAACTGTTAGCAGCTTTGACACTGTTCCGTTTAGTGGGTGTAGGCTTGTTTGTTTATGATCATGATTGACGATGTTTAATCAATCCATACCAAATGGCTTTCGAAACATTCCTCATGTGAGCACCACAGCAAATGAGCAGCTGCTTAAGCGCAGCAAAACCAGATTTTCCAGAAGGATTTCAGCCCTCGTCCAGACCCGAAGCCGGCCGGCAGACCGAGACCCGCGTTACTGATGCTTCGTGTTAGGTTTCATTTCCTGAGAAGATTTAAAAAAATTATTAAAATGAGTTGCTGCATAAGCGTGACGGTAATGCTACGCCTACAACAAGGACCATCAAGGTAGGTTTAATATTTGCAAATATAAACCGAATTCAGCAAAATGTCTAACTTAAAAACATTTTAATGGTTTTTAATGAATGTTATACGATACTTTGAACACTGATACTGAACACACACGTTATTGTGAACACATTAATTCCTTTTGTTCAGCTTCGACAATCCTATAATCCTCTTTAACCAGACGAGTTTTTGAATAGCATTGTGAAGAATATTTTATTAGTAACCTGATACCTGGTCATGAGCATATTTTAAATGGTATTGAATGGCTGGATAGTTCTTGTGATACGGACAATTTCATGTCTTACAGTTTGCAAAATGAATAAACTTTGTGCTAGATGGGATTTTTATGGATTTGATTATTAGCACTTTATTTACATTTTGTGTTAAATGTAAGTATTTTAATGTTTGTCAGCTGATGAACTAGCTTTCCCAGTTTTCCTCACCACATCACTTGCAGGTACAAGAGCTGTATCCCTTGTTTTTGGTTGTTCGGATAAACACAACATACAATCTTGTTTGTATGTTCAGAATCTTTGTACAATCAGTATCTTGGACTGTGAAAAAGGTTGGGTTTATTTTGAATCGTATCCCACATTTTAAAATTCGAAGCAGTTCTAGCTACCAGCAACCATATGGAGATGCTCTGGCACGTAGTGCAAATCGGCATCTTCATTCGTCCTTGTTTATAAGTGGGCGAAATTTGTGTTAAAACTCTTGAATCAAAGCTGAAAGTCTATCTTCATATTCATTGTTCAAATACTCATGGACCTGACTATTTATATTGGGGTCCTACAGGCTTGAATAAATTAATACGACAAATAGTATACATTTTACCAATGTTCTTTGGAGGAGATCCCTGGCTGCAAACGTTTGAGAACCCCTGTTCTAGATTGTGTTCCTGCCTTGAGCCTGAGGTTCCTGGGATGGGCTCCATTTTCACCAGGATAAAACACTTGCTGAAGATAAGTGAGAGCAAGATTTTCTTCCCCATGAAGTTTTATTGTGCCTTGGTAAACGTGTAACATCCGAATAGATAGCAATAGGCAGCACTGGTGGCTAAGACGTTAGGTTACTGACTGAAATGTTATGAGTCAGGAGCTGACACAAGTTGGACCTTGAACAAGGCCTCAGCTGCTCAGTTGTGAGTTGCTTTGGATGGAAGTTGCCTCTTCTAGGGAACTTTCCACGGTCCATGAATTGTTAAGAGATTTCAAGTGGCTTTCGACCTGGTGTTATTCTAATTAGTCTATTTTTTTTACAATCAAGCCGTGTTGCTGGTACACTGGAACATTTGCATGAAGAATAGTGTTTACATCTGCAGAGATAAGACAGTATTGCGTAGTAGTCTAAAAAATTTGTCACTACTATAGCTTAGATTGAATCATATGTAGGAAAGATACCATTTTATAGTCATTTTAGAATTCAGGAGCTTGACCTTGTAAATAGAGCACCTTGTTTCTCGCAACTTGGCATACAAAAAGAAAAGAGTCTCCATTTGATGACCATTTTATTGCGCTGAAATGGTACAGATCAAACAGCCTACAAATACAGTCATTTGAAGTAGGTGCTGCTCTCGTGTGCAGGACAGCAGGGCTGACTGTATGATCTCAATATTTCCACAAAACCCAGCTCAACAAGCTTTTGTGGCCATGGGAAACCAAATGTCCACTGTCTCGATGGCACATTTAAAGAGTGGACTCAAAAGTGGTTGATTTTCCCTGGGCACCTTGGAAGCAGAACTATTGGTCCAGCAACTAATGCCCCATCTGGTTGAGGATCTGCCACTGTCCTTTTGACGATCGGCGCTTTCTCGGCTGAGTCAGACTCTGCAGATAAGAGGCCGGTGGCGTCAGGGTCATGCAGGGCTGTGAGTTTGTGGTGTTTCAAGCCATGGGTAGAGGATGTGGATCCTGGTCCAGTTGGAAGAGCAGGAAGTGTAGTTTTGTCCTATTGAAAGGAAAGTGAACTTTAGATTCAGTGTATTTTATACTCCACAAATGGTTGTATTCAAGTAAAATAGGTCTAATAAATTGCCGCATGGTCATTCAAATAACGTATCAGTGCTTAGTTACTGGTTGGTAGATTTCGCAGTCAACGTTCGTATCAAGTCCATGGCCTTTAGAATGACAGAACCCGTGGCGCTGAGGAAAAAGTAAATAAGGTCACTATGATTTAGCTGCAGTACACTTTCATTTATTTTTATTTTACTGTTTTGAACTGCATACGTACAGCAACCACATGGTCCAGAGGGACACAGTTATCGTCGTCTAGACTTGTGCAGTTGGTTTCGATAATGGCGTATTCGGCCCTAAATAAGGGCCCACCCGACACTACCTGCAAAAACAACACTCTAAAATTCCCATTAAATCCAAATTGTTGTACTTGAAGATTCTGGATATTTCCGCTAACAGCCAGCCAGCACAGATCGAACTTACAAGAGGACCAGCATGACCTGGGAAAGTCACTTCCAGGTTGACTTCATTGTGAAGTCTGGCCAATTCCTGCATTTGTGTAAGATTTTCTGATTTGACTTCTGATTTGACCTTTTGGTCTGTTATCTCTGCATGCCTTGTCGTTTTGTGGATTTTTGGATTGTTTTCACTTTTTGTTGTTAACCTTATTAACATCTTTGAAAATGTATCATCATTCTAGTTCTGAATCTCCATCGTTGCGCTGAGATTTTAGGCTTCTTGTCTTGGCATTTGCGTGAAACCTTTGACACTTAAAACCTTATCCAAGGACTTCATCATTTCTACCGTTGCTGTATTCAGGGTCACAGTGTTACCTGAGATGACAGCCGCCCAACATCAAGAAGAGAAAAAGCAGCACTGAAGTTGTGGTTTTTGTTGAAGCGCTCCAGTGAGGCTTGAACCAGCTGAGTGCCGTCGGTGTTATTCAGTGGCTGCAGAAAATTGCATCCTGGGCAAGGGCCGAAAGATTCTGCTCTCCCATAAAACAACAGAAATGCACAAGATTAAGAAAATGAACATATGTATATTGGACAAACTCCCCACATCTACATCTTTTTAAAACGAAGCCATCATTTAATGCAACCTGGTAGTGAAAAGTAAATAAAAATTGCTATCTGACCTAATTCGGTTTTGCACTTGAATGCTTGCACAGCAAACTGCCCGCCCGCTTCAGACAGAGCTATATCGCAGTCTGCTTCGACTGCCTAGACGACAAATAGAAACAAGAAGAAATACACAACAAAGAAGGACAGGTCATATCTGAAGTCATATACGGAAAATACACACGATCCCTGAGAGTAACGCCAGATTTGGGGTCGTTACTTAAAATGGAAGTGAGAACACTAACTAGCCTGACATTCAGAAGAGTCGATGTTGTAATAAAAGGAATACGTGTTGGGTTACCGTTTCGATCTTGGTTCTAACATCGCACTGAGGTACGGGTTTCGGGTTGTAGACATGGCACTTCGTCTCGAGGAACTCCAGCTCCAAGAGGTACGTATGCGTTCCATCAGCCTGCGACAGAACCAAAACAAATTGACTTTAGTCATGTCAAAACCTGGTGTTCGAAGTTGCAGCTGGATTAAACAACGCATCAACCCCTCATTGTACTCTTTCCTGTCTTCAGAACTGACTCAGTGCTGTTATTAAGACCAGCTTATCAACTTCCTGTCAGCATTTCCTCTTGGTGCTTTCTTTAAGGCCATTACCTTTTGCGTCATCATTTTACATGAAATGTTTTTATTTCCAAATGAAAATGAAATATTGGTTTATTACGGCAAATATTTTATTTTAATTAGAATGTTCACCCAAGAAATTGCTTACTTTATTGCCAGATAATATCCATAAACGCACTCTATTCCGGTCAGAGTCAGAGCGTACCGTGGGAATACGAGGCGCGAGGCAGGACTATGTCATACATGCCATTTTAAATGAATCAATTATAAAGTCAGCCCTTTAATAATAAATACGTCCCTTAAATAATAAAGAGCCCTTTGCTCCATATAGCCACCACATGTGACAGTCCATGATTAGTTTGGGAGAAATCTCCTAATTATACAACAGGTTAATGATTACCTACGGACATGCTGATGCCTTACCCGTAACAGCCGTCCTCCTTGAGCGGCTTAATTACGAATGGTGAAATATTTAAACGGTTGATATAAGACGTGTAATAAGAAAAGAATAATATGCTTCCCGGGCGGAACGTTCCGTTATACAGTGTTTCAGTTTGCTCAATTTTATAGCTCTGTTTTTTTAAATGAGCTTTAAACTATTAGTTTTTGCGTTTTTTTTTTCTTTCTTGTTTTGCAGACAAGGGTTCTCTGTATGAATAAAAAAAAAAAACCCTGAACAGAACACGGGTGGCAGAGTGGTGTAGCGGTTAACACTGTTCCCTACAGCAAGAAGGTTCTGGGTTCTTTCCCCGTGGAGTTTGCATATTCTCCTTGTGCTTGTGTGGGTTTCCTCCAACAGTCCAAAGACACGCAGGTAAGGTCAACTGGCTACTCTGAATTGTCTGTATGTGTGCATTGTTTGTTTGTTTGTTTGTTTGCCCTGTGATAGACTGGCGCCCTGCCCAGGGTGTAACCCCGCCTCTCACACGGAGTCAGCCTGGATTGGCTCCAGCTTCCCCACGACCCTGACAGACAAGCGGTATAGATAAAGGATGACAGGATTAACAGAACAAGATTATTTTAGCAGCATATTTTTAAGCAATAAAAGCTGGACCATTGTTTTTTTGTAGCTGAACAAAAATAAGTGCTGCAATTTATGAATAATGTAATCTCCCATTATTAACTTCACTATAAAGGTCCTTATATAGTTGTGTTGAACTTCTGATTGGAAGAATTTATGTCCCGGGACAAGATTCTTACTTCTCAGCCGTCATATCTTAAATTTGAGAAATGTATAATGTAACATGGATTAATTATTCTGTACAACCAGTAACTTCTCACCATACTCATCAACTCTTTACCTTGTTAATGACCTTGATGTCCTCGATTTGGTTCAGGGTGTATTTGTAGCCATGTGTGTGCTGTGCGTTGATGAAGTCCAGAGCCACCTGGGCGGCAGCTTCTGCCTCCGGAGAGTCGCAGAGCGGCCGAGTGATGTTGTGGATCACTGGCTTACACGAACCGCACGCCACAAGCCCCAAAAGAGCGACGACAACCCCGGGATTCATCACGACGAGTGCAAGTGAAAAGGCTCACTCGGTCACCTGGCTGATCGGTCATATATATACTACAGAGTTGACCCTTCATCACATGGGAGGGGAAAAACACACATTTCTGACCAATGCTATGGAAGTGTGTGAGGACAGACTTATTTGTAAATGTGCGTTCACCTGACATGCACTTGCTGGGTCCTTGAAGGTGGAACACAAATGGAAAAAAACCCAAAAACCTTTGTTTGCATTAAATTGTACCGTATTTATAGTGTATATGTATAATTATAGGCTCGTAGTGCGTTATTGGCTTTATTATAGGCTGGAATATAACAGTGTAATTGATCTGTGCACCTTATATTGTATTATAGCCGTGATTATATACTTTATCGTGCATCATAGACATTATAATACGCCTTACCTTAGGTCTTAGAGTGTATTATAAGCATTATAATAGAAGCATGTTATAATGCTTCATACATTATATAAGCATAGTGAGCGTATATTATATGCATTATATAAGCATAATGTATTATAAGCATTATATATAAGCCTTATTATAGTGCATCACTGCCGTTATTATAGACCTTCTAGTGCTTTATAGTCATTGTAACAGGCCATACAGTGCAATATAAGTATTATTATTGCCTTATAAGCATTACAATTATTTTTTATAGACATTATTACAGGTCGTACATTGCATTATACACCTTTATACAGCATTATAGTACATTATGTGCATTATAATACACCTTATATGGCATTGTAGGCATTATTATCGGTCTTATAGGGCACTATAAGTGTTATCATTTTGTACATTTTATTATAGGCATTATAATGCAACATCATTTCTTGTACTTCTTATTTGCACTACATTCTGCCCCCCTGAGGGTTTTAAAACTGTAATGTGATCAAATCTAAAGAGAATTTCTCCCCTGTAAAATCATTTTCTCTGGTTTAAAATCATGCTCTTGTCCCGTGCCCAGGCAGAGTAAATAGAATTTTATTATTTACACTAGGGATTCAAGTTCAGGTCTGTGCCTACACGTTTGTCCAGTTTACCCTAGATAACATCCAGGGTCGTGGAGTTCAGTGGAGCTTAACTGTATCAACCACTTTAATAACCAGATTAAACATGAAAGTAAAACTCGTACAGAAATGAACCTTACTTTTTCTACGTCCTGTAGGAATCATGTGCTGAAGACCTTGCTCCTGTCAGGTCGTCCTACTGAGACATGCTGTCTTTTCTCGTTTATCATTCAGCTCTCAGGTTTATAACTGGTCAGAAATACTGCATTCATGTGCTTTACGTCTTCCTATTCTCTCAGACCAGACCTCTTTACTTGCAGAGCTGTTCTTCATAAACAGTGACTTTTAAAGCAATCATGGATTTACAGGGTTGTATGTGCTACTTTGAGGATATGACCCTTCGATAGGGATCACATAAAGAGCACCTTACAAATAAGACACGTCCTTCTAAGTTCAGACTGTTTTAATGTGTAATGTAATTTTGGGTCACACCAATAGGTGGAGATGTTCTATGAAACATAATTGCGTCACAGCTCCCTTCATTCAGACCCTTGTGCACTTTGCCTTTTAAGGGAATATGGACCGGTTTGGAGTCAACACTTCTCGGAGGCTTTGAGGCCAAAGTAAACACTAATTCAGAGGGAAGGCATACTTGGAATAGAAGACCACTGGCTCAGAAATATCTCTGAGGATAATGCAGAACTGTATATGGCTAGGGACCTTCGAAAGAAATGTAAATACTAGTATACCATTAACAAATGTATGGATTTTTTAAAACAGTGGTCAGCCAAAACAGGGTGAATTTGGGTATATTGAGTCAGCAGGTATTTTTGACTTTGCTGCATTTGATTTGTTCTGATAAGTCAAGATTTTTGTTATTTAAACCCTCGTTGTGAAACTGCCTGATAGAAATAGCGTGATTTAATTCACATAACATCATATATGGGGGTGTGGTCAGCACCGAACAGGAAATTGACTTATAAAATCTTGACATATGATTTGTGTGTCCGAAATTACCAAACAAGTCAATAAAAATGGGTTTGTGTCAGTTTCGACAAACTTAAAATACGATTTCCTTCAGAGAATTTCAAAAATCCCATCCATCCATCCATTATCTATAGCACTTTATCCGTCTGGGGAAGCTGGAGCCAATCCCAGCATCTTGGGGCGAGAGGCGGGGTACACCCTGGGCAGGTCGCCAGTCCACCACA
>JAQQZX010000001.1:23087671-23108844 GCA_030068355.1 Notoglanidium maculatum | reverse complement strand
GCACGGGGAGAACATGCAAACTCCACACAGAAAGGCACCCTGGGTGACCCGGGGATCGAACCCAGGACCTTCTCGCTATGAGGCGACAGTGCTGACCACCGTTATGAGGCTGGTGAAATGAAAACATGACCTAACTTGGACGTTCCAAATGTTAAACATAACTACAAATGAATAAAAAACATGACACCTCTTTAATGACTAAATGGACTCCTGTAATTGTTGGCTTGCTGTGGTATAAGAGCAATAAAACACAATGTGGCTTGCTGTTATTTGAAAACCCACCACAGTAACTATGCCTTGTGTCGGGCCAAATCACGCCACCCAGTTGTTGATTATAAAAAAGCTGTTTAAAACGACGTGAGCGTGTGATATAGATGCACACAGATTTCACAATTCACAATGTGAACTAAACTGGAGGATTTAGCCTAAGCATTCCTTATGTGCTGGTCATATTAGTCTGGTAGCTCCACAGAAAAAACCCAACAAACTTCAGACACTGAACATGTCATGTGTAAAATTGTGTACTTTATTTCTGAAAGAACTTCTGTCAGTTACATGTTATGTTTTGCATTTATAAAATGTACACATGAATGACGTAACTACTTTCAAGGCTTTGAGATTCTTAAATACACTTCACCGACCCATATTTAGTCTTGTCCCTCATCACTCACCCCTCTGTTTTTTTCTTTACTCATCATTGGCGATGTCCCAGTCGATCTCAGGCTCGTCGTCCATGCGCAGGATGAGGTATGAGAGCAGCTGGAAGATGTTCTGCCACATCAGCAGGAAACCGTAGAGGTAGAAATCGCTGATATCAAACTGGCAGCGCTCGCCGGCGAAGCTGATCTCACACACACACTGGAATTTGTTGATGAGGTTGCGGCAGTATCCGCCGTTCAGGCACGGCCCAGACGCACACTCGTCAAGCTCCAGCTCACACCTATGCACAAGTGGTACAGCAGTAATGAGGATTTCCCTCCCATCAAAAAAAAATAAATGACTGAAAAGACTAAAAGACACAAAATCATTGCATGTTTGTAGGCGTGAAACTGCATAAATCACAAGCTGCTACAAATAGAGATTTAATATTATAAACAAAATGTACTACAGGTTCACCATGTTTTAAAAATGAGTAAACATGTTTATAAACTCTCCTAAGAAGTTTGATTGAATAAATAAAACTGTCAGACTCGGGGACTTTGAAAATGATTGTCTGAAACATAATGAGTTCCGTAGCAGAAATAGAGCTCCAAAGGTGGCTAAAATGGCAGATTTCCACAGCCGTTGGTGTTATTTGAAAGCTACCGATGAGCTCTTTTTAACATGGTCATGCAATTGTAGAATGTATAACATGTGTAGGCTGTTGCAATCTGGAGCTTGACAAGTACAAATCTTGATAAAGCATGATCATGTGACCAGCATTGTATAAACTAAACAATTATATACTATTGATATTGTGATAAATTGCCACAAAATACTTTTCTGTGATATTGTGCTATCTTGATGTTTAAAATAGTAAAATAAATTATTATTAGATATATAATAATTATTATTTTTTGCAAATAAAAATATTTTATATAAAAACTTAGAAATCCTTAAAATAACGTTGTTGTTTTTTTTTTTAAATACAATGCATCACTACTGCTTTGCTGGCAGTTTGTGAGCAAACCTATTTATCATGATGCGTATCAAGTATCATAGAATTGTAAACCTGATGTAAATCAAATCATATCCTGGCACTGATAAACCCCAATCCAGAATTGACTCTCTACTTTATGCAAATATTTTGATGATGCAGATTACAGCTCATCGAATTCCTTTTCAGACTGTTATTATGGCAAGCTTACCACTGTCCTGTAAAACCAGACAGGCAGTCACACTTGTCCTCAAACATGGAGCAGTTTCCACCATTAAAGCAGTTGTAAGTCCACTTGTCATTCCCGCAGATGGACACCGGCAACCTGGGGGACCTAACAAGACAATTCACGTATTATATACCATTATATACCGTTATACACAAGCGACTATCGGTTACTGGAAACGTGTGTAAAATAGTGGTGTGATAATCATACAGATTACAGATCTACTTGTATTCCTTTAATTTTGATTCATTAAAGCCATCTTAACGTGTTATCAGATTACATCAAAGAAACAACTCACGGAAGCCTGTCGATGTACCAAGGCATTTCCGCCATTCGTTCTCTGAAAACACGAGAAACAATGATGTCATTTAATGTACATTTAAAAGAATGTGTTTTTTAGCAGAGGCCTGAAACAGTTCTTTGGGTTTTATCATAATATAGTTGCAACATTGATTACAAAATGCTTCATTAGTATCATGATAGAAATGGAACCCCAGCGTACGTATTTGTATACATGCGTGACACGGAGCCTCAATTTTCCTGACAGTCAAAGAGATGTTCAAATTCAGATTTTCTTAATTTCTTAACAATTTCTAGTATGAACGTAAAAATTGACGGACACGCCGCAGCCTCAACAACAACGGTATTGGTAGATGCACGTCCATAAAAGACAAACAACAAGCAATTCAAGTGACTTGTCACTTATTACTTTGTAGATGAAGGCTAATGAATAAATAAGCGGTGGAGGGAAGAAAGCAGCCATTATTTTCTCTTTGTTTTTACAAATACCAAAATAAGAAAAAAGGATTAATAAAGGAAATTTGTGTTTTGTCACTTACTGGCAGAGAGCTCCGGTTGTGTTTTTTGGGCAAAGGCAGGCATATTGTTTGATTCCTCGGATGCAGGTACCTCCATTATGACACTTGTGTCCCACACACACATCCTCTTTATTTTCACAGTGTTGACCAATGTATCCTGACTCACACACACACTTGTAACCTTGAGAAATGATGACACAAGATCCACGAAGGCAAGGATTCGAGGTGCAGGCATCAGTCCTGACCTCGCAAATCTGACCGTGCCAGTCAGCTGGGCATCGACAGTTAAAGAGGTTGAAAAGATCCTCACATTGGCCTCCATTGTGGCAAGGGTTTGGATTGCAAATAGAGTTCCAGCACCCTAAGTTTGGATTTCCAGATGTCCTCAAGAACTTTTCCTCTTGAGGTCTGGGCATACCGAGTTCTGTTTCTGCATAAAATGGCAAAAGTAGGCCACCGATTTCCACCAAACCCAAACATCCGTCCAAATTCACCCCAGTATCGAGCTCCCAGCCACCCAAAAAAATGTCTGTATCTTCCCTCAGGAAGTCCAGATCTCCAGAAGAGGTGGAGGAGATGGACACTTGGTCTCTGCGCTCATCCAGGACCATGGACCACCTGGAGGTCAGCGCTACTGGGTTGTTCATGCTCAGGATGGCAGTGTGCCAACGTCCATCGTTCACCACTACCCGGCTAAAACATAGTTAGATAGAGAAAGTGCAATTTAAGCAAAAATCATTTCTGATTCTTCTATAGAAACTGATATTCTCTTAAAGAATTTTAAAAAATAAATTTCTGATGTGTTTTGCATTGTCAATGTGAATGTCTGCTTGAATTAGAGTAAACTTTTTCTCACAAGGGGCTAATTGGAGGAAATAAATAACCAGATCAATATTAACGAATCAATATTCATTCTATTTCTCACCGGCTCTGCACTCGGAGTGAGAAGGTGGAGCCACTCTGGAGCTCCAGAACAAGTCGTCCATCCTTGAGGAAAACTGTAATAAAGTTGTTTTCTTGTGAGGCGTGCAGCAGTGTAGCGTCACGTCTCCTCGTGTGGAATGTCAGGGACATGCTGTGCAGGGGGCGGCGGATTTTGCCGTTACCTCTAAACATAATGATGGGATTTCCTTCATGGAGAGTGATGTTTGTAACACCTGTGAGGTGGAAAGAAATGAGTGGAATAATTGTAGTGTTTGCGATTCTTATTTCCATTCAAACCTGCCATCAGGAAGGATCCCTAAACACAGGGGAGCAAATTTGTCCCAATCTCTATCATAGTTATTGATCATCCCTGAGAAGAAAATCTATATGAGAATAGCCATGCATGTGTTCACGATATGAAGCAGTCCATGCTCTTAATGAGATTTGAACCTGTACATGAACTCAGTCTCAGCACACAGCCGGTTTAATCCAGTCTGGGATAATCCCTGAGTTCAAGAAATCCCATGTTTTGTTATTTTTAGACCTGGCAATCATAATCAGTCCAAAGTCCAAAATAAAAAAGGCCTTATTTCACTATAGGCCTGAAAAAATTTCAAAAAGATTTCAAAATACTATTTTCTGATTCTGAACAGGTGTCCTTTTTTTTTTATCTCAGCATGTCCTTAATGGCAATCTGGTCAAAACTTTCATCACATTTGGAACATGAATAAGAATTTATTACCTTATGACCACATTTGCCTTATCAACCTTCACTAGAACAGTAACAAAATAAATGTGGATTTGCACAGAAAGGAATGATTTGGATGAGCACAGACCAATGCAACACTCTCTGAGTATTCACAGCATCGATGACATACACTCATATAAAATTTAGCCTATGTATATATATATACAGATAAAATCATAGTGAGTTGCTATGAATCGCATTGAGCTCCTTATAAGGAGGTGAGACGTATAGAGCGTCTCTGTTTTCCAGCAGAGCCGTACTCACAGTCAAATCCCTGAGCGTGTGTGAGACACCCTGCAGTAATGGGACATGGGGAAAGCTCACACCACTTCAGCTCCTCACAGCGCCGCCCTGCTGTGTTTGGAGGGCAACTGCAGGTGAAATCATCCCACATGGAATAACACACACCGCCATTCAGACAGGGGTTCAGCTGCAAAATGTAACCGAGGGAGTGATGAGTCAACACTGCCAAAACAGAGTTACTATACTGACAAATGAGCCTACAAACAAGTGGAGAAGATGAGTACAAGAACAGTGATAGATAGATAGATAGATAGATAGATAGACAAGCCAATCAATTAAAAACAGATAAAGAGACAGATTGATGTATTGATGCATAGACTGTTAGACAGACAGATAGTTAAACACATATAAACACATATATAGACATTTACAAAGACAGATAGACTGACAGGAAGATACACAGAAAGACACATAGATTGACAAATAGGACAGAAAGACAAATAAGTAGAGATAGACTGACAGAGAGACAGGAAGACAGACACATATGTACACAGGCAGATCATAAAGTCAGCACAGTCATCGATTCTGCATTAAGACTGTTTATATTTGAACTCAACAGCCAAACAAATACACATCTCCCTTCAGTTCTTCTTTAGAAGGTCCACCCCCCAAGTTCATGGAAGTGCAAGGCAACAACACTAACAGTGACAACACAAGCTCCCCCATCTACCCTTCCCCCTGTCCTGTGATTGGCTGGAATACGCCCCATATTGCTGATTGGCTGGAATACTGTTGTGTGGCATGGTCCAAGCCACTTTGTTTGCAGTTTTTATCAGAGCACACACAGAACAGGCAATTATCGGACCGGGAGGGGATATTTACTGAATTTGACAGAAAGTGTATTGGATTAGAATCAATGACTGCACCTTTAAGATGGGCAGACAAAAAACACATACCCTGCAGTGATTATCACCAGTGCAGCCCTGCCTGACCTGCACCATTGTCTTGAGCCTGTAGGAAGCCAGTGGAGTGCTGATTTGGTAAAACTGTAGGTGATTGAAGTTCAGCCGCAGGTCTTGGATGCATCCTTTAAAGTAGCCGCTGAGTGCTAACGTGGCTTTGCGATCCTCTAACCCTCCTATGTGAACTGTGTCACCTGATCGGATCATCAAACCTCGGCAGGCCATCAACGCCTGAGTCCTAGCCGAGTGTGAGAGTGTGAGTGTTCCCTGCTCCACGTGCACGCCCACCAGGTGAAAATGTCCATCGTTAACTCTTTTGAGACCTTGCAGGATTTCAAAGTGATCCACCTGAACTTTGACCTTTCCACCATCCAGCCATACATGCAGGTATTGGCTCGTGCTATTGGAAAGAACGAGGAGCATACCATTTAAACGGCGAGTACGAATGAACATGGACACTGTGAAAGTGTCCATGGGGTCATCGTCCACATAAAAAATTGCATAGCTTTCCACATCTTCATTTCCAAACTGTGCAGCGATGTGTTCTGTGAACGCACACGCAGAGTGTTTTAGCATTGGGTAGTTTGCACAATCATAAACTAAAAGTTATGTGCTTCCATGAGCATGTTAGCACCATTAGCCTTCGATATTCAGAGCAAAACTAAAGATGCAAAGCTTAGTACCAAATCTTTCATGATCGACAAAGAGACAGAAAGATAGAATGATAGATAGAAGGTTTGAAAGGCAGCAGATACATAGACATAAAACAGACAGAAAATACATACACTGCAGTAATTATCACCAGTGAAGCCCTGCGTGACCTCCACCACATATTAGCACATTGTTACCTATCTCCGCAATAAAGACTCACCCTCAGAGCAGACGTTTCCCTCATAGGGACGATGGCATTCACACTTATGTTTCTTCCATCCCAAGCCAACACACTTTCCTCTGTTCCTGCATGGATTGTCCTCACAGCCGTCACTTTCTCTGCAGCCCAAAGTCACACTGAGCTGCTCAGGTCTGCTCTTTAACTCTGGAACCACTGGGTGGGACTGAATGTAGACATCCCGCATGCAGCCAAGGAAATATGAGTCTGGATTTGTTAGGCCATTTCCTGTTCCACCTATATAGACACTCTGGATCAGAGTGAAAGAGGACTGTCCTGACCCAGATCCCAGATCCATTTCCACTAGCACTTCTTTGTGGCAGGTTTTTGCACTGCACAATCGGTCAAGCAAATAGAGTCCTAGCACACTTCCGTGCAAGAAAACCTGCACCTTATGCCAATGGCCATCTGCTACATCCTGAAAAAGGTCTACAAGATCTGACTCCCTGTTGTTGCCCCATTGCATGGAATGACGTAGTTGGCCATTTTGCAAATGCAGTGCGAGGACATAGTTATCTACTTCACAGTACAGAAGAGTAGCTGTTTTCTGCACCGTACGAAAACTCAAAGTAGTGTTCAGAAGTGCCACTTTGTCCTTGAGTGCTGTTTCGATGTGTAGGAACCCGCTCTTTTCGAAAGAGAACGTGGTGGAAATCTCGCACCTTGTGCCAGTGTAACCTTCAGGGCAGGTGCAACTGTATCTGTGTTGACTGCTTCTGAGGAAAAGAGAACATGTGCCACCATTTTGGCATTGGTGGCGCTCACAGCCCTGCAGTACAACTGTGCAGTTTGGCCCTCCGTAGAGTCGTCCATTTTGGGAAATGTTAGAGCATTGGCAAGTGTAATTGCCTCTGTTTCTTATGCAAACACCGCCATTTTTGCATGGATTGTTTTTGCAGATGTCCAAGTCCTCATGAGAAAGAGCATCTGTTACAAAATAAAAATGTTATAGTTTACCTGAGTGTAGGAGTGCATTTGAAACACTGCCCCCAACACTGAGGCCATAAACACACAACATGTCTATGGAACAAAGTCTATGGAAGTCGGGAAGACTGGTCTGGAGTGTATGAGGGAATGGGTGGGATTGGTCAAGAGAGTCTGAGGGAGCTGGTAGGATTGGTCAAGAATACATCAGGGCATGCGCAAGATTGGTCAAAAATGTCTGAGGGAACGGTGGGATCGGTCAAGATTGTCTGAGGAAATAGAATTAGTCAAAAGTATCTGAGAGAACATGAGGGATTGGTCAATAGTGTCTGAGGGAATGGTTGGGATTGGTCAGTAGTGTCTAAGGGGATGGGTGGAACTGTTCAAGACTGTTTGAAGGAACGTGTGGGATTAGTCAAGAGAGTTTAAGGGAATGTGTGGGATTGACCAATAGTGTCTGAGGGAATGGGTGAAACGGGTCAATTATGTCTGAGGGAATGGTTGGGATTAGTCAAGATTGTCAAAGCAATAGGATTGGTCAAGAATGTCTGAGGGAATGGGATTAGTCAAGAGTGTTTGAGGGAACAGACGGGATTGGTCAGTAGTCTGAGGAAACATGAAGGATTGGTCCATAAACTAGCTAAATTTCAACTTTTAGGTGAATGCTGGGTTGTTATGAGGCAGCCATTTTGTACCACCTAAAACTCAGTGTAGTGTGCTATCAAAAACATTTCAAGGTGAGAATGTGGAAAACTCAGAGGTGATGCGGGTGGAGTTCCACTTTGAAGTAAAATGTTTAAATATGGATGCTATTTAAAAAAATATATTTATTTAAAATTAGTTTATGAAGGTTAACAATTCTTGCTTGTTAATTACACCAGCCTTTTAGCTTCAGTGCAAAACTAAATAAGCAAACTTTAGACACTAGACTTGTCTTGGATGATCAACTACATTTAAAGTGATGGAGCAAACAGACATCATCATTAGTCATTCAGGGCTAATGTTAAAAATTTACTGGAGTAGACAACCTTTACCTGCAAAAAGCAACAGGATGATCCAGACTATCATGTTCACTCCTAACTTAATTCACATTTGATAAGCAGAGTGAATCTGGAGTCCTGGGTGTTTCTCAGCTTGGGAAAGCACCATCAGAGCGAGTAACTTCCATGTGTGTATGTGTGTGCGTGTGTGTGTGAGTGACTGACTGAGATAGCACTCGGATTAACAGCAGTCAGATCCACAGGATTAGGTTAACACACTTACACGTACACTGGCTAATTGACGTCATGAAGGAGACTTTACACCAAGGTCTATCATTACTTATCCCACAGCACTGCTCAATTCTTAAATCTGTTTGCTTAAAAGGTATTGATTAATTGTCCATAACAGCAGTGCTGACAATGGTAAGGTTTTCAGTAAGGTGTTCATGTAACATTTATGGAAGGAGCTGCCAGCATCAGTGCTTTGTAATAGTAATTTAGACAAAACAGACGGGTTTGAGCTTTCTGGTTTTTTTCTGTAACATGACAAGCTGTGTTTTTGTTTCGTCTTATTAACTTCAGTAGAGAAAAAAGAGAGGCTGGTGAGGGAATGACTGCTGATAGCTGGTATAACGTAAGTGAGAACAGGAACTTGTTTCATGGCTGTCCCACAACATTAAATGCAACTATAAAAAGAATAAAATGTATGACATTCTTTAATAAATAAAAATTGTAATTGTTCACTAATTGCTGTAGTATAAGAGGAATAAAACAGTTCAGAATGTGCTGTCATAATCAACTTCAGGCTAACACTAACCTCACAGCTAACACTAACAAACCAGTGCAATACACACTTCAGTGAAGTAAATGAGCCTGACCTATTTCTGGCACAAAAAAACCCAAAGACTTTCCACATAAGACAATGTGTTGCTGAAAATAAGGGAATGTTTAACAACACATTGAGAACCTTAGTTTCTTGGGTTTGACTTTGACAGCATTTTTGCAAGAAAAGAAAAAAAGGTTTGTGCACACCTGACCATCACACCCATATGTGCTTGTTGAACACCCCATTCCAGATTAATTCCCCTTTTGTTGTTATAATAAGCTTTCCACTAGATTTTGGATTAGCTTTGTGTTCAATCAGCAGTAAGAGCATTAGTGATGTTGGGTGAGGAGGCCTGGGGTACTGTCGGTGTTCCAGTTCATCCCAAAGGTGTTCAGTGGGCTTGAGGTCAGAGTTCTGTGCAGGCACTCGAGTTCTTCCACTCCAAACTTAACACACCATGTCTTCGTGGATCTTGCTTTGTGCACAGGGGCATTGTCATGCTGGAACAGTTTGGGTCTCTTAGTTCCAGTGACGGGAATCTGTAATGCTACAGCATTCAAAGACATTCTATTCAATTATGTGTTGCAACTTTGTGGAAACAGTTTAGGTCGGGGTGCACATACTTTTGGCCATATAGTGGAGAAATAGCCCCTAGCCTTTAAATATGGATTTTAAAACACAGAGATTTACCTGTGTAAATACATTAACCGACGATAGGAATTCATGACATTTAAGGAATAAAGTGAACAAACAGGTGTAGAATTTTATTCAACAGTGTGTGAGGTTATGCGTATGGAAAAGATATCAAAATGGTTTAATCCATAACATTTTCCCAGAGTGTTGTTTAATGCTTGGTTTCAACGTCAAAGTCAAAATTATAGTATTTTGACATCCAGAACACTAAATAGAAATATTTAAAACAAATTCAACGTTTGGCAAGTGGAAACAACCAATGAGCACTCAGCTTATTGTGACGTCAGGAGTGTTGAACAGGGGGAGGTGCAGCGCCAATCTGTTTTGTTGTGGACATTTTTTGTTCGCTCACTGCTTGCTGATGGAAAACACATTTTATTTTGTTTTTTAGAGGCGTAAATATCACGCGAAGCAGTTTAATAAAGGTAGGAACCACAGGAAAATATATTAAGCATTACTGCAGGCTTCCGAATGTACTTTGTGGTGTCGTTAGTCGGCATTCTCCTTGTAAAGGGGGACCTTTGTTCCGGTGTGGTGCCTTTTCCTACATTTGCAGGACCCCTTTTTTTTTAGTTGCGCTGAAGTCTGCCTGATTTAAAGTAATAAAATATCGATGCGCATAATAATCACCGGCGCAGTGAATAACCTATACAACAGCCAGAAATATAGATTTAATAATAAATATATAAATGATAGTAAATAATAAAATTTAGTATTTTAAGTAATAGTTATTATTGCTATCGTTTGCATCTTGCGGACCCTTTGGTACCTGTCGTATCCGCCTGATTTAAAATCATACCACTCGCTAGCATAGATCAAGCTAAGCTAGTGTAGAGTTTTGTATACGATGTGTATAGAGAAATATACATTTAGTTTCATCTCAGGACTGAATTAAGATACATAATAATGAGATATATGTGGAACGATACTAGTACAATATTATAGAGACGTAAAATAGTAAATTATTATAAGAATAACAATAATAATAATAGTTCCAGCTTTACCTCTGACTGTGACAAAGCACTGACACTGGAGATAAATGATGTGACTTCTTACACAAAGCTTAATCATATCAACAGTTGCACGTTTAATCTGTTTATATCAAAACATTTGCATTAATAAACATGTAAGGTGATTTGCAGCTGCACTACTGTCAGAGCAGCTGTTATAGAAAATTAATCAACACCTACTGAAAAATCAGATTTGAGAATTTACCCACACAGAATAATAAAAGTAAATAATATAATAAATCTGTGCCAAGACCAGGCTTTATTTGTTATACTTTTTACATTGAAATGCTTTCCCCCTCTTGCAGTATTCACATCGCCACTCTTCTGTTAAATCCTAAAGATGAAGAAGAAAGTAAAGCACAACATGACAAAGAAAAAGGGGGGCGTAGAGGGAGAAGCTTCAGCACCAACCCTGGAGTGTGAGGTCTCGACTGGTGATGAACCCACACAGGAAAAACGGCATCTTCGAATTTCGCAAAGCGACAACTGCTTTCTTGAGTTCTTAAACAAGGACCGACGTGCAGTGCCTTCGTTTTGTGACATATCCATCACTGTTCATGGGGAAATGTACCCAGCGCACAAGGTGGTGTTAGCTTTTGGGAGCAGCTACTTCCATGCGAAACTGAGCAAAAACCCTCAGTTGGACCATATAACCTTTGACAACGTAGATAGTTCCACATTTGAACACTTGCTTAACTTTCTATACACGTCCGAAATGGAAGTGCAGCAGAGCCAAATTCCGTCTCTGTCTGAAGCTGCATGCTTTTTCGACATGATGGAGGTGGTGAACCTTCTAGCAGGTGAAGTGACACCAAACCAAGTGCCAGAAGAAGGCGAGAAAGAAGCGGAACCGTCAGTGGAAGAACCTCAGGGTTCTTGTTCAGGGGAGCTTAAGAAGCCTCAAACTCCTGGAGAGACCCATTGCTTGCTTTGCAGCCGGACGTTTTGCTATAAAAAGGCGTTGGAGAACCACATGGCCAAGATGCACAGCCAAGCTGAGGTCACTGAAGCAGCGGCTTCTTCATGCAGCACACGCACGTCGACACGTCAGAGGAGGACACTGAGCAGATTCGAGAGCCAGGAGAGCAAGAACTGCCTTGGAAAGGAGAACCATAGGCAAAAGGATTCACATGTGTACGAAGGAACTAGCTCTGTCGAAGAGGATGATGACGATGATGATGATGATGACTATACTAATGGTGAAGAAAACCAGCATGAGCAAAGCAAAGAAAGAGAAACAGAACCCTCTCTGGAAGCAGAGACAAGTATGAGAACTGAGGAGAATGCAGATTGCAGGAAGGAGGTGGAGTCAAGCTTTAGTCATGTGACCAAGGACCATGATGCATCAGTGGCTCAGAGCAGTGGTGGCCATGTTTACCCAGAAGGACTTGCTCCAGTGATCATTCAAAGTGGCAACAAAAAGACACTTAAATGCCCAAAGTGTGACAAGACATTTGACCGTATAGGTGAGAGTCTTGATAAAACATTCGCTAATCAAGAAAGTGTTCAAATGTATAAAATTTTACACATCAACTCATTCTGTAGAGAAACTGATTTGCAGTATTGGATCTGGCTAGTTATTTATTTTCAGTTTACAGGTTTTCTGGCCCAGACATTAGCTCCACCCCCTTCTGAAAAGAGCTGCTCAGTTCTGCCTTTTTTGGTTTTTCCTTCAAAAAGCTACTCACAGGCATGTATAGTGTAAACATGTGGAGTGGAGTGGGGTGCTGGGACAGATAGCAGAGGGCGCTAAACATTACAAACAGCTCCTTTAAAACTGAGACAGATGTGCTATGTAGTCTATGTAGCTATAAGCTCTACTTGGATGGCGCTAGTTTCTCTTGGTGACATTTGTAATACAATGTTGAAGTCTCTGCATTCTCCGTTATAAAACTTTCCCATATGTGCATGTCTTAAATTCCTTTATGAGAAAGCCTTTACATCATTATGTTCATTTGCATGTCTCCGCCTCCTTTGCTATGTAATATTCAGTTCATTTGCATGTCTCCGCCTCCTTTGCGGCGAAGTATTTCACTCATTTGCATGTCTCCGCCTCCTTTGCTGCGTAATATTTCATGCATTTGCATGTCTCTGCCTTCTGTGCTATGTAACTTTTCACATATTTGCATGTCTCCACCTCTGATATTATGAAACATTAAAATATTTACATATTTCTGAGTCCTATGTTATGTAAATGTGTTCCGGTTTTATCCGTTGCTCTATTCTCTTTGTATAACAGGAAAATATGAGAGTCACACGCGAGTGCACACGAGAGAAAAGCCGTTTCAGTGTGACGTGTGTCTGCAGCGCTACTCCACCAAATCTAACCTCACCGTGCACAAGAAGAAACACACCGCTGACGCCCCGGTGCAGAGAAAAGATCACAAGTGTCCGTTCTGCAACAAACTTCACGCCAGCAGAAAGACGCTGGGCAAACATGTCAAAAGGTGAGTGTGAGACTCACTGTGCTTTGGATAAAACTCAAAAGTCATCACTCGGATATCATTTCAGTATTGTTTGCTAAGGGTTACAATGATTTGTTTATGAGGAAACAACATGCTATACTTTTATCCATTTATAGTTGCCTTTAATGAGAGGGAACGTGTGTGAAACAACTCTGGCGTGTTGGAAAGCTTAAAGCCTCTGACACTGGAGACTCCTTCCATAAACGTGAAAGCTTACGAAAAAAACTCCACCAATTCACACGTTTTTTAAATACGTTCAGGTTGTACACGTCCCTGTGAATGAGCCGTTAGAATTGATTAATATAAACCTGCTGGTATGGAAAAGTAAATCTGACCAGTCAGAGCCAAGAACGCAGGCTATTACTCTCACTCAGTCTTTATACATGAAAGCTACTGTGATGGAAAAAAAGAGCCTGATCTTAAATAGCCAAAGAAACCAATTTCATACAAGTTGTACGAATGTTAACTCCGCCCTCACCTTACCTTTGTGACCTTTCATACAAATTGACTCAAGCAAATAACTACGGATTTGCAAGTGTCAGACTTTCTGCTTTTCATGTGAAATGCCCGAGTAAGTGTGGAAGTTTTTTAACTTTAACTCGGGTATAAATGCATGTGTGTGTGCACTCTCTCCCCCTCTCTCTCTCTCAGGTTCCATCCTGACCACATGCAGGAGTTTCTGAGCATGAGGAAGAGGAAGAGTGAAGGCTGGAAGTGTGACGTGGGTTTTTCAGACTAAGAAACGTTCATCCATCACCTCATTCCCGCTCATTATTATATAATATAATAAAAATCGTTATATGTTCACGTTGTAGATCTGCCACAAGTCGTTCACACGGCGCCCCCACCTGGAGGAGCACATGATCTTACACTCTCAGCACCGGCCGTTTAAATGCGCCTTCTGCGACGACTACTTCAAGTCCCGCTTTGCCCGACTGAAACACCAAGAAAAGTACCACCTAGGTGCCAACACTTCCTGTTTTGTTTTCTTTTGTGGTTAAAAAAAGGTTTTGTGTTTGGCGTTGACGTTTTCCATGTTCCGTGTCATGGCAGGACCTTTCCCATGCGACATCTGTGGACGTCAGTTTAATGACACCGGCAACAGAAAGCGACACATCGAGTGCACGCACGGAGGGAAGAGGAAGTGGACGTGCTTCCTGTGCGGCAAGTCGGTCCGAGAGAGGTGAGCAAGAGTTACGCATGTTTTAACGCGTTAGCGTTTCTATAGCAACAGCTCGTTACAGTGGGGACACACGTAAACAGATAAAAAATGTGCGTAAGTGTCAATACGCCAAAGATTTCTGAAGTCAGTTTAAGCTTTATGGAAGGAGTCTCCAGTGTCAGAGGTAAAGCTGTGACTTTACGAAGGACGAAGTTTACGCTTTGCGGTAGCATGACAGGTTGCGATTTTTTTCGTTTCTCGTTACCTCGGAGAGAAAAAAGAGAGGCCGGTGAGCGAACGTCTGTTTATAGCTGCTATAACGTAAACGACAACGGTAATTAAGGCAGTTTGCAAATGTTCCGGAACATTTCGACAATGTTTCTTTTCTTTTTTTTTTATAAATCAATATAACTGTAAACGTTGGCCAATCGCTGCGGTGTAAGAGGAATAAAGCACGTTGATGACGAAAACATGATTTGGAGCGCAGCTGCTGGGAGATTCAGAGACAAATCGAAATGCTTAAAGCCGTGAAGAGCTTTTAAATGATTTTAAAAACTATTTTGAATGAAACACACATGCGGTATAGACGTAGCTGTGTGACTAGAGTGATGTTGTGTAACGCTACTGCTTTAAGAACTATTAAACGTTCCTCACTGCAGCATTTTTTTCCACTCCAGGGTCACTTTTATTTCTAAGGGATTTGCAGTTGTCGTATATAATCTCATTTTCTGTTGTATTTTAATTTGTCTTGACACAATTTTCACAAAGTAATCTGCATCAGAGGCAATATCCAGCTCTAGAGGGATTAGAGAGCTTGGATTTGAGCATCACATCCTTCTGATCACCCACCGTATTCCTTTTCTAGGACGACGTTACGGGAGCACCTGAGGATCCACAGCGGGGAGAAACCGCACCTGTGCAGCATCTGTGGACAAAGTTTCCGCCACGGCAGCTCCTACAGGTGCGGAGAAGGTTCCAGAGAAATCAGATGGACATTACTGCCCTCCTGAGGCTGAACGCTGCAACTGCACTGACTTTAAAGCTGGAATTTCTAATTAGCCCCGCCCACCTCGTCTGTCCAGAGAGTGTTCATACAACAAAATGGACCCAAAATTTTTTTTAAAATAGTAAACATTAAGCACAGTATCAGTCCAGTAAAGTGTGTGCTTATTGGATGAAATCACGACCAATAACACAGCACAGTTAATAGTTAGAATTCGACGTGTCGTTTGCAAATGAATCGACTCTTTGAGTCGGCTCGCATACATGAGCCGTTTTTTTGTATCAATCTCTTACACAGCATCTGACACGAATACTTTTAACAGGAATCTATTTGAAAAGATTTTATACAATTTCTGGCAAAGCAATGCAATTTTGTTAATTAGAAGATAAAATCATGAAACACTTTCACTTTTATTTAGGCAAATAAGAATAATCAGTGGTCAAACTATCGCAGACTCAGGTCTAGGAGAAAAAAAAACCCACAACGAGCCATTTGGCACTTAGAAAGAGTCGACTCTGAATCAAATGAGCTAGTTAAGTGTTTTTAATGACCTTAGCTCTTGTAGCAAAGATAAACTAACACAGAGAGCAGATCTCAACTCGCCACGTCTAAAACGAAAAAACAAATAACACATGCAAAAAAACAGCCTAATTTGCATGTTGTTTTCGACACCTAGTTTGCGTGGGATGGCATTTAGTCAGTCTTTGTACATCACCCGTAACACACACCCACTTCATTTTGCACTTGCGCACGCACATGACCCCACATGCACGTGCAAATTATAGGGCGTGTTATTTTGAAGTTCAGTGAATCAGAACCTTTTGTTTGTGAGGTTTAAATCCTCGTCCATCTGTCCAGGCTCCATCTTCGCGTCCATCACGATGACAAACGCTACGAGTGTGAAGAATGTGGGAAAGCGTTCATTCGCCACGATCATCTAAAGAAACACAAGAAAATACACACCGGTAATGTACAGCTGCTTAACATATGTGCATATGTGTGTGATTTCTTCTCTTCTAGGAATGAAAATCTGTAAAACATTATAGTTTACATTATACAAATGTGCACAGTACTCAGGTTAACAGCATAGACTTTGACTTTTTCGTCTGTTCCTGGCAATGACCACTAGGTGGCAGCTTAGAGTGTTTGTTAGAGTATATGTCACAGCACACAGGCATGAATATGTGGTAAGAATAAATAAATAAATAAATGCGGTTTCATTTTACGTTGTTTTCTTAAGATGTGCTTGATATTTGAGCCGGTGTGTTAAGTGAGAGTTATGTCTACTTTGAATTTACATTTTTAACATTTTTAGACATGGCATGTAGTTGTAGAAAACGGCCAGTGTTGTGTATTTACAATCACGTTAAAGCTGCAGCATGTACGATTTTGGAATTCTGCCCCCTCTGGTAGACAAATGGAATTGCAAGCTACTTGAAGGTTTTTAGGGTTTTTCTGCATCCACTGATTAACCTCAAAGCTGCAAATACACATGTTCAGAGAAAAATCACAGCTGCACGCCAAACCGCTTAACGTACACGAAGCATTACGCCTGTTATAAACTGTAGTGTAACACACGATTTGTCCCCCTGCAGGCGAGAGAGCGCACCAGTGTGAAGAGTGCGGGAAGTGTTTCAGACGCGCCGATCACCTGAACGTCCACTACAAAAGTATTCACCTGGGAGAGAAAGTCTGGAGAAAGTAAAAAAATAGCTCTACACGTCACACTTAAATTAGTATATTGTGTTATATTATATTTGACTGATTATTCTATATGTAGGTACAGAATACTGTTTAACCATTCTAGTTTTTCTTACAGTTTCCTCTCTGATCCTGCAGGTACAAGGCTGTAGTGCACCAGTGTGAAGTGTGCAAGAAAGAGTTCCGAGGAAAAACCAATCTGATGACGCACTTCAGGACGCATTCAGGTAACGTTATCATTTACAGAAGCGTGTAGCTCTCCTCCCGAGACGATACAGCTCGCCTCATCAGTGATCCGATGTATAAAAGATAACTTCAGGGCAGCTAATGGTTCACTGCGGAGTGATTCAGAGCTGAGCTGCATTGTGCTCAGTTTAACTTTTATCGCTTTTGCACTGGTTGGAAGAAAAGCAATTTTGAACGTGTAACGGATATTTTCATATTCTGGTCCAAAGTGTAATTCTTCTGCCTGGAAACTGAGAGGCAGAGGCCACACCTCCTTTTCTAAGACTGAGTCTCTGTTTACACTCGGTTTTAAAATGCGTCTTGAGCATTCAGGTCACAAGTGGTCATCACTTCCAGAATGTCAAAGGTCCCTGTGCAAAATTATATCATATATTATACCATATCTCATATATATCATATATATTATATAACACGTTAACCTGCAAGATACTTTTATTACACACGTTTAGACACAGACGCCACGCCTCCTGTAGTGTGACTGATAGGCACAGAGGCCACGCCTCCTTTACTGTGCCTATGCAAAGAGGCCACTCGTCTTTTAAGACTGACCCAGACACGCAACCGCGCCGCTTATCAGGCATGCTGTAAACCGTAACGTAACGTAATTTCATGCTAATTTTTATTCTTACCAAACGCATGTGTTTATCTTTAACTAGGAGAGAAGCCTCACCGCTGTGTGATCTGCAACCAAACCTTCCGCATCAAGAAAACTCTGACCAAGCACATGGTCATCCACTCTGAGGTGCGTCCATTCAGCTGCCCTCACTGCATCGCCGCCTTCAAGCGCAAGGACAAGCTCAAATACCATGTGGACCACGTCCACAGCACGCGTGCTCCCAACCTGGCCTCGTCCCAAACACCCGAAACGTCCCTAACTTCCAAACCAGCTGAAGTGTGCGTCCCTGTCGCGTTGGTGCCCGTCCAGATTCCCGAGGAAGCCGGAGCCGACTTGCAGCAGCAGCAGCAGCAGCCGGGCGTATATCAGCCGTCCACTGATCTGGTCTTCCTGGAAAAATACACGCTCACTCCTCAGCCGGCCAACATCGTGCACCCGGTGCGGTCGGATCAGATGCTGGACCCGAGTGGGCCCTCGTACCTCAGCACGCTGCTCGGCCTCGACTCGGCCTCCTCTGAGCATGCTCAGTAGCTCACCCAATAAGTCCACACACAGTCCTTTCCCCCCCCCCCTAAAAGATTCTCTAGTAAGAGTGCTGTCAAGTGCAAAAGTTTGCATCCCCTTAGAAAAAAAGAAGACAGAAGATGTAATTAATATGAAAAGTTATTTAGAGAAGAAGAAAGAAAACATTACAATTCTTTGCCATTCTTCTCCCCATTTCATTAATATACCCTTTGCACAGAATGCGTCTCACTCAGATCAGATCTGGAGATTGCAAGCTTTTTTAGTTCCCTTGTTACACAGTACACACGTTGCGTTTTAATCATTTTGGAGTGAATTTGTTTTAAGGTCAGTTTTAAAATAGAACATTTTCCCTTTTGGGGGGGTGCAAAACTTTTACTTTTACATTGTAGTTAAAGTTCTGAGCATGCTCACTATATATCTGTCAAAGATTGATGTCATTATGGCTAATAGGTACAAGAACATTCCTAACACAATCCGTATGCAACAGCATAGAGTGACTGGATGCGAGGGGGAGCAAACAGGAAATGGCCTGGTTTGTTCTGTAAATAAACCAATATGCACATATTAGAGGTACAGTGTGTCATCACTGGGGATGTAGTGAGATAACATGTAATCAAATGTCATTATGTTACTGTTTTGTCTTTTATTCTTTATGTAATCCTCGACGGTATGATTTGGGTTTATGATGTGGCACTTGTATTGTTGGTTCCAATGGATGAGTTGTTGGATACGTTTATGTATAAAATGAAGGAGTAATACTGAATATAGTATTAAAATGCAAACACATTTGAATCAAACCAGTTTTGTCTCACCTTGATGACAGCATCACTGTTATCAGTGCGGTGTTCTGGTGCAACATGAAAGAGAACATGCAAAACCCCACTCAGAGAGCAACCCGAGCTCAGGATCTAACCCGGGCCCCTTGAGCTATGAGGTAGGTGGCCACGGCAATTAGAAATTATTTGCAAGTTAAAAATATAAAAGGCATGATGGGAGAAGTATTTATCCCCATTGCTGCGAACGCTGTACATTAGTTTGCCTCAGAAGTGACATAATTGGTGTCAAACAATTATTGTGTAAATATAAATACATAGCTAGAGTTTGTTAAGGAAGACAAAGGAGGTACCAGAACAACAGACTTTATCAATCAAGGTTTGGGTTGGTTATAAATAAAAATATCCCAAACATGGAGTGAAAATAATTGTAGCAATAAATACAGGAAAGAGGATCCACACATCCACTGAAAGTGAGCCGATTAGTCAGAGCTGACTCGTCACATGATGATGCTACCACCACCTCGTTTCACCATGGACATGGACTTCTTACAGTGATGAACAGTGTTGGGCGGTCCATGATCAGAGAAGAGTGCTGTTAAATTCATGCCTCTGGTCAGAAGGTGTTGATTAATTTTGGTATAACAGCTGCTCCGACCAATCAGATTTGAGAATTCAACAACGACATAATATTGTGTTAATTAATGGAAAACTCATCCTTAACATGAAGTAGCAACATTAGCAGCAGCCACAACCTCATTGTCTTAACTGTTCCTGCAATTAATGATCTTGTTCGTGGCCGTACATTAGTTTATTAAGTATGGATAGTTACATATCCACATTTTTGTGCTAATCATCACAGTGACTAATTAACAGCAGCTATTAATCAGTTTATGTTCATATCAGAGATAAACCCTCTAGTGCTAAGTGTCCTCATTTCTAGCTTATTGTCATGGTGAATTTGCTCTGTATATTTATTGCATTATGGAATCAGTATAACACAGAAGGTTTGTTTATTAAGAAGCTTATTAACATGTTCATTTATACTTTTATACTTTACTGAAATCATAACAGGCCTCTCAAGTGACCTGCTAACATTGGTTGTGTCTAAAGAAATGGATTAAATGTTAATCTCTCTCTCTCACTTAGCAAAGTTTGATGGTCTGATTCTTCTAATGCACCTCATGGTGTGTTCAGGATTTGTTTTATAGTAGCTAATCATTTTCTTATGCTGACTAGTTTAGTAATATTGCGTTCAGTTCTTTGGTTATCCATAAAGATGCCAGGAATCCGCTGAACCCTTACACAACCCTTAAATGTTTTTCTATCGGTGTATTTAAAAATAATAATAATAACATGCAGGCCTGCCTTTTTATAGTGAAAAATATACTTTTTCAATCCCACAATGCACTGGGATATAGTGGATTTCAGGTTTGATTAACACAGTAGATATATTGTCAACATTGTTTTTGCACTGTAATGATGTTCTTAAAAGATCTGCAATGTTAGAATAATGATTTCATCAAATAAATGACCCTTAGTTTATTTTTCACCACAGCAAACTGAGAAGTCATTAATGTTACATCCTTTTTCCTTTTTATGGACCGTAAAAGTCGTAAAGGATCATCACTCATAACATGAATGACATCTCTTTTCATTATAAGAGTGATGAGACTGTCTGTCTGTCTAGTAATAAGGAAACACAAAACCACAAGCGATATGCTCTTATTTTGGTTGAAAAGCGAGCATTTATTCTGAGAAGGAAGATTTCTGATCAATAGCAGGAGCTCTGCAGATTTAGCC
>JAQQZX010000001.1:23073740-23085016 GCA_030068355.1 Notoglanidium maculatum | reverse complement strand
GTGACGTCATCTATGCACTTGCTGATGTAGCTGGTCACAGATGACGTGTACTCCTCCAAGTTGGTGTTGTCGCCTTCAGATGCAGCCTCCTTGAACATATGCCAGGTTCTCACCCGCTTCAGAACCGGCCTGGTGCGTCTGACGAGCGGTCTGTATGCTGGCATTAGCATAACAGTGATGTGGTCTGAGTAGCTGAGGTGGGGGTGGGGCGCCGCGTGGTACACGCCGGTGATGTTTGTGTAAACAAGATCCAGCGTGTTTGCCCCTCTCGTTGCAAAGTCCACATACTGGTGGAATTCTGGGAGCACTGACTTGAGATTTGCATGGTTGAAATCTCCAACAACAATAAACAGTCCATCAGGGTGAACATTCTGTACATCGCTAACAGCCTTGTACAGCTCCCAGAGTGCATCCTTAACTTTAGCGCTGGGGGGAATGTACACTCAGATAATGAACACAGCAGTGAATTCTAGTGGTAAATAAAAAGGTTTGCATCTAACTGTCACAAACTCCACAAGCGGTGAGCAGTAGCTGGATATTAGCACAGAGTTCTTGCACCATTCCATGTTTATATAAACACCACGAGTCTTACAGCACAGAGCTACTTTCCTGTCGGCTCAAAACACAGTTAGCCCGGCTAGCTGAATAGCGGCGTCCGGAACTCTGTCGCTGAGCCATGTCACGTCATGTTGAACACAATGACGCAGCAATCTCTGAACTCGCACTGGGTAGTCCGCTAGAGTCGGATATAGTCCAATTTATTGTCCAGAGAACATACATTGGAAAGTATTATTGTTGGTAGGGGAGGTCGGCTAGGATTAGCTCTTAGCCTAGTGCAGACCTCCGCCCACTTGCCACGCTTCCGCTTCCTCACACACCGCTTTACGGTGGACCCTCCCCCGGCCACTGGCATCAGGCGACGCCGAGGACTGGAGGCCTGGTTTCCATAACAACCCGAAGACGCGAAGTGTTTCCAAGAGGTCTTCCTGCGTGTCAGTTTTTGAGTATTTCTTTATATCCAGTAATTTTTCTCATGGGTAGACATGAACACCGTTTATTTTGGTGTCCATGTGCCGTCGGAGTCACGCCAAGAAAACAAAATAAAAAACAGAGAAACACGATTATAAAAACAGAAAAGCACGATTTCGGATCCGGAGGGGACACTGCGTGCATACAGTAGCGCCGCCGACGTTACAGTATTTATAATATAAGATCCAAAAACATCTTGTCTGTGAATCATGTTAAGGGTTCAGTATCTTCAGAAATATTAGTCTGAGCCTCATGAAAACTGGTGGAGATCAAGGAAAACATATTTTCTCCCAAATACTCAAGATTTCAAGATTTTAGATTTTATTTGTCACACACAGTTATACAGGAACGTGTAGTGAAATGACAGAACTGCCCTACTCCTAGATTGTGTAATAGAAGAAATAATCAAAATAAGCAAATAATAAGAATACTAGGAACAATTATGGAGAATAGAAAAAAATTATGACGGTAGGAAATTAAACTAATTAAAATACATTAAGTTCAGTTAAATTAAGTTAAACTAGTCTGTAATAAGAAATTATGGTACAGAGTTTGCGGTGGGAGGGTATAAAGTGCTGGTACAAAAATTTGCAGCAGCAAAAATGTCATGTGAATGTACAAAAGTAACAAATTGTACATATTACATAAAGTGACTATGGGCAGTGGATGGGGTAAAGTGACTGTGGAGTAATCGTTTCAAGTGAATGAATATTTGGCATGTCAGAATTCAGGAGACTTATGGTAAAAGCTCCTCATGAGTTTTTCAGTCTTTGCCTTTAGGCTCCAAAGCCGCTTGCAGCTCTGGGATAGAATATGTTGTATGGTGCCGGTGTAAAGGTTTTCAGGATGGATGGGGAAACCTTGAAATTTCATAGCTGCCTCAGGTAATAGAGGTGCTGTCTTGCCTTCTTGACCTGGGTTTGTGCGTGTTGAGTCCATGCCAGGTCCTCAGTGATGTGCACACCCATATAATAATATTAATAGATAACGATATAAATTATCTAAAATATTTTAAAATTAATATATTAATAATAATAGAAAACAGTTCATTAAAATTAAATTAAGCTTTTGGAATAGCCTGTCCTCAACGCTATTGGAAATGTGTGGACTGTGCTTAAAAATCAGGTCCATTCCAGGAAACTAACAAATTTAACTGAATTCTGCCAAGGACAGTGGTCAAATATCCAACCAGATTTCTGCCAGAAGCTTGTTGATGGCTACCAAAAGCAACTGGCCAAGATAAAATCTACTAAGGGATATTTAATCAAATATAATGTGTGCTGTATGCATATTTTTGACCCTGTATGTATAAATTTAACCCTGTGCTAATTTCAGACAGCCCAAAATAATGTTGTATGTTAGTATGTTGTACATTCTTCACCAGAAAATAGCAGTACAAAAAAGCCATATAAAGCCCAATATTGCCATGACATTCATGACCATGATGAGTGTATGTAAATTTCTGACTTAAACTGCACAAAGACTGTCTTGCACAGGATCCCCCTCCTCCCTGTATTCTAGAGTCCCTTGTAACCTAGAGTCCACAACTGGGAATTTGAAAATCATTTGACCTGTGGGACAAACATGCAATGATACAAATATTTAAGGTCACCCTGTGAATGACTGTGTGGTGCTGGCAAAGACCACCAACACAGAGGTATTCAGTTTGTGAGTTTCATGATGCTGCAGCACTTTCACAGAGTTATTTGTCAACACACTTAGTCTTATCATCTTGTTCTAGGTAAGAATGCATACCTGTCATAAAACAAAACAACTTTCCCATGTCAAATATCTTAACCCATATCTTGTTATATTATTACTTTTCCAGACCTTGGAGCTGCAATGGAGGAAAACACTTCTCTTAATAATTTAAATTTAACTCGTTTCATGGTCATTCTAACCATGGAATCATTGGGCATACCACCATCAATTGTTTTTTCTACATTTATCTTTGGTATCATCACATACTGTTTAATTTTGTTCTTCCACTTCATGCTACTTGTGACTATTATTGTAAAAAGGGATCTGCATAAGCCTATGTACATACTGCTGTTTAATTTGTCCATGTGTGACCTTATGGGAGCTACGGGTTTTTACCCTCAGCTGGTTTGTAGTATACTGTCTCAAAGCAGAGAAATCTCCTACACTGCTTGTGCCTTACAAGGCATACTTCTTCACCTCTATGGGACTGGATCTCTTTTATTTCTCACTGTTATGTCTTATGACCGATACATTGCTATTTGCAAACCTTTGAGATACCACAGTCTGATGACACGAGGGACCTTGGTGAAATATATTTGCATGGTCTGGTCCATAAATTTAGCTATGATTGGGTTGTTATTTATACTCACAATAAGTAAAGAAATTTGCAGGACAAATATAGTGGACACATACTGCAATAATCCCACTTTAATGAAGCTAAGCTGTGAGGATATGAGAGTGGTTAACTACTATGGCCTGGTTATTATAGCTCTTGTACAAGGCTTTTCCATACTGATGGTATCATTAACATATATCAAAATCCTAATTACTTGTCTTTCTACAAAACAGTCAAAATCTGTAAGTAAAGCAATGCAAACCTGTGGGACACATTTAGTTGTTTTTCTGAGTTTTGAGGTTAACATATTCTTACTACTGGTTTCTCACAGATTAGAAGCTGTATCCCCACACTTAAGAAGGGCTTTTGGTGTTGCAATTATTATTATTCCTCCAATTTTGAATCCTCTTATTTACGGGTTGAAAACCAAGGAAATTCGACAAACAGTGTTTAGGTTTATACAAAAAAAGGTTTCTTCGATCTAACAGGAATCTAACCTACAATCCTATGCATATTTTTCTGCAATTAAGGAAATAAATTAACACAATAACTAGACTGAAATAGTGATTACAAAATTACAATTATGAGAATTATGAATGAAAATTATGAATATTCAAATTTTGCAGTATTTCTATTACTATTTAACAACTTGAATGCATTATTTAAGTGTAAACATATTTGTGATATCAACCATAGTAACTCCGTTGTACAAAAGGTCAGATATGTATGGTTCTAGCCTTTACTTTAATCATTCCTCATATAATTTTCAATAAACTATTAGATTAAAAATTAAAAACATTTAAAAAATTGGAAAAGAATGCAAAACATAAGATTTTACAAAAGTGGTCTCAGACAGTTAGACCCTACTATACATTTTATTATATAAATTAAACACACTTCAGGAGAGGAATGCCGAGGAGCCAATAGAAGGTTTTATATTTAATGTGCTGTCTATATTTAATAAAAACTAGCAGCATGCAACAGTGCAGCTAATATACCTAATCAAACTATGCATAAGACATAAAATTTGAGCCAAAACTTTCAATGACCTAAATAATGCTTTGTACTCATATGAATATCAGTATTAACAGCATAGATATTACAACATTATTTCTGATAACTGACAATGCAAATTAAACTGAATAAAGAGCAATTGTCCATTATTTGATGATGAGTAAGGCAGTGGTTTACACTTTTTTCTCATCATTTATGAATGTCATTTAAATTTAATACCTGGTTCAAGAGACTTTATAGGCACACCTAAAGGTACATTCTGCTAATGGGTTTCATAAAAATAGACTATTTTACTAGTTTAAAACAAATGTATGTATGGGCTGTACTAAAATAAAGCTTTCATATGTTATACACTTATACACTATAAACACTGAATATGTGACTTAGGTTAAAACATCATTTTAAATTACTTATTACTTAAATTAGTAACTTGCACAACATGTAAAAAAAAATTACGTTTTTGTATTGAAACTCACTGTAGATAAAGGGAGTTCTATGTTGTTAACCTATGCTGTGATTTGGTTTGTTTTTTGATTTTTTGTAACACAGATACAGGTATGTGCAGATTTACTTAAAGCTAGAAGAAAAAATATTACCTTAACAAAGAGATGTACTTAAGATATTTTTTTACTTATTTTTTATCTTACACATGACAAACCGAAATGCATTTCTTTGTCATTTTCATCAATCACATAATTCTGAATAGAGAGCTTCAATAAATAAACAGACAGGTATATAGTAAAGCAATTTATTTGGGTGGGATGGCCCAATGCTTAAAAATTAGGGCCATTTATCAATAACATATCAGACCTTGAGGTACATCCTTAGCCCTCAGCCTTAATATAGCTGACCCTGCACTAGGGTTTGGGCTAGCTTTACTCTATCCTTATTTATGCATGACGCAAATAGTGGTTAGCCTCGCCTGACCTGTCCACTATGAAACTGGACCAAAGTGCCAGGAATGCTGTTTGGGCCTGTTGCCAAAAGTTCCTATTAAGAAAAGTGCTACAGGATCATTGAAACCATCATGGCAAGCTGTACTGGCCATGCTGCTCCTTGCATGCAAAGGTGTCATCAGTAGCACCTAAAATTCACCTCCTTGTGGCCCTATGCATGACCATACCACCACCGAAGGACCACTTGGAGCACATCCATGAAGGGCTGAGAGGCTACAGCCCCACAGAAATTGCATCAAACCAGTGAGTCCAAATGACAGTGTTGTGGGGATATAAGGTTCAGTTCTGCTATCAGTCCAAAATTGATATGAAATGTAGACTCCCCACAATTCAGAATTTAGAGTTTTATCAGCATTTGACAGTCAACCACAATACTCTCTTGTCTAACCTCATGAGTCTTGGCAAAGAATGGCAATGGAAAGTCAATCATATCGGGTGATGTGGAGGGGATCCATATCTGCTTCACACACATTCTTCCCCTATACTTGATCTCTTGTGAGGAGTAGGTTCAGTCTGAGCCTGATATCAGCAGCCTTGCAGAAAAACACAACAAACGCATTTAATCAGTATAGTTGATCGTAATAAAGAAGCAGCTGTAATTTTCCACACACAGCAGACATGCAGGTCAGAGGCCTCACAATGGAATTAAGACAATACTCACTAAATTATGATTACATAAATTTTATTCTTACAGTGAGACCATATTCAAGTTCAAGTGACTTTTATTGTCATTTTAACCATATACAGATGACTGAGTACATAGTGAAATGAGACAACATTCCTCTAGGACCAAGGTGCTACATCTTGCCAGATGGCAGGAGGGTGAAGAGTGTGTGTGAGGGGTGTGTGGAATCTTCCACAATGCTGGTGGCTTTGCAAATGCAGCATGTGTGGTGAATGTCTGTGATGGAGAGAAGAGAGACTTCAATGATCTTCTCAGCTGTTCTCACTATTTGCTGTAGGGTCATGCGGTCCGATACAGTGCAGTTTCCATACCAGACATTGATGCAGCTGCTCAGAATGCTCTCTCAATAGTCCCTCTGTAGAAGGTGGTGAAGATGGGTGATGGTAGATGGGCTTTCCTCAGCCTTCGCAGGAAGTAGAGCAGTAGAGCAGAAAGCTGGGCTTTCTTGGCTATGGAGCTGGTGTTGAGGGACCAGGAGAGGTTCTCTGCCAGGTGAACACCAAGGAATTTGGTGCTCTTGACAATCTCCACAGAGGATCCGTTGATGTTCAGTGGAGAGTGGTCACTCTGTGCTCTTCTGAAGTCAACAATCATCTCTTTGGTTTTGTCCACGCTCAGAGACAGGTTGTTGACTTTGCACCAGTCTGTTAGCTGCTGCACCTCCTCTCTGTATGCTGACTCGTTCTAGTTGATGAGCCTCATGACGAGCCTCTCGAAGCACTTCATCATGATTCGTGTGAATGCAACGGGACGATAGTCATTGAGGCAGGACACTGAGGACTTCTTTGGCACAGGAACAATAGTGCTGACTTTGAAACACTTCAGAATGAGTGCTCAGGGAGATGTTGAAGATGCCCGTAAGAACATCTGCCAGTTGGTCTGCACATTCTCTGACCACTCTTCCAGGGATGTTATCTGGTCCAGCAGCCTTCCGTGGGTTAACTCTGCGAACAGTTTTCCTCATATCAGCAGTGGTCAGATGCAGCACCTGGTCACTGTGAGAAACGGTGGTCTTCCTCGCTGTTTTGTCGTTGTGTGTGTCAAACTGTGCAAAGAAGTTGTTGAGCGCATCTGGTAAGGAGGCATCATGGTCACAAGCAGGTGTAGTCGTCCTGTAGTCAGTGATGGCCTGGATGTCCTGCCACAAAGTGGCTGTGGATTCTCTGGCCATGTGCATTCTTTGCTGTTCTGATGGCCCAAGACAGTTTGGCCCTCGCTCTTCTGAGGGCCTCCTTGTCACCTGCTCTGAAGGCAGAGTCATGGGTCCTCAGCAGCTCACACACCTCTGCAGTCATCCACAGCTTCTGGTTGGAGCATGTAGTGATGGTCTTGGAGACAGTGACATCATCTATGCACTTGCTGACATATCTGGTCACTGATTATGTGTATTCCTCCAAGTTGGTGTTGTTGCCATTTGTTGAAGCCTCCCTGAACATATGCCAGTCAGTGTGCTCAAAACAGTCCTGAAGAGCAGATATGGCCCCTGCCCAGGTTCTCACCTGCTTCAGAACCGGTTTGGTGCATCTGATGAGTGGTCTGTATGCTGGCATTAGCATGACAGAAATGTGGTCTGAGTAGCTGAGGTGGGGGCGGGGCTCCCCTCGGTATGCGCCAGGAATGTTTGTGTATGCAAGATCCGGAATGTTTGTCCCTCTCATTGCAAAGTCCACCTGCTGATGGAATTTCAGGAGCACTGACTTTGCATGGCAACAATAAACAGTCCATCGGTGTGTGCATTCTCCAGCTCGCTAATAGCCCTGTACAGCTCACAGAGCACTTCTTTAGCATTAGCGCTGGGGGGAATGTATACTCAATGAGCACAGTGGTGAATTCCCATGGTAAATAAAAAGGCCTGCATCTAACAGTCACAAACTCCAAAAATGATGAGCAGTAACTAGAACAGAGCTCTTGCACCATTCTGTGTTGTTGTAAACACACAAGCTACCACTACGAGTCTGTCAGCACGAAACGCAGTGAGACTGTGTAGCTGAATGGCAGTGTCCAGAACTCTGTTGCTGAGGCATGTCTCTGTGAAAACAATGATGCAGCAATCTCTAAACTCGTGCTGGGTAGTCCACTGAAGTCGGCTGTAGTAAAGTTTATTGTCCAGGGAGCAAACATTGGAGGGCAGAATGAACGGAAGAACCGCCCGGCTAGGATTAGCTCTTAGCCTAACACGGACTCCCAGCTGCTTGCCGTGATTCCTCACATACCGCTTACGTCGGACCCGCTCCCTGCCTCTGGCATCAGACGACACCGAGGACTGGAGGCCTGGTTGCCGCAGCAACCTGAGGACGTGTAGCATCTCCAACAGGTCATCCTGCAGGTCAGTTTTTGATTGTTCCTTAATGTTTAGCAATGTTTGGTGTGGGTAGACATGAAATCAATTTGTTTCGGTGTCCATATCCCATAGGAGTCGCACCAAGAAACAAAACAGCACCATTTTGGATCCGAAGTGGCTGCTGCGTGCTACTGCAATGCTGCCATCTTGGAACATCTTTTTGATGAGCTTTCACATCACTAATGATGTGTGCAGTGGATCTGACAGTGCAGTCCTGGGTCTGCAACGTCAACAGAAGCAGGATGAGCACACAGCCCTGGGGGAAACAGTGTTCAGAGTGATGTTCTTGGAGGGCCTGCTGCGAACCTGAACTGACCATGGTCTCCTGGATGGATGTGGAGAAAGAAAAAAAAGAAAAGAAATGAAAAAGGTTTTGTGAGAAGGCACAATATATACTACCAATCAGAAGTTTTTGCTCACCACAGGTTTTTACTACTATTCCATTTGCTTCATAAACAACTTCTATTCTTACTATGCATTGGAAAATTGGTGAATGAACAACTACAGATGGATATATAAGCCAAATAAACCAAGTTTCCTTGAGGAATGCTGTTTTTTTTTTCCAGAAAGCCACGTTTGAGGGTTCTGAACAAGAAGAAATGGCTTGCATGGGCCAAAGAAGACAGAAACTGTTGTGTAAAGGACTGGTGTAAGGTGCTGTGGACATTTGAAATCTGTGGTTCCTCAATAAGGTGTTATGTGCACCATTGCAATACTCAGTGTCTAAAAGAAATCTTAGTGTGTGCAAAAAATTTTGACTAAAAACAGTTTAACGTTTTTGTAAGTCCCATTTTTTTTTATCATTTACCACAATTTTCAAACATTTAGAGATAAATTTGTTCAAAAAAGAGTGTCAAATTTCCTCACTTTCTTGCTGTGTAAAAGTTCAATTTAAATGTTATATCTAAATATAAATGTAATATGTTATCTCTAAATGTTTAATCTTAAATCTAATTAAATAGATTATGGCATGTTTGTGGTTAACACATCTCCACTTCCAAGGTAACATCAAATCAAATCAAATCACTTTGTCACATCACATTACTGGTACGTTGGTACAGTACATATGAGTGAAATTCTTGTGTGCAAGCTTCACAAACAATAGTGGTGTACAAAATAAGAAATAGAGAAATAAAGTAACATTGAAACATTATTCCTTCTTGCCTGAAGTTAATTGGCACATATGTTATATTTAAATCAAATTGCAACATGTCTATAACACAAAATTCCAAAAATGCATTATGAGTTTCCATACAACCCCATGGTGACTTTCAGTACAAAAACATCTGAGGTAAAATGTGTTGCTTTGTACCATAGTTAGCATCTCTGTAGGCAGATAAATAAAAGATAAATATTTCAGGTGGTGACAAACAGTAACTTTCTGAATGTAATGAAAGATCTGTTTATTCATTAAAATAATATTTTGGACATATCCCAGGCATTCAGCAATTCAAGTGGAGCTGGGTGGAACTTCCAAGTGCTCATAAGTACAAAGCTATAAAAATGTGTGTGAAATATTATGAAAGTTGTGCTGTACTGTCAATATGCTTGACTTAATTTTGAGGTAACTGAATGATTTCTTATTTTGAGAGACTGCAGTCTGCATTAAGCTCACAGTTCATAGTTTCCCATGTTGACGCCATGATATATGGATATATGAGTATATGTGGATATAATAAATATCTACTAAACACATACAACTGCCACTGCTATGTGAGAGCATTCTCTACCATTAAAAAAAACACCAAAAAAACCCCCTGTAACCATGATGTAATTGGCGGACGTAATGGCGGCGCGACCGCAGCTCACAGCGGCCACTCCGGATCCGAAAATCGTGCTTTTTTTGTTTTATTTTGTTTTTTTGGCGTGACTCCGATGGCACATGGACACCAAACAAACAGTGTTCATGTATACCCACGAGAAACATTACTGGATATAAAGAAATACTTCACTGATACTAAAAACTGACCTGCAAGAAAGACCTCTTGGAAACGCGTCGCGTCCTCTAGTTGCTATGGAAACCAGGCCTCGAGTCCTCGGCATCACCTGATGCCCACGGCCGGGGGAGGGTTTGCCGAGAGTGGTGTGCGAGGAAGCGGAAGCGCGGCAAGCCGGCCCCTAACAACCATAATACTCGGCCCTTAACAACCATAATACTTTCCAATGTCTGTTCTCTGGACAAAGGATTGGACTGTATCCGACTCCAGCGGACTACCCAGCGCGAGTTCAGAGATTGCTGTGTCATTGTTTTTACGGAGACATGGCTCAGCGACAGAGTTCCGGACGCCGCTATTTAGCTAGCCGGGCTAACTGCGTTTCGTGCCGACAGGAAAGTAGCTCTGTGCGGTAAGACTCGCGGTGGTGGCTTGTGTGTTTATATTAACACAGAATGGTGGAAGAACTCTGTGCTAGTATTTAGCTACTGCTCACCCCTTGTGGAGTTTGTGACAGTTAGATGCAGACCTTTTTATTTACCATGGGAATTCACTGCTGTCTTGTATGTAGCACCTTGGTCCTGGAGAAACGCTGTCTCGTTTCACTGTACACTGCATTACATGTATATGGTTGAAATGACAATAAAAGGAACTTGAACACACTATTTAAAAATAAATAAATGAATGAATTAATTAATTAATAGATAAATAAATAAATAAATAAATAAATAAATAACATGCAACAGTGAGAGTGTAGGATAAGATTTTATTTGTATATTAACATTTATTTTTTAATCATTTTAAACTAATATTTCAGTTACAACCAGATCACTTATGTAAACCCAAAGCCAGATTCAGAACACTTTTACAAAGCAGCATTTACAACCTGAATTCCAGAAAAGTTGGGGTGTTCTTTAAATTTTAATAAAATGAAAACTAAAAGACTTTCAAATCACATGAGCCAATATTTTATTCACAACAGAACATAGATGACATAAAT
>JAQQZX010000001.1:23022474-23036106 GCA_030068355.1 Notoglanidium maculatum | reverse complement strand
ACTCTTTGAGTCGGTTCTATTAGTGAGGGCTCAGAGCCGGATCACAGTTTGTTTGTCTGTTTTATTTCTCAATATTGGTTGCATGGGCATTCTCACTAGCATGTGCTGCTGTGGTGTTCGCGACTGAGTCGACTCTTTGAGTCGGTTCTCTTGTATGAATAAGCCGAATCACATAAAAGCATTTTTGTTTGTTCCTTACTGTTTGCACAGCCACAAAGACGATATCGTTTGTGAGTAACTCGACTCTGAGTCTGTGGCTCTAGGTGAACCTTGGGGGTTTCTTAATTTCCTCTATCTTTCATTGTTTTTTCCATTGTCTGTTTTTCTTTCTTTTTAAAAAAAATCATATTTCTAATCGAATCATTTAAACTAATTTTTTATTTAATTATTTTTTATAAAATATCACACAAATTAACCTTATTTTGTTAGATGAAGGCGTTTCATAAGATTTTATGTTTAGTTTCTTTATTTCTCAATATTGTTTGCATGGGCATTCTCACTTGCACGTGCTGATGTGTTGTTCGCGACTGAGTCGACTCTTTGAGTCGGTTCTCTTGTATGAATAAGCCGAATCACATAAAAGCATTTTTGTTTGTTCCTTACTGTTTGCACAGCCACAAAGTTAGGAAAAGAAGAATTACTAGTCAAACTGGTTCAGTTTGGTGGCAGAAATAAGGCCCAGGGTCAGGGTTAGCTGGGAGCTGAAAGAGCCAACACTCAGGAGTGAGATTATGAGACTCAAAAGAAAAAGTGAATTTCCCAACACTACTCTCTAGGGAACAAAAATCCAGCAAATGTCAATATAAATATATTTAATGTGTTTCAGGGTGAAGCTTGCTATGTTCATGTCAACGTTCAGCATCAAACAAGGTCCAAGAATGTAAAATTTAAACATCGTCATCTCTGGTCATGTCCTTAACATATTCAGGCAAATTTCCATGCCGCTTTGCATGAATTTAGATGACGAGTCCCTGTTTTTAGAGAGATACAGGTAGTACTCTTACAGAGTTTTTATTTTTATTACGCACTTTCCTTTAGCAAGCAAATTTTCCACTTTTGATTTGTTTGGCGTCATTTCGGTGTTCTAGCAGTTTGGTCACCTTTGTACAAAATGTCGTAGCTGTGTGGGTTTTTCCATTTGCCTTTGTCCCGCATTTTCTTAGTTAAGAAGATTCTAACTAACGATCCAACACCTGCTAATTACAAGAAAAGTTTAGCTTTTTACCATTTTCAACAGCATCCTTGTATGTACAATGTAGTATAATAAAATGTACAATATAGTTGTCTAATGTAGCAAACACATGCTGAGGGATTTTATTTCATATTTATTTTATATTAGTGAACTCATAGCATTTACATTGTCAGAAATGTAACCAAGGGAACGGCTTCCAAAGTATCGGTTAACAACGGTCAACCAATCGCAGACCACAGCGTGAACCCGTTATCTTTGAGATATAATATACAAAATCAGATTTTGTCAATTAGCACAAAATTTAAGTGGGCGGAGCCAAGTTATAAAAATTCTTTGTATCCTCCCAATTTTTTTTTTTTTTTTTTTTTTTTTAAATTTATTCACTCCAAGATGACTGAAAAGAACCCACAAATGACACGTTTATCAAAATATATTTTATTCTGGACTTTTTCCATTTGATCTGACTCAAAAAAAGAAAAAAATCAAATCACAAAAAAGTCAAATCAACTTTGCAGGAAACTGAGCAAGAGAAAGAAAACAGGAGTATGTTAGGTCACAGAGGGAAGGATTGGACAGGTATTTATTTACATGGTCCACGATGTTTACGATATGCCCGTGTTTGTATTAAAAATTTTTTTTTTTTTAATATTTTTGCACAGATGACTACAAATGAAGCAGAATTACAAAAAGATTCCAAAAAGAGTACAAAAAGACACGGCGAGGCGAGTGCCATGGCCGAGAGAAGTCGCCGTAAAAAGCGTGTCTTTAAAACCAAAAACGTTATAAAATACCATTCCACTGTCATAGACAATATAATAAATAGGCGTCTTTATGGTACAATCTATGTAGTATCGATTAGTTCAAGCAAGCATCAAAATACTCATCTCTTTACAAAACTTTAGCAACATTCTGGACGAAGAAAAAAAAAAAAAAAAAAAATTGGCAAACTATGATTTGACAAAAGAATGTGAAGCCATTACAGGCGATACAAAAAATACTTGGGATGCCACAAGTGTTGGAAACGAGCATCCTAGAGAACTTCGTTAACGTTCAAGTCAATACATGAGCGATATATTTTCGTCAGACGTATCCAGAATTAAGTGCTCGACAGATTTCTTTGCGTAGCGTTTATCTAAAGTGCAAGAAAGAAACGCCTCCGCAGTCCGTCCTTTCTCTTCCGTTTCTATGTGGGGAAAAGAAAAAAAAACCCTATGACTGTCTAATGGTATTTTATAAAGAGACTCGCGAGTGCGTGGCGTACTCAAGAACGTCAGACGACAATCAACTGTTCAGCTGGACGAACATTCGACACGCAAAACACTCCACGTCGTCATCGGAGCCGAGAGTCGTATCTGGACTTGAAATAGTCTTAAGAAAAAAAAAGCCTCTGACTGTCAGTGCACGAACCGAATTTAGACTCATTCAGATCACGTGCGCAAAATTCAGACGCGATCGAGATCTCGTTTTCATCGAAACGCTTCGGAAGCAGCCACGACATCCGAACCGTGTTTACCGTTTCAGCCAGGCGAGGATTCAAAGACAAACAAACATCGCACTGGACGTTAGCTGCGATTTCATTAAGTGTCGTGAAAGTTTTCGAACTGAACGTCGGGCCACTTTTTTTTGCCTGTGATTTGTTTTCCGCGTTCTGTCCGTCGATAGCTTTTGGGGAAGATTTCGTAGAGTCACCACGGCCAATCCGCGTGATGTTGCATAGCTCGTATAAACAATTAGCCGCTCGATAAAGGGGGCCTAATGGCCTTCAGATAGATCAAGTTAAAATGGCGTGTCAAAAAGAGACGATAAATTTCTAACCGCTTCGGGTTCGGAGAGTTCGACGGGGATGCAAATCTGCCGCGTCCTGATTTTTTGGAATGGAGGGAAAAGAAGTGAAGTGATGTATAAAACGGATGTTTTGGTGCGTGGGCGATTTATTAGTCATGTATCCTGGGTGGGACTACAGGACAGTGTCTGTGAATTTGGCGAGGTGCACATTCTTCATCGATGCATGGCGTTCCCATGGCAGTCATTTCCGCAGGTCTAATACGCAAACCTGAAAGACAGATTAGGACTTGTTAGTTAAATTCTGTCATCTGTTAATAATTGACCTTCATTATTAACATAATTACTAGTCATCGAGCAATAATTAAGGGAGCCTCGCACTTTCTGGCTCCTCCCCTTGGCGACAAATGAAGGCCACGAGCACTTGCTCCCGAGGAGTGATACGTTATATCTGATGCCAACAGGTCAAGCTGTCGCTTTCAGGAGTCCTTCCAAGTTGCAAATGAACAAGAAGGCTTGGTTGTTAAACACGTGTTTCAGACATATGTCAATACGTGAAAACGTTGCTGGAAAATGGCGTCACTTTCCGTTTGGCGACTCGGCTTTCAATTTCGCTTGCGGGTTCTGGACAAACCAGGCTGGGTTTTAAAAGGAAATCAACTTTGGTTTGATCCAAATATGGTGGAAAGTCAGATTATGGGATGGGATTTTATAGAAGAAAAATACACCAGGGTGTCTCCACACCTTCACTGAGTGGATCCAGTCATCTGTCAGTGCACTCAAGACTTCTAGTCTCTACTTTACTTCTACATGCTTTTACATAACCACAGTAAAATATTCCATGTTGCATGTTTCTCTAAATTCCTGGAGACCCACCGATCCGTCTGACGCGCTCGCTCCTACTTTGTCTCCGGTGGAGTTCCAGCACACCTCGAAGATCCCGCCTGTCCCTCTGTAGCTGTTTACTAGGGCGCCGCTCTGTGGGCACACGAGGAAATGCATGGAGTATTAAAAAAATATATATATATATACACACATATACACACAGTCCAGTTAGGATGAACCAAAGCCCAGTCAGCAGACAGAGAGCTGTCCTTGCGCAGGAGTTACCTGTGTGTTCCAGATGTGCACGCATTTATCGAAGGAGCCGCTGGCGAGGTGGCGGCCGTCGGGGCTGAAAGCGACGCTGTAGACGGGCTCCTGGTGCCGCGTCAGTGTGTGTACGCAGACGCCACGTTCGGCGTCCCACAGTCGCACCGTCGAGTCAAACGACGCGCTGCAGGAGAGAACAGTTCCAGAAAGAAGTATACAGGATACAACGTGATAGGAATAAATTATGGCTTCAGCAAGTGTGTGTGTACCTGGCCAGCATGAGATTAGCGTTCGGGTTGTTGGTTCCAGGTCCAGTGGGACTCCATTTGATGGTGTAAATCTCTTTGCTGTGGGCTTGCAGGTCATGAACGCAGGTGTCCTGCTTCATACTCCAAAGCTGGAAAGAAAGTGTGATCAGAGAATAGATACGTGGCACATTAACATCTGAAGGCTGAAGCTCTAGTGAGGCGACCGTGCATAAGGTATTCCAGAGATTGCGTAGAATGGATACGAAGGGAAAAGTAAAATGGCTAAGTTATTAACAGTGCTTAAATGTTACCTTTAGCGTCATATCGTCGGAGCAGGAGGCCAGGAGGCTGCCGGTTGGATCCCACTTAATTGCGTTCACTTCGTTCTACAGAAGCAAGCACATGAAGTAATGAGCAACTGAACCACACAGGCTGTGTGTTAATGCAACTGGTTGTTTTTTTTTTCTTTCTTTCTTTTAAGAAAGGAACCATAAAAAGCATCACCGTGTGACCCTGGAATGTCTTGACCGGTCGGTCCTGGCCCAGTTTACACACGTGGATGCACATGTCTGTGCTGCAAGAGGCGAATGTGTTATTGCTCTGCCAGTCCACGTCTAGAGCGGGAGCTACACACACCAAAAATACAACCAATCAAGCAATTCTTATCATTCTTAGCTGCGATACTGCCAAAAAAAAACAAACAACAAAAAAACATTCAGTGAAAAGTTGCGCCCTGTGAATTTGGGGGCGGGGCTATCTCGAAAGAAGCCACGCCCATCACAGGATAAAAGTGATCAGTCAGGACTTGAGGCTGGATTTCGTTCGTGCCTCTAAAGAGCCAGTGGCCACAAAAATAAATAAATGCCACCAAGCCGTCAGCTTTCACATTAACGTTTTCATTTAAAAATATCAAAATTATGTCTGAGGGGGGGAAAAAACAAAACATAACCCACGAACCGGCTCACCTGAATGGAATGGAAACTGCTGCTTGGCCTCGCCGGTGTGCGCATCCCAAATAATTGTGGTCTGAAAGGAAAACGCGCATGTTTGCTTAAAGCACACAGAGCAGCCAATCATTTCGGAGCAAACAGAGTTACCTTATCGACACCGGCGCTGAGGATAAAGTTGCCTTTCCTGTTCCACTTGAGAGCAAATATGGGTCCCTTGTGTTGGCCTAAAGTGCTGGCAAGATTACCTAAGAGGCATGTATGAGGTTTATTATAGGGCCTGAGAAATATGGAAATCATATGAAAACGTCAGTCAGCATTAAGGGGAAGTGACGCAGGTCTAGTGACCTATACAGAACGGGTACCTAACAGAACGACTCTGTGGAACGAGCCCCGGTGCAGGGTGGATAAATGGAGACGTACCGTCTTTAGTCCATATTCTGGCAAAACCGTCGTAGGAGCCGGTGGCTAGCAGGGTACCTTCACTCTGTGCAGAGGTAGCGATAGGGGGAGGGAACAAAGAGAGAAACAGGGCGTGAGCGATTTAAAAAGACAGTCAATAAACAGTCAGTAATGGTTACTCTTATAGACCTCGGCTTTTAAAGCCAAATCTGGCACAATGTGCGATCAAAGTGAGTGTGAGAAAAGCAGGAGAGCGAGAGACATACGGACTGTTTCCAACGACGAATTATTGCGACTTCCGTTAACTTCGATTTCTGTTTTAAATTCGGCCAACGCATGCTTTGTGTTCTTTTCTGGTGCGAAGTTGACGTCCGAATGACGTCCACACCCCAAATAATGTGATCAGATATATTATGGGGTCATGCTCGTCTCTCTTCGCGAAAGAGGAGAGAAAGGTATGTTCGCGCGAACGAGCAGCCTGTGGTGCGACTCTCACATTCCAGTCCAGTGAGGTGACGTCTTTGTTGCTCGGCACGTCCTGGCCTCCTTCGCGGATGCAGTGGCGCAGAACCAGCTGGGTGGAGCCTCCCAAGCTGCCCTCGCTCAGGTTCCAGATCCTCGCCGTCGAGTCTCCTGACCTGAACACAAACACAGGCAGACTGAGCACACACACACACACACACACACACACTTCTGCAGCAACGCAAAGCTGGATCACAGCCACATCAAATAAGTAAACGCTTTGGGGAATACGCGCTTGTCTAAACAGACGAGACCGACCCTGAAGCGAGCAGGTCGCTGACCGGATTCCAGGCGCAGATGAAGACCTCCGATTCGTGTCCGCGCAGCACCATGGCCTTATGGGCCGGGATCTCCACCTCCCGGTCCACCTCCATCATGTCCGAGTGGTGGTCTGCGGGAACAGGAGAAGCTCTTACACGATTTGAAGCAGCGAGCACAGACAAAACGACCGACCCGAAGGAGTCCGCAGACTAATCGATGAGCAGTGTGGTCTTCAGAGCCCTGCTCACAACCTGCTCCTGTTTGATACACAAACAGTGTCTCATCCTCACATTAAACGTATATAAACACAACACAAAGCTTGTGCCAGCGTGTGCCAGTTCTCGCCTGAGATTCTATTACCGAAGCGAAAAATCAGATAGGCGGGTTCTCATTCAGGTCAGGATCATTTCCAAAGCTGTGTCCTCAGCGTTACGACAGCTCTTACTAGATAAGACGTGCGCGCCGTTCTCCTCTCCGTTCGCAGCGTTCTCTCCGTTCTTGGCACCGGCGATGCCCGCGGTCCCCGGTGCGGCCTGCTGCTGCTGCGCCAGCTTATCTCTGTACACCTGCTGACGCGTCTGCACCACGTCGGGCATCACGGCGTCGATCAGGGACAGGGACTCGATGGGGCGGCCGTCGAAAAGAGTGCCATCCTGTGAACACGGGGGTGAATAATGATACACGACGTGAAGGGGTCATCTTACGACTATGAACGCGTTCGCTGTGCAGGATCGCCCATTCACGAGCTATATTACTATTAGCTGCTTTTCTGCGACGGAAAGGCGCACGCTCACCTCGTTGATGCTGACCTCGGCCTCGACGTACTGCAGGCCCTTCTGGATGATGGAGATGAGCGCTGCCGGGGGAACCAGCGCACCGTTGATGTTCGACTGGCTGATGTGGCTCTCTATCCCGAACGTGAACGCTGAGTGAGAGAATCCTGCAGCCAGGGATGAAGAACTTAAACATGCATACATTTCAATTCAATGTCTTCGTTCTTTCTCGACATCAGCAGCATGCCGGATTAGCTACCGAGATGAATGTCAGATTAGTTAGTGACATGCGCCCTCTAATTTGCGACGCGTTAGTAATCCAGCACCAAATGTCCAGAGCGAGACAGGCGCCACATTTACTGTCAGCCGTGCAGAATAACCATCTGGCAACAACACGGTTTATTAGCTACGCACACTGGACACGGTTTAGCAAAACCTTTCAGCGTGGAAAGCTTGATATTTATTTATTTTTTAAGTGCTAGATGGGTTTTTGTTTCTTCCCCCTACCCGATTCCTGCAGGTATCTGTACACCAGGAAGTTGACCTCATCGCTGCTTATGCTCATTTTGGATCCTGGCTAAACCAAGACGTCAGGGCAAGAGAGGAGCCTGCGGAGAGGAGAAAAAGAATACATCTCGTTATCTTGGCAATATCACGATATGGAAACGAGCGCTAACCGATCACGGCATCCCGCGATACGTCTTGCAGACGCGATGCGACGCGACCCAGATGTCCGAAACGAACACGGGTTTGCGGCGTGTAATCGTTTGTGTAAACCGAACTAGAATTCTCTGCAGGATTTACAAAAGTTTCGGGAAAACGCCGATTCTCTTCGTCGTGTTCAAAGGGCGTTCCTGATATCCGCATGTAGCGACGCCCACAAAACTCCATAAAAGGTCATGGACATGTCAGAAGTGCAAAATGAGCGATCGGGGTAAAGACAGCCATCATTTCTTCATATTCTGCTTCCAACGAGCTGGGTTTTTTTTCTCGTCACAACTGAATCCAGCTGGATAAATGACAGATCGTGATCGTGCGGTGTGTGAAACTCACCATGAGACCAAGCGTGGATCAGACGCTCGCACGCTTGAGATCCATCGATAAGTGTGGCGGAATTCTGGAGGGAAAGAAACCAAGAGAAGAACGACATTAAGCACATTATATATAAACATGAAGACGAGAACTACAGTGTGCGTCGGGAACAACCGCTCAGTCATTAAATTTAAGAGCAAAACCCATCTTTTACCCCAAGCAGATCGATTTCTGATTTGGAACTCAGAGTTTCTCATCAAACTAAGCGAAACGCCACGCCGGCACTCGGTGCGCACGACAGATGCCGCGTTTATGACGCGAGCGGGGTCAGAAAACAAACAGCGCTGATGCGTTTTAACCGTTTTTATATTACAGCTCTAACTCCATAAAGATTTGCGGACGAGTCGTTGTTAATGATGTGAACGGCTGCGTGAGCCTGAGCACGCGTTCGTACGATTTCACACAGAGCTGAGGAGACCGTGTTCATGAAAAGGTATACTGGGTAACGGACAAGAGCGAGGGGTTAGACGTGGACACGCAGGAAAGAAAGAAAGCGGGAGAGAGGTTGGGGAGAGACTGATTCAAAGATAAAAGGAAAAAGAGAGAAAGAGAGGACAAGTTCGAGAAAAAGACACGTTGGATGATGGACAGAAATGGAGAAAGGAGGAAAGGATGATTAAAAAGAAGTTCAGATCAACAATGGACAGAAAAAGAGTGGAGGGAGAGAGAGAGAGAGGGGGAAAGGGAGAGAGAGAGAGAGAGAGAGAGAGAGAGAGAGAGAGAGAAAGAAAGGGAGGGAGAGCGAGAAAGAGAGACGGAAAGAGAGGGGGAAAGAAAGGGAGAGGGAGAGAAAGAGAGACGAGGGAGAGAAAGAGACGGAGAGAGAGGGGGAAAGAAAGGGAGAGAAAGAGAGAGAGAAAGAGAGACGAGAGAGAGAGAGACAGAGAGACAAAGAAAGAGGGAGACAGAGGGGGAGAGAAAGAGAGACAGCGACAGAGAGAGAGGGGAAAGAAAGAAAGAGGGATAGACAGACAGACAGAGAGAGAGAGTTGCTAAGGAAGAGTTTAGACAGAGTCACACGAGTGTGAAACAACACAACCGGCTCGAGAGCGTCTCAGTAACGAGGTCTTGGTCCGCGTGAAGTCGAGGACAAAGCGAGTCGACTCTGAATCGAATCGACTCACGTGAATCAAACTTTCCTGTGCGTTACGAGGACGTGGTCACCCCTGTACCCCCGCTCAGATTAAACGTTTTTTGGTTTAGGCTTGTTTTAATGGTCAATTTTGCTCTGATTCGGTTTCAACAACCAGACTAATAAACGTGAAAGCGCGGCGAGTGAATCCCTCTTCATCTCTGACCAGTTCGTTCAAGTCTGAAAACATGCCATTATCCGAGTACGAGAGGTGCCTGGGCTTACAAACGCCACTTCCTGCTTTGGTCACGTGCTCCACTTCTAAACAACTAAAGGTGATGAGCAGGAGAGTAAACAAACAAAAACAAGATGCTGAAGGTCGCGTTACAAATCAGTCCATGCGGGATAGAAAGTGCTCAGGCTGTGCAGTGACACACCAGGTACTTAGTGCACTTGGGTAGGGAATACGGAGCAAATTGGAATACAGCCGTGCCTCCAACTCACTCCCATGCAAACACATACACACAATATTATATACAACATGTCATTTATAAAAGCTTCTAGAACAGTTAGAAAGTTAGCTCGGTGCTAGCTTAGCTAGCAAACAAAACCGGTGACATAGCTAGTTAGCGAAACTGTTTATGTTTACCGTTAAATTGTTTACTATTAAAAATGTTATTCACTGTTTACTTCCTAGTCACACATTAACCAAGAAGCAAACAGCTAGTAGGTTAACTAGCTAGCTAGCTGCAAAGCCGGCTCTGCAAAAGTAGTCAACTAGCTAATGCTAGGCTAAATCCCCATCCTTATACGTGTAGGAGGTGTAAAACAAAACGTTATTTTATACTTTATATTGATATTAAAGTGAGCTTAAATAATGAGTCGGTTAACATATTATTATTATTATTTTTGTTTAACACAAGGGAAGAAAAAAAGAATATCCCAAACACCCCTCCCCCCCCTTTACTACACTACTCCACGGCTCAATCCTATACAGCTCCTCCCTACACTATATAGTGAATGAAAACTAAAATGGCGTCGACGCGGAATGTAGTGCACTCCACATCCTAAACCGCGCCGTTTAGGACGCGGCCCTAAGGATACAGCCTCCCTGCACATGCTACGGTTAGCACACAAGCCGAGCTTCCAATGTGACCCGCTGATAACTTCGGACGCCACTCAGCCGCCACAGTGAGGGCTCAATCTCTAAAATAAAGCTTGAAACACCCCAAGAGCAAATGCGCGGTGATTTATTTCCCCTCCGCTCACACACACGAAGATAAACAAAACCGCGCCACGGCTGCGTTAGCCACCTAGCTAGCTAACGATTAGGCCTCGCGCACTTTGTGCTAACTTGAAAGTGCTTACGTTGAGATCCTGGGTCACGCGCCGGGTTTTTTTAATCCAGACGTCGCACGAGAATTTGTTTGTTTGTTTTGGCTTTTCTTTGAAACTCCAACAGCGCGCCTGTTTTGTTTATGCAGGAATAATGAACATGTCCCGGTTTAACGTGTGTAATAGGGAGTAATGAGACTTTCAGAAAGTCGTATGGAGCAAGCTAGTCGGCTCAGAGGAAGCAAAACCGACGTCACCAACCCCAGTGACCTTCCGGGCGAAAATGAGGCCGAGGAGCGCGCGCTGCATTCTGCATTCATTCGCCCTGCCTTATTGTACTGTGTAGTATGGCAGAATAGTGTGCATGGTACAGTGGTGTTCTGTTTACACGTACTGTTTAGCACATTAGTATGCAGGATTAATCCTTAATTTAAGCTAAAACCTTATTTTATTGTTAAAATGACTTATTAACAACAACAGCAATACTAATGATTGTTATTAGTAGTAAATATATATATATAACATCCATTATTAAAGGTGCATTAGGTAAAAGTTTAGTCTTTTATTTTTTTTTTCAAGATTAGGTCTCTAACGTTTGAATGATTCCCGCCCATATTCATGAAGCTCCGCCCCCAGAATCTACCCTCAAGCGTCTGTAAACAGGAAGCGCATCAAAACAAACATTCAGGACCGGAAGTCTGTTTTCCAAACGGGTTTTCTCATCGACTTTTGCTATTGTTCTTTTAAAAATCATGTTCTACATATCTTACAGGTTATTTATACTAGTAAGGGATAAAAAAAATGGACTACTGCACATTTAAACAATAATTTTTTTTGTTATTGCTGCTAGTTACTATTTAATTTCTTTTTATTGAGGCTCCATCGTAGTAGTGGTGTAATGTGTACACATACTGTTTTAGTATGCAATGTCAAAACAACAACAATAATAATAATAATAATACACTGCATCCACCATAGAAAATTATTTTTCAATGCAACAAACAAATAAACAAATAATAATTATTAATATTAAATTAATATTTTACACAATTGTTAAACGATTATCACATTTTTTTATGTTGATGTTAGCTATTCATTTATTTATTTTCTTTTTCTTTTCAAGGCTCCAGCATAGCACAATTTTTTTTATACCTGAAGTACAAGTTTCTAAAACCATAACTTCTCTAATTATTAATGATAGTACAGTAAAACGACATTTCCTTTGCATTTTCCCCTCCATATGAGTTAGGCGTTACAGTCGGATGAAGGATTATAATTCATGTACAGGTCCTATGCTCATTTTTCCGTGTCTGGTCACTGTTTGGCTCCGCCCACTCTCCTCTGTTTCGTGGCTGCAGATATAAAGAAAGAAATTAATGTATTTATTGGATCAATTTAACTTTTTCAATTGTACCAAGTTCCTTGCATGAAATAAAATTATATATATGTAGTGAAACTCCAAGCGGTTCTTTTAAGCGAGTCGAATCATTTAATTCATTAAAATGATTCAAATCTTTTTTTTTTCTTTTTTTTTCTTTTTTTATTATAAGTTGTTGAATGTGAAAAACAGCACGATACAATAAATGTATTTTTGTTATTAATCATATTTAGGAATATTTTCTTGTTTTATTACTTTACTATCATTTTGGACATTTCATTCATTCATTCATTCATTCACAGCCTATTCTGGGAACACTGTACTCTAATAAATGAGGACTAATACACTTTGGACATGCTGTTATGGGAAAACAATCAGTGATGGTATAGTGTGAAGTGCTCTGATGTGAGTGTTATAGTTAGTTCATGTTATCACTTACATTATAGCAGCTATAAACAGTTAATCCCTCCCCAGTCTCACTTAGTCTTAGACTATGAATGAGTTGTTACTATAGAAACGATAACATTAATACTATAAACCTGTGACTTTGCCTTGTAGCCTGAACTACTGTCAGAGCTGCTGTTATAGATAATTAATCAACACCTGACCAATCAGAATCCCGAATTCAGCATAGCTGGGGTGTAATTGATTTGTCAGTAGTTGCAGTTCTGATCTAATCAACAAAAAGGTTATGAGCTCAAATCCCAGGATGACTTGAGAGCTCCTGAACTTTAACCTTCAGCTCTGTGCTTGGATTCTGCCTTGCTTTTCGGGGGAAAAAAACATCCAACCAATGAATAAACATAAACAGGAAAGCAAGCGTTTTATCAGGAAATTACTTTTTTTCCCCCCCTGTGCATCATTCTTCTTGATTTCTTATAAAAGCGTGAAGTGTTATCCATGAGCATAAGGCGTCACGTCATAATGTGTTTGGAAGTGCTCAGGAAATGAAACATAGCTCTCTGGGTAAAAGATGAGCATGATTTGCAGAAATAGGAGCGCAGCGGGAGGCTGATGTGTGTTGTGGGAACTCTGCAATCTCCCACACTTTAGTCCTTATTTTAAATGCGAGTGCAGAAAATGGAGCTCAGTGGGGATCCTTGCGTGTGCTCATGTATTAATGGGCACACACACACACACACACACACACACACACACAGACAAATGAATTGTATAAGCCTATTATAGCCCATATGATGCTGTTTTATATTCTCATTGGCTTAAATTCTAACAACTGGCCATCAACCAACATCGAAATTATAAACACAGGAAAATATATACAGTGGTAAAACATTACAGCATGGTACAAAACCCCAGAACTGATAAATGTCTGCATTTATATATTAGTATTTTTCTTTTCAGGGTATAAATACAATTTCTGATGATTTGGGACACTGGTATAGCAATAATATAGAGTACATAACATATAATGACAGCTTTATATTATATGTATGTTGTAGGCACGGTGGTGCGGTGGTCAGCACTGTCGCCTCACAGCAAGAAGGTCCTGGGTTCGATCCCCGGGTCACCCAGGGT
>JAQQZX010000001.1:23004732-23021888 GCA_030068355.1 Notoglanidium maculatum | reverse complement strand
TGGGATTGGCTCCAGCTTCCCCGCGACCCAGACGGATAAAGCGCTATAGATAATGGATGGATGGATGGATGGATTTTGTATTTTTTATAGCTAGAATTGTACTGCTGTTTGTTCACAAAGCTTCTTCACTTGGTAGTGATAAAATAATGCATTAATACTACTACTAATAATAATAAAACACTGGATTTAATAAAATATGTAGATAGAAATTATCCAGCTAATTTGAGATGATTTTTTTTGTACATGGTCCTCTACCAAACCCAGTTATCTTTCATAATAATTGAACACCTACAAATGTAAGTGGAAGTATAAAGGTCTATGTTTGAATACCGACAGAGCCCCTCGGTGGTGTGATGTGGCATTGACCCTTTGTGTGCATGTCCGTGTTGTGGTCTTTTATTACACCAACTGTATATGTCATGTTATATGTTTTATAACACTTAAGCTCTATTTTGAACCATTTCAATGATCATTTAATTAATTATCCTGTCATTTTGCTTACTAATATATTTAAACCTATAGCATATAGTCCTTTTAGTAATTCCTTTTGAATAAAATCAATCTTAACAATTGTGATGGTTTGATGGATTGTTTTATTACTATTTAAAACATTTTTACTGCATTTAAAATGTATAAAATGTGTAATATAAAGTAGTGCCTCGGCTGCTCTCAATCAGATATACTGTCAAGTTAGCTTATCTTAGCCTGCTAGGTAGTGATCAAGAATGTAAACATGACTGCAAAATCCAAAAAAAAAAAAAAAATCCTGTCAGGTTAGTGTATATTAGCCAGTTATCAAAGGAATATTATAAACATTTATAACTCTGACTTGGGGTTTTTTTTTTTTTTTGTGGAAATCTCCTCAGGTTAGTTTATGCTAGCAATCCATTTATTGTTAGCAGGAAGGATTATAGACTTCTAGTCCAGTCCATTCAGGAAATAGCCTCAGGTTAGCTCATGTTAGCTAGGATTATCAGGGAAGTTTATGATATGAACAAAATATCTCATCCTCTCAAAAATCTCATCCTCAAGTTAGCTTTTTTTCATTAACTAGCTAACATGATACAAGATTTCTATGGATAAGATATCCACCCCTCTAAGAAATCCCCCCATGTTATCATGTTAGCTAGCTAGCAAGCAGTAACAAGATGGTTTGTGATATCCAATCCTGTCAGAAATCCAATCAGGTTAACTTACATTAATTAGCTAGTTAGCAATAGCATGGAAAATTGTAGACTTCTTAAAAAAAAAAAAATCAAATGCTTTCAGAAATCCCCTCAGGTTAGCTTATGTTAGCTAGCTAGCAAGCATTAACAAGAAGGTTTGCGATATAAACAAGATATCTAATCCTGATGGAAATCTCATCAGGTTACCTTACGTTTGCTAGCTAGCTAGCATAAGTAATGAAGATATTAGATTTCTACGAACAACTCCTTTAGGAAATCTTAACAGGTTATCTTGTGTTTGCTAGCTAGCAAGCATTAGCAGAGAAGTTTCTATAAACGAGGTATCTAATTCTTTCAGAAGTCCTCCCAGGTTAGCTTATATTAGTTAGCTAGCTATCATTAGCAGGGACGATTATAGATTTCTATGAACAAGATATCCAATCTCAGAAATCCCCTCAGGTTAGGCTATGTTAAGTAGCTAGCAAGCATTAGCAGGGAAGAGCTTAAGAGAGCCACTCCGCTAAGAAATCCTTTCAGGTTATCTTGTTCCCTGAGCTAACAAGCATTAGCAGGGAACTTTATGATATGAATAAGATATCTAATCCTGACAGAAATCCTCATAAGTTAGAGTATGTTAGCTAGGTAGCTAACAAAACACTGTAAGGATACACTGCAACACCTGAATACCAAAGCCTTCCTTCTTTCTAAGACTTCTGTGATTTGTGAGCCGCGAACTGCTAAAATTAGATGGATAAGCTTTAAACAGAGGGGGACAAATTCCTAAATGGAACATTTTCTTGTGCAGAAACACCTCTTCAAATGTTCAGGAAGGCTTTAAAACATGCCAGCAAACATCAAGTGTAAATGACTGTGATTATGTAGAGGTTAGAAAAGTGGCAAAGGGCCAGCGGCTGACTCAGATTGCTGGAGTGAGTGAAAATGTCTGAAATTTTGGATGAAATTAAAGTCTTGTGGGTGTCATCTGTCAGAGATTGGTAGCAGAAAACATAAATATAATATCTACTGCCTAGTCATTAATGTGCTTTGGGTCAAATATCATGTCATTCTGTACACGGAGACACTTTGACATCGCAGTGGGAAGGGTGTTGTTGCGCCTCCTCCTACCTCTTTTGATTCAGAACCTTTAAAAATTGTAGATGTAATATATTTTTCTATCAAAGTTATCCCTGAGGTCATAGATCTTCATGTTCTTTTGATGTGCACGGATGGAATGTTTATTTGCCAGACGAAACTGCGTCCGCGGTGCATCTTCACAACCTCCGCCAGCTACAGCGGTTTCCTCTCAAAAAGAAAATAAGCGGCGTTATTGGAAAGCACGACTCAAGAACTCCATTCCTGTGCACCTTTTAGTTCTCAATCTGTCAGCTTTTTAATCCCGAGCTTTTTAATGCCTGCTTTGACAGTGACTAAAGGCTTGATTATGATTTGTTGGTGAAGATGGTGATGGTAGTGAAGGACTCATCTATATGATTGCATGATGCTGTAACGCAGCCAGTGTGTGTGAAAGAGAAGCAGAGCGAGTGTGTGTGTGTGTGTGTGTTCTGAGATTTCAGTAGAATCTTGCTCCTTTAAGTCATTTGATAAATGGCAGTCCTCGTCTCCTTTTCACCACGGGAGGCCTAATGACTTCCCATTAGATTTCTGACTTGTTCGGACGCCGACTCTGATTACGTCGCGCTATTTCAGTACAGCGATTCCGATTTCCAAGTCGTCTACAGGTACTGCGTGAAGCCTGCTGCTTTACAATCCTTCGCATATCTCATTTGATAGAAAACTGTGAGAAAAATGCGTGTTGAAGTTTATGAAAGCACTGCAAGCTACAAAGAAGACAGGATCCACAGCTCTTCACATCACACCGGGCCCGACCTGAAGAAAGATCCGAACTAACAATTTTCGTTTAGCAGAGCATGAACATTAACATTTTTTTAATACCACAGCACTGTTGGATGCTCTAATCTGATCTGAGACATATCAATGTGCTCATACTTTATCGTTTCTATAGTAACAATACATTCGCCGGGACTTGTATTGCAGGTGCGCCACATAACCTGATTCTAATAATAAAGAGATTTTTAATAACGTGTTATTACATAACAAAGACAAACGGGTATGGTGATGTTTATTGAACATTTATGGAGTCTTCAGTCCAAGGTTTTACATTTTCCTCTTTGGGTAAGTCTAAGGACAGACGACTTTATGTAACAGCTGAATCTTTGGTCTTGTTAACTCGACTGGTTATGGCTTTTAAAACGTAAGTGAGAACAGGAACTTACTTGTTTCACCCTCACAAGTGTTGAGATAATGTTCCTTGTGTTCCATAATGTTATTTATTTTGATGTTGAGAAGGTTGTGTGAGTAATGTGAAGAGAAGAACTTTATTTCTAGGCTTCGTAGGAGCTCATCGAAGACTTCCCGAGCGTTCTGAGAACGTTCTCTGTCAGCTTGGACAGTAGAAATGATGCTTGCAGCTGCAAGCACTTTCGGGCGCTGAAGCATCAATTTATCAGCTTCACAGCCAGTGGACAGCGTGCCATATACACGCCATGCCGTCTCTACAGAGAATGCTGAGCCAGCAAGGACATCCGGGTCTGCCCCTTGATTTATTTATTTTTTTTAAGGCTTTGGGAAAGAGGCTGAACTCTGACGGTGAGAAGGCGTTACTGATGCTGTGCATATATTTGAAAAGCGACGTAATTAAAAGTAGGCCACCATGACTTCTTCGATAATATACAGTGACGCAAGAGGAACATGAAAATAAAGCGCGTTAGGTGAGGACATGCGTTACCGTTCCACTGGAACGTAAAAACGAAGCACGTTGGACTCAGACGTCTGGATATAAAACGCTTAACGCAGTCGAAAATAAGTTGTTGATGCTCGGAGCTCATCTTTGCACCCCAGCCCTGCATGCACACGAGTCTTATAAAAGCCCTTTACGACTTTAGCGTGCCCCTCCGGATCAGCAGGGGGAAGAGGGGCGATTATCGAGGTTGACTCAGCAAAGAGTGTTATTAGCTGCTAGCTTTGGATCGAGGGGATTTATTTAAGCAGACAGACCACATACTGTGCGTTTTTAAGCTGTTTGGCCTTCTCTTGAACCGACGGGTGTGTCCAATTAAGGCAGAAAGGAAAGAGAGTGGAAAGAAAGAGATGGAATAAGTCTTCTGAAACTTGTAGGCTCGGATTACTCCGGAACGGACTTGTCTTCTTGGAAAGACAGGAATAAGATCTGACACTCAGATTAGCGAAACCACTTTGTCCCAGTTAATGAAACTTGTGTTTCCAAGAAAGATCAATCCGTTAAGCTTTTTGGGTGTTGTGACATGTTTGTGTCACTTTTATCAACATTTTCTACACCATAAGAGCATGATCCATGTATTACTACTGTACATCATGCCAACAACTTTCACTAAATATGTATGTGATTTAGCATGTCTCAATTTTAAGAATTCAGATTCTTTTGCTGTATTGGAAATTATATGGGAATAACTGTAACTATCACCTTCCGACTAGGAAAAGGCATTAACGCTGAGTAAAAATCCCAAGCTGGAATTTTGGGAGCTATCAGGACATCGCAGATTTGTTTGACCAAACCGGGAACTGACAACTGGAACGTATAGGAAATTTATTTATAGGAAATCAGTTTTTGAAATAAGTCACAATAAGACACTTCAGGATGTGCTGGGTTTTTTGAGCAAATTCTCAACGATTCCAGTTTTTATTTATTAACAAGCACCACCATTTTTTTAAAACTACGATTGAACGATGTCGTGGAACATTCATGAAAAAAACAAGTCGGTTCCTGTCGTCCCTTATGTTATAGCAGCTGTAAACCACAGTTCTCTCCCCAGGCTCTCTCTTGAAGCTTATAAGACAAAAGAAATGGAGCAAAAACCGCAAACACCTCCCTTCCCCACATGTTAGCCTTAATCGTAACGTAATCATGGACGTGCTGCCCAAGTGCTCTACGAGTGGACGCTGACAGAGCGCTGGTTTCACCGCATGCATCTTTTCATTGGCGTTCTTATTAGCTTCTGCACAAGAACATACGCGATCCATCACGCTGCCTGATCAGATAAAGAATTCTTTGTGTTAGCTGTTTGCACAGAGTTGGCTCCATAGAGCTTTGCTCAGATCACGCTTCTGCACATTTTTTATATGTGAAATAGCATATTTGAACTTTTATTCCTCAGGCCAGCTTTTCCCGAACGTCCCATGCCGATCGGAAAACGGCGCACCAGAGGTATTTCTCTTTCCTGCTCATTTCAAACGAGATCCCATTGCTAATGCGTCGCTTAAATGTTCAGCCCATTCAGTGTAATCATTAATGCTGTGTATACACAAGAGCAGGAAGCTTCATTCGTCTATAAATTGATTAGCCGTCCTGAAAAGTGTGGTTAATTAACCGGAGCGGGTCGCATTATAAATATTAATGAGCTTGTTTTTGGAAAGTGCTCTGTTAGTGTCTGATAGGGAAGGATTAGCACTACAAAAGACAAAGCTGCTTTGTCATAAAAATTAATGCTGTACTTAGAGGGGAATTTAATGACACTAGAGGAAAGAGGGATGGATCACCTGATAGACGAGGACAAAGCGATCATTCATAGTCCAAAATATATATTCTCTTGTACAGCATTAGAAATATCAAGCTGCGTCCTGATGAACGACGAAACGTTTATTACATATAATTCAATAGGTTGCTTCAGGCCATGGAACATTACTACGTCTTTCTCGGTAATCTTTAACAAGAAAAAAAAAGGAAACTTGTATGATAAATAATAAATGATTGTGGGGATTTATTTAAAGACCAGGTAGCTGAGATGGACAGAGGATGTGGATTTATTAGGAGTGGATTCATTCAAACCTCTCTTTTTTTTTTTTTTTAAACGTTATTGTTAATATTTCTAGAAAATTTCCAGTTTTCATGAGCATTGTATAGGATGCTGTTGAAAGCCTCAATGATTTCCAGAGTCTTCGGCACCGACGCTTTTGTTTACTGGGAGAAAAGTCGCTAATGAGAAAAGGTCAGCTAATTGTTGCACATGCTAGCTTCATAAACACATTTCAGCTAATTATCCAAGTGCTTCGGTTACAGCACAATGCAGTCGGGGATTACAGTGTGATAATATCGTTAATGCTAATCTACAAGATGCATAAATACAGATTTAGTTCCGAGACAGGATGTGAGAATTTTAAAATTGTGTGGCTTCATTTTTTTTTTTTTATTAAATATTTAAAAAACAAATCTGATAAATGATCCATTTGAATAACATTCTAGCAATTTCCCAACGTGGGAAAAAAAACCCCCCAACAACTAATTTACCCTTTCCCTGGAGCTACAAAGTTTGTTAGGATACAATTACGAGGCCATGAAATTAGCATAAGGTTTCATACACACGTTGTCAAAAAACAATGAAATGATATATGTTTTATTTTATAGTTTCAAAAACAGTTTGTTACAGTAATAGTTCATACGCATAGTTAACAAACTGACTAACTAGTTAAATAAAATCTGAGAAATGGTGTTTTTACATTGTTTTGCTAAACTCCAGAAGGCTAAGCTCAATGAGTTTGAATAGTCAGTCTGGGAATTCCCTAATAATATTCATATCCAGCTGTTTGGATACTTTCAGTTATAATATTCACTGCTTCTTTAGTTGTACACAGAAAGTAAAACCTGTGCTCCTTTGTGGTATAGTGATTATACCACCACTTTTAAACACTTTATGAACAGGTCATTTTAACTGTATCACTTCTTCCTGGATAGTCACTGTGTGTGTGTTCGCTGGAGGAGCGTTTACCAAACGTTGCAAGACTCCAAGCTGCAGGAGAAGAATGGAGAGGACGGCGCTATTCTGCTGGGCCTCGGCATGATCTTCTGCTCCTCCATGATCGGCTTATGGTGGAATGTGAAAATCTGCCTTCATGGAAAAAGCATTCTGTTTTTCTCCGCAGTGCTTCTACGTCCCGAAATGTCAGGAGGAGCACACTGCTTTTCCCACTGTGGTAATGAACGTCTCAGAGAAGTTGTGGGAAGAGCGCCACGTCCTGTGCTACTACGATCCCTCTGATCACCAGGCCAACTTCCTCCTGAGCCGATTATGTGGGAGCTGCGCCATTTTCCTCTCCTTTTTCTGGCCTTCTTGCACGCTAGCAGAAAGAACCACTATCATCCTGTTGGTCAAAGTTACCTAGTACCTGTTTATCTTGTGGAAACATCAGCGAGGGCTCCACATGACTCAGTTTCCATTTTAATGTTCTGATAAATCAAAATCATTAATGATATGGTTTACTTTTACATTTATTGAACTAAAATAACAAAAATAAGCAAACACAATAATCATGTAACTGAATTACTAAAGGAAGAATCAGTCATTGTAAAATATGTTGGAAAACAAAGTCTGGTTTATTGGTCAACATTTCAACAAGCTAACAAACTAAAGATTTTTTTAAATCAAGAATAGATTTTCTATTATTCATTCGCATATAAAACTAAAATCTATCTATGAAGATAAATAGGTCGAAGCACTTTAGTGATACTGATGAGAAATTCATCATGGCACAATATTTTCCAACTTAACTGATTTGAAAATAAGAAACGCAATCTGGAAAGCTGGAAAAAAATCACGGGGGTGCTAAATAACATTTTTATAAGCTGTGATGTCAACACTGGACATAGTAAAAAATCCTTAGACCACACCAAACAAAAAATGTCTGCTGACTTGCTACATACACGTGGGAACAATGTTGATAAATGCCAATGAGATGTTGATTACCAAGCACGTTCATGGGTTTAAATTTAGCCACCCAATGCAGCTCAGCCTCTGCAGTCTCAGACACACATTAATGCGTCCTTCTTTTTATAGAGTGCCATTACTTTCGTCCTAACAGACTAGCCAGTCTTGTTTGTCTTAAATTACGACTTTATTTCAAGTCAGTAACACAATCCAAAGCTGATCAGTCGAGGTTCACATTAGTGAGTCTCCTCATACGCAAATTTACACAAAGTCAGGAACTCTCGATTCTTCATTTTTTGGAAATAAATGTTTTGTTTTCATGAGTACCACATTTAAAGTGCTATTGTATAAGCATTAATCATTGCATTTGACAGCAAAGTTTAAAAAAAATGTGATTTCTATCGTCAGTCTGCATTTTATATCCCTGATTTTTTTCAGTTATAAAGGCTTGTGTTTAATGGCAGTGGTCTAGAAGCTCTTGATGCTTCTTCTCAAGAAAAATCTGGCAACCTTGGATGCGTGAACGTACAGTATAAACACGAAACTTGACACATGTAACTTTCCATGTGTAAATATCGACATAACTTTAAATCCCATTGAACAACTGAACTGCACTTCATCCCAAATGTAAAGGCACCAGTTAGGGTTCCACAGAGAACCTTTAAGGGTTATCCAAAATGAAAAACCAAAATACGGACACATGTTTTTGGGTTACAAACTGCAAATCCTGAGACATACAAATACAGTATGCTGAAAATATATTCTCCATATTTGGAAAACAGATATACAGTGTATTCAATTATAAGTCATTTAATAATTGTTATCCCTTAATAGTGCAGAGTAATAGTTTCTGTTAGTCCTTATTTTCACAAAAATTCTACTTTTAGAGCTTAGACTAAAGGTAATCTGAGTTACAAGCAGAACAAAAAAAGTTCACCCAGTGTTCTTCATAAGCTGCAGCGGTGCTCATATGGAGCTCCTATGGAGTTTACCAATAAACCCAATGGAAAAGAACTTCTAAAATTTAACCATCAAGCACTGACAAAAAAAGAAACCCTCACACGCATACTTGTACATGAATCATCATGTATGAGCTTTTCTTCATGTCCTGATCAAATTCTATCCCCAGTCAATAAATGCTTCTGGATATCAGACCACCAACCAAGTAGAGCTTCTATAGAAGTACATCCAGCCTTTGCAGATAGAGGTTTGATCTTTTCCTGGCACATTACTTGAGACAGAAGTAGTACCAAATCCTTGTAAAAATCTATCTAGTGGGACTCTGCTAGCAGGATCTTCCTCCTCTATGCGGCTGGCTATCCTGGCAACACCAGGTGTGAGGCAGGAATACACCCTGCATATTCACATCAAGGGGAAATTTAGAATCACCAATCCATCATCTTGCATGTTTTTGGAGATGGGAGGTAACGAGAGAACCTGAAGGAAACCGACGTGGATGCTGGTAGGACATGCGGAACTCCTCACAGTAGCCCGAGTTCAAGATCAAAACAGGGACCCTGGAGCTGTGAGACACAAACAACACCACAACAACCTGCTGCCCAACATCCTGCCATGTCAACCTGCAAGATGCAAGATGGGGCGGCACGGTGGTGTTGTGGTTAGCACTGTCGCCTAACAGCAAGAACGTCCTGGGTTTCCTCCCTCAGTCCAAAGATATGCAGATTAGGTCAACTGGTTACTCTAATGCGAATATAATATAATAATAATGTGAATGCGAGCGTGTGTAGCTGTTTGTCTGTGTCGGCCCTGTGGTGGACTGGCGACCTGCCAAGGGTGTACCCCGCCTCTCGCCCAAAGACGCTGGGATTGGCTCCAGCTTCCCCGCGACCCAGATGGATAAAGCGGTATAGATAATGGATGGATGGATGGATTTGAAAGATGCTTTTATCCAATATAGTATGCAATTTAAGTTTAACGGTGTTGCTCAAGAACCCACTCAAGGGGCAGTCCTGGGATTTTATTACTAGGTCCAAGCCTTAACAACTGCTGTTTCGTTCTTTTGTACACATGGATATCGTACTGCCTTAATCTTCCCCCTCTATGCTGGGACTCCACGGCCTCCAGGGTAGAAATCGGTAGAGTTTGTTCTGCACCACTGGGCTCTGCCCGTCCTCCATTTCTTCTTCTTCTTGGCTGATTCCGTTACACAGAAAAGCGAGGTACTGCGTGAACATGACCAGACCGACTAGCAGTGCTCCTCCAAACAGCATGAGGCTGGGCCACACCAGGTACCGCAACGACACGTGCAGGTTGTGTTTCTTTTTTAGGATGGCATCCTCCGGGTAGCGCCTGTCACTCAGGTGGCACGGTACAGCCTGGCCTTGCAGAGTACAGAGGTATTTTTTGATTCTCCGAGCTTCTTCCACCACGTCAGTTTTGTTTTGGTGGTTTTTTGGGGTATAGAAACACTAAGGGGAAAAGAAGATGCAGTCAGCAATGGACGCCAAAGCATCCAGGAGATGTGAGGTTTAATCGTGCCCATTCATATTCCCACCCCTGTGAAATAGAATAGATCTGATCTTTACACAATGGGGTCTTCACCCACTATCATTACTTTAAATACCATTGCAAATACCATGTTTTTCTTTAACCTTCTTTGTAAACATTTGCTGTCATTTTTGTGGCAACATCTTTACAATAACAACCCATTTTGCCAAATTTACATTCAGAGATGTTTTAATTTGTGATTCTGGATTTTTAATGTTCTCGCATTTTTGACAGCAATACCTCTGGGCTCAGGTTCAGGGCTGCTTCATCGTAGCGTAGATGCAGGATTTTTTCAGATGTTGTAGGATTCACCAAGACCTGCAGACACGGATAACTGATGCCTCGTTCATCGGAGCCATTTAGAAACTCGGCCTGGATCAGCGAGCAGTTGGTGACGTCTCCCCAGTCACTGCACAGCAAGAGCACTTACCATAAACTGACATGTTAAAACATTGAGATATAGATGAAATGAATGAAAATGTTTTTCTGTCCATTATACCATTTCAGCACCTACTGTGTTTAACATGCTATTATTATTATTTTTTTTTTTATTTCTATTCATCCTTACCTGTGGATACATGGCTTTACCACAATGATTCCCACCCCAAAGTACATGAGAATGGAGAAGGCCATCATTATGAAGCCCAGGAGCAACGCTCTCTCCTCTCCTATACTGTAAACAGGAACCTGGGCTTTGGCCTTCTCACCAGCACCTCCAGCACCACCACCACGGTGTCTTTTCCACTGCGACTCGGGCACAGCATTTGTGTACTGAACGATTTCTCTGCGAGAAAGCAGACCATCACCTCATCTCACCTCACATTTAACATTCTTCAGATAAGTTTACATTACTGTAAAGCTTAACAATTTAACATTCTTGTGAAACCACCTATGAAACCACCTTTTTTTTTTACATTTTACATTTTTACATGCCTTTTACATGAGAGGCAATAGTGCAAGACTTAAAAAAAGAGCAGTGTTCCTACTCACTCATACGTAGTCAAACGTGTACTGTAATATTTTGACTATTAATTGGAGCCATAGATCTTTTCATTCCTTAACTTTCCTTGTCTCTTTGTTTCTCAGTTATTGACATTAGGTTTAATCCAGGGTTGTATTTATACATGTATTTATTTTTAGCAATATGCTACATTTTTACAGCACCCCCTGGTGGCTCGGGGGGTCACAGAAACTGTTTATACCACTTACAGCTATGCTCAACCCTGATTTAACCCACTAGGTACAGGTTTAGCAGCTGTAGCTTTGCCTACAATCTCTTTCATCAACTGCAACAAATGTGATTTCCACTTATTTGAATTCCCACAAATTCAATACTCAGTAGTCCATGACTGGAAAAAATAATGCTAACTAAAGAGTTATAGAGTTCCACAACTGCTTCAACTTGCATACAACATCGTATTGGTTTTTGCCCCATATTATATTTTGTAATATATCTTTCATATTTAGCCAAAGGTTCGCCAATTGGTTTTTAATATATTGCTGATCCATATGGTTTATATTGTAATAGCCCCAAATCTATAACTCTGGCTAGGACTTAATGTATTTCCCCTGAATCATATCCAAATAAAAATGGATCGCTCATTTCCTGCCAAAGTCAGGCCCTCACCTTGTGCGCCGTCTCCGGAGGTTGATGTGAACAGGAATGCTGAAGGACCCTCGAGGGGATGGACTCAGAAGCATGCCTAATTTTGATGAACTCTACCACCGAATTATCTGGATTTGCACAGTTCCTGGCCTTGTTCGGCATACACGCTTCTGCACGGTGCCGCAGAAGGCACTTCGGGGACGGGCATCTTACAGCCAGAGTAAAGAAAATACAGTCCTTCCTTGTGAGATCTAATGCCCCAGGCAGGGGTTTCTATAGGAACCGCCACCACCAGGCAACATCATAATTATGTCCAATGGGACCATTATTTCAGCTGGATGTGTACTCGTACAGTAGGGCCTAAAGTCTGAGTCCGCTAGCACCAGATACATTATTTATCAAAAACTCTACAGATTTGAAGCTTTTATTAAAAAAATAAATAAAAATCAATGTTATCTGAGTACGCTGTTCTCATTAGTGGACTCAAGCCAGTTTTAGACTGCTGCGATTTCTTGGACGGTTTCTACAACAGACTGAGGGATAAAATGTTCTCTATGTCAGATAATACAATGAGGGTCCTCTAATGATAAATTAAAGATTATTACCACGTCCTGCTTACGTCACCCGTCACCGGGATCTGGGCTTAGCAGGTTTTTGTTTATGTCTCACCATCACAGCTAACCTCTTTGTAGCTGTCCGGTGAGGTTTGCATCATCCTCCTATTGATATAATTTTTAATAAAAATTCTCACACTTTGTCTTTGACTGGTCGCAGTAGCACTAAATTGGCTGTGTTAGTTCTCAACTCCAAACCAGAGAATTCTTTTGTGATTTTTGTCATGAAGTATGGATGTAACCAAGTGTAAACGTAATGAACGGTGTTTTCAAAATATCGTAGCAACCTTTTAAACTGTACAACATAACTTATATTGTCCAATTTAAAAACCAGTGATCATCTTACCCCAAAATATGCGCTCTCCTTCCTTTCTGTGGCATCGCCGGTCACGCCGGGATCGCTCATTAAAGACGTCTGACTGGGCGACGGAGCTCATACAGCACTTTATCAACATGTCCATGTCATCCGTGAATAATGAATAAGCTCCTGAATTCAAAATAGCATCTGTTATTCACGAAACATTGATGTTCAAAATGTGGAAACATCCAAAATACAATGTAGCACACCTGTGTAGCTTTACCTCCCGAGGCTAAAGGGCCTGGCAGCATGCAAGTCAGTCAACAGACCTGCTACTGAAACGGTTCAGTGTAGGACCTGAGGGTACGGTATATTATCCAGGAAATTTATAGCATTTGTTTATTTTTTTATTTTATTTTTATAACCCCACCACTTACTCTTTCAGAGGACACTAGGGTTTTTTTCTGGATGGATCTTTCTAAAAGATGGAGAATAAAAATGTGAAGGAAGTTACAATATTTTTTAAAAGCAAAGCAGAAGAATCTTTTGGCTGCTGAGGCGGTGCAAGAGGAATAAAACACTTCTTATTTGGAGAATAATCAACTTCACTCTGTCATTGAGTATTCTCTGTTTTTTTTTAGCCCATATGAAAATAGCCATATTTTACTAGGATCAAGTAAATGAACTGAAATGTGATACGCTAGCCTTAAAGAGGCTCTTTTGCATGCTAATACTCTGTTCATCTTTCCACAAATTGCCTTGAACTTAAAAGCACTTTTTTTTTTTTAGTGGAATCAGATTACAACTCATCTTTATTTTAACAGGATTAATAATAAATCGACTTTGTTGCTGGTCAGTGTACTATTTCAGAGGCTTTGACCCTGTGCAGGAGGCGATCGGGCCAGCCGAGGGAGAAACACCTCCTGGACAAGTGTTTGTTTCTTTCTGTTTTTTTTAGAACGCTTCGAAGAAGTGAAACATTCGGCTGTTTTTCTCCCTGTGTGTAATCTTGATTGAAAAATCGTCAGTGTGGCAAAGAGAGATGCATTGAAACAGCCTCCATGTGGGAGAAAGGCCTTAAGTGAGAGCATCACGTCCCTTGTTTGGTGCATTTCCTCAAAGCGGGGACAAAAATGGAGCAATGAAGACGCTTGGGTGAAAAAACGCACCATTGTAGTAAGTCACACTGATGGATTACGGACGGAAGAGGAAACTGTCTTTTGTCACAATTGGACTGCTGTTTTTCCTGAGTGGTATTGAATATGGTAAGTGCCTGTGTTCAGGTTATAACAGATTGCTTGTGGATTGAATACGAACTGTGTGTGTGTGTGTGTGTCCATCTATCCAGCTCCCCCAAAAAAAACACTACTGAAGGAGAAAAGAGCAAAAATGTGTAATAGAATTTGGCTTATATTAGACTCATATTAAATTCTTCTTAATTATAAGTAAGATCATTTTCTGTTTCTTTTCATGTGTTATTTTACACTGTCATAAAAAACGCTGACTGAATTCACTGTCTGAGATTAATTAAAGTTTTCGATACGCTGTAAATTAAAAACACCGGGAAAGAGGCGTGGCCTGTAAACCTGTAAGTGAAGGAGGTGTGGCCTCTGTGACTGTCAGTTCCAGGAAATTGGGTGTGGCCTATAAACATTTCAGTTCCTGTGAAGGCTGTCTGACCAATGGAAGGGGGTGTGGCCTGTAAACCTGCCAATCCCAAAAAAGGAGGCGTGGTCTATGTGACTCATCACAATCAAATGTAACCTGCTGAAAGTACTTTGGCTCTTGACTGTCATCAAGCAGGTTACATACATAATGTGATCCGGTTATAGAGATAATGACTTCCTGCATTCCCTACTTGACCTGTGATGTAATCCCTCTCTCTCCAAGCTGTTATCCTCCCTACTATATGGAGGTATCTGCAGATTCTCGACGCCCCGCCCTATTTCCTCGGACTCGGTCTGTCTGCGTTCAGTTTCAGTGGACTCGTGACGGGGCCGTTATTCGGATGCTGGTCTGATAGAACCCGCACTACAAAGACCATCATCCTTTTCTCCAACCTCTTTGAGATTGTGGGTAAGTGTTGAGAGACCAGGCCAGGCCAGAATTGTGATGGCTTGTGATACATCAGGAATAAAGCACTTTTGGAGTGTGCTGTTCTAGAAAAATAATCAACATAGTGGTGTGACGTTACTGTTAGCACCCCAAACGTGATTAATTTCCAATGACAGCATGCCATGAAGTGTTTCATTCCTCTAATACCATAGCAAACTGTCAAAAGTGACAGTATTTTATTGCTTTTACTATCGTTTCTATAGTAACAGGGCCATAATAATAATCAGAGACTAAGAAGAAAATGAATTTGCTGTTGATGTAGTGACGTTTTCTCTGAGGAGACACATTTGTGTGTCACATTTTTGAAAAGGAGTCTGCGGTTAACAGAATGTTCTCCAACCAGGACGAGATTTTAAAACAGACGACTCTGCACTTTGTACACTAAGAACTATTTCTTCATATAGGGAACTTCATATACTTCATAGGCTACTCAAAATGGCTTCTCCTGTCCAGTCGACTTGTTGCAGGTGAGAACATCAATCAATCAACTGCAAATCCTCACATATTAAGTTGTCTTGCTGATGCATTAAACCATCATTTTTCTTGGTGAATCTTTAAAACTTGTATTTTACAACATGGCTTCTATCTAAAATTATCTCAGGCGTTGGCGCTGGTGCAGGTTCATCCATTTTTGGCTTTCTGACCCGGACCACTGTTCCTGAAGAGCGAGCTCGAGTGTTCGCTGCAGTCATGGCATCACGCCAAGCCGGACTCCTGATTGGTCAGTTGAAGTCGTTTGTGGTTTTACAGAATGGTATAATAATAAAGTCAGACTCTTTTACTGAGAACTGTCTATTTTATGAGTCAAAAGATAATACAGGTTCACTTAATTCTGTTTCTCAAACCATTTTAACAACCGTTCATTAATAATAATAATAATAATAATTAGAATAAGAAGAAGAAGAAGAAGTGAGAAGCAGGCTGAAATTGCTAGGGACCATAACACATAACAGCATGTCGATGATCACAGACAGAGTAGGATTAGCATTAAATCTGTTATTTTAAAAAATGGAAAGAATTTGGCACAACCACCCGCACAAGGGGAATTCTCATCATGATGCTAACACCACCATGCTTCACCTACAAACGTTTTATAAAAACTTTCTCTTAATTCATTGAATTTTCTTTAACAGTTATAAACCCATAATGTTCAGAAAATGTTCTAGCCGGACGGCTTGAACTAGTGGCTCTCTCACTGTGCACGGGCTCTTATTGAAAAGAAAGGAAGAATGACATTTCTGAAAAAAATGTATGCATGGAAGAAGGTGATGCCATGATGATACGCCTTGTTGTTTTTAGGGCCTGCTTTTAACATTTTCCTGCGATTGTGCGATTTCCGGCTCGGACCATTCATCGTGAACAAATACACCGCCCCTGGGGTAAGACTGCCTAAACAAGCCACGTGTATTAACTAAAGATGGTGTCGTTCTTTAATTAATTAATAAATGATGGCAATGGTTAGCAAATCGATGCGATTTAAGAGGAGTAAAACACTTCATGACATGCTATTATAGGGAAACAATAAATATACAGAAGATGGCGTCACCAAAAAGGCACACCTATCTAAAATGGTGTACTAAATATTAAGAAAAAATAGACCCATAGGTTAAAATGGTTGATGTAACCTGTTCTTTGGCCCTGTATGTGCTCCAGCTCTTCATGTGTGCCATGTGGTTGGTGCTCCAGCTAGCCGTGGTTCTGCTGTACTGGGACGTCCCGCCGCTGGACTCCGTGCCCGAGATGCACACCGCCCTCCGTCTGGTCAAGGAGGAAGAGGAGCGGCCGCTCGTGTGCTCTCAGAGTGAGGATGGTACACCAGGGTCAGGCTCCTACGCCATGGTGCTATCTGATCAGTCTGAGACGCGGCTTTCAGAAGAACCTGAGTCATCTGAGCCTGGAGCGACTCCTTCCTTGGACAGTCCTCGTTCCCTGGATGACCCCTTCGAGAACTTCAGAGCTAGCCAAGGTGCGTTTCATGTTTGCTGAAATTATGCCAGGGGAATGATCTATATAATAATTAAAAAAAATAATTTAAGAATAATTTTAATATAATTATAGAATCTAAGAAAATATGAAGGAGGCTGTACATATATA
>JAQQZX010000001.1:22972627-22990100 GCA_030068355.1 Notoglanidium maculatum | reverse complement strand
AGGAGATTAAGTAATTTGAGCAAGTTTAACTAGCTAAGCTAACAGTCTCTTTACTATATCTCCACACAGATAGCTAACATACTTCCTTGTAATTAAGTGAGGCAATATGAGGGAAGTTTAGCTAGCTAAGCTAACTGTATCTCTGCACAAATAACTAATACCTCCTTGTAAGGAGATTAAGTAATTTGAGCAAGTTTAACTAGCTAAGCTAACAGTCTCTTTACTATATCTCCACACAGATAGCTAATATGCCTCCTTGTAAGGCAGTGAAGTAATTTCAGGTGGGTTTAGCTAGCTATGCTAAGCATCTCTTTAACAAATCTCCACACAGATAGTGTGCTCCATACTTCCTTGTAATTAAGTGAGGCAATATGAGGTAAGTTAAGCTAGCTAAGCTAGCTTTCTCTTCACCATATCTCCACAAAAATAGCTATCTCCTCATTAGCTTGAGAAGAGTAGCTAGTTTATAGGCCATATTATTGAGATCATCAAGAGATAAATGGTACCAGGTGGAAATTATCGTTTGTTGTTCATATTTTGTTCCATTCTGATTTTATTAAAATTTAATCCCAGCATAATTTTAAGCAAATAAGCTACAGCCGCTACACGAACGCCGACTCCTCCTTCCTTCCTTCCTTCCACCACCCCTAAAAAACCAAGGGAATATCATGAAACTGAATACAAGGGAATGCAAATTGCATCAGAGCGCAGTGCCTTCTGGGCAAGTTTTGTATCTGAAGTAGACTCGGTCCCGTGAGTCTCAGTGGGCTCATCTAACAAACTTTCCTTCAGCTAATAAAGTATTGCAGCAGCCCCTTGGGTTGGCAAACGGAAGTCAAGAAAGTTGTGTTAAAAACAGTATTGGAACACAGCCCGGCTCTTCAATTCCACAGTGGTTATCAATTATGAATGGAAGAATTCTGCTTGATCTGCGTCTGTTGATGTGTGTGAACAGTCGGAGATGAAGTAAGAAGTGCAAAAAGACAAGAGAGGAATAAAGTGAAGGGGTTAGCACAGCCATTTTCATCATAGTTTACTCAAATCAATTACTTATATATTCATGTTAAAACTTGTAAGTCATCTCTGCGGTCCTTAGACGACTATTCATTTATTCTTAAAAAGACATTTAACTGAGTACACCTTGAACATAGGCTAAATATACAATTATCTAATGTTTCTCATTACAATTGAAGATTATGACAAAATATAAATAAGACTATTAAGCATGATTTGAGACATTTTGACTCATTTGAACCTATTTATTAGCTGATTGTCATTTCAAACCTGAAATTTAATTTTAAAAATCCTAAACATTCGCTTAATAATGTGCCATATTTATCATATCTCATAATAAGTGGTAATTTAAAATCTATGATATTTGATATATTTACATGATTATTATTTTCATACTTAATGTTGCTGAACGTCTACAAAACATGCTATAGCAGCTTTAAACTGATGCACCTCTCTTTTGTCATTAACAGGACCAAAAACATTGCATTTTACAGAGAAACTGTGAAGAATTTCCTGTGTTGGAAAACCTCTGACTGTTAGAAAGCACTGAAACTGGAGACTCCTTCCATAAATGTTTCTTCGCAGAAAACATCACCGTAACAACCACGCGCATATTTGTAAGCCGTTTATGTAAGCCGTTACTATAGAAACGGTACCGTATTCGAATATGAACCTCGAACTGCTATCTGAGCTGTTGTTACGGAAAATAAATCAATACCTTCTGACCAATCAGAATCGAGCTGTGGTATAATTATATTTAGAGAATGAGTAAACTGACATGGCTGTTAATCACACTCGCCCCATGCCGACTCCGGCACAGCTGGAAACATTGCTCAACACCGCATCAATGTATTATTAACAAGACATTCATATTTAATGCGGCGGGTCTAGGTGTCACGCTGAGGTGCGAGTTAGCATAACTACCCGGTGGATGATGATGATGCATGGAATCCTGCAGCTACAGTGTGTATTAATGGCCGTATTATACACGTGTAGACGTGTATTAATCACAGCCATCGTAGTGTTACACATCTCCTTCCTAACACATTTGTTAGGAAAGGGATTAACCTCATCCCAGGAAGATAAAAAGAGACAACAGAGAGAGAGAGAAAAGAGACAGCTGCAAAATGAGTGGGTTTAATTGAAAACCACTGTGGATGTGAGAGCTGGGCTGTGTTCCAATACCTTTAACATGACCTTGTTGACTTCCCCTCACCATTTCAACTCTGCCAGCCTGAAGCGCTGCTCCAATTAGCCAGAGTGAAGTTTGTTAGATGAGCCCTCGCACACACAAGGGATCGAGTCGACACCACAGCAGAGAGGAGAACTCATGGAGAAATAATTGGCAAGGTGATTGGATGGCAGGAAGTACTAGGGTGAAAATGAGGGTTTTTGGGTGTGTTTGTGTGTGCGTGTGTGTGAAATATCAATCAAAATGGGCTTATAAACCCCACGGCAAAAAAATAATAAATAAGAAAAAAATTCTTACAATTAAATACAATAAAATTATTTTCTGTTCCGTTTTTTTTTTTTTTTTTTTTTTTTTTACATATAGTCCAAAAGTGAAGTTAAAACATTACTTTAGTTTCTCTCCAGTTTTATATTTTTTATATTATTTAAATGTTTTTTTCCGAATTACAATTCCATATTTTCCCAGTTTGTTATTACTATTTATTATTAATTCCTTATTTATTTTATGGTCACTTTAGAAGCACTTAAGAGTAGAATCACTTTTATTTCTGCTTTTCCCTTTATGCCGAATTTGCGTTTGCAGTTTTTCTTTGTAGACGTGCTTTGAGCAGCGTTTTAATGTATGAAAGCTGCTAAATAAATAAATGAAATAAAATGCTGACGTGACTAAGTTGTTTGAGAATTTCAATCATGAAATGAAAAGCCTGAAAATTGTTTGATATTTTTTTAGGATGCCGTCGATTTCGTCGAATGCTAACGCTTTTAACATTCCTAGCATAGTTGTTATTTGTCATCTTGTCCTAATGACTAACAGCTCAGTCAACGTGGAGCCATGATCGAGAAATATATGACTAAATGGTTTTTGTTTTGCTTACAGGATGCAATAAAGGCACTTTTGGAACTTTTTCGAAAAACACTTTCAAATCTACAACCGTTAGGTGTTCTTCAGTTGTCCCTCTGGGGAAACCCTTAAAAATTGACAATAACCTTTAACCTCTACTAATGAATGTTTTTCTATCATGTAGAACCCTGTAATCAAGCTAACGACACTTAACTATCCAAATAATCCTTGAGGAATTTGTTTTCCCCAAGAAGGCATGTCCTTAATTAAATAAGGGAAGCTGGAATCGAGGACATGACAAATACAGGACAAATAAGTCTGACTAGTCAAAAGAGCAGTAAAAACAGCGGGGTTAGTCCCAAATAATACAAGGTGGCTAAAATATTCCTGAGAAATTGCCGAAAAATTGGTGTCTGTCCTTTATAGTGCAGCCGCTAAGACACTAAAGTGACAGCAGGCTGCAGGGGTTCAAGTTCCCAGCACGGACTCCGCTGTGGGTAATCCTGTCTAACATGCATGCAAATCCCATCTCTACACAAACACAATGGCCAGCTTGTGTACGCCGCTGCCACAATTAAGCCCAGGGGAGACAGGGGGGGCCTAAGTTCAGACACAGTTCTGCTTGTTTGGCATCGAGAAATGGAGTTCAGTTTAAAAAAAAAGAAAAAAAAAAAGATTTCATTTATCCAATTAGACAGCGCGCTATCCTGTTCCTGACTCAGGATCACATTCAGCTGTAACGGGGATGTTGTTGGAGTGATATCTGTGATTGAGTCTCTTTAAAACCCATTTGTAAGAGGCAAGTGAGTGTGTATGTCTGGGTTTCTTCTACACAATTATACCACAACTCTCCATCTACTTCTTGATCCTCTTTCGGTGAAATGCCTGCGTGTTTGCCATTTTCTCTTCCATTCAGACCTCAGCGGGAGGCCACAATAGCCCAGCTGGGGGTCTTCGTCCCAATTTGCCATTGTTTATCACCATTTCGCATTCTCTGAGTGACACAGTACCCTCCCCCCCCACCAAAACCACCACCACCACCACCCCCAGCCGCCCCTTTGGCACCCAGAGCCACAGCTTTGTCACTCTCAAACCCACGATACGCCTTTGAGGTTGCTTCTCATGTTCTCTTTCCCTCCCGTCCTTTATTAAAACAGGGCTTTCAAGTCCGTATGTGTGCAAATTCATTTCTCATGGGCCGACGCCACAGAGGATGGACGTGTTCCCAAAAGACACCTTTTGTTCTGGAACGTTAATGATGCCTGTATGTAGAAACGACAATGCAGCTCTGTCTCACATGGTTAATAATGTGGTATAAAATCTATGTTTATACCACAACACTGTTCAATTCTTCATTCTGATTGGTTGATTCATTTTTCACAGCACCAGCTCTGATAGTCTTTCTGGACTCAAGGCAAATCACAGGTTTATATTGTAACAACTTTCTGCTGGAAGCTCACTTGTATGGAAGGAGTCTCCAGTGTCAGTGCTTTGTAACAGTCATGAAGAATCTTCCGCCATGTTCAGTCTTAATAACTTCAAGAGGAACAAATGTTTAAAGCTGCTTTAATGTGAGTTTTTCAGATGCGTAACAACGTTAAATGTAACTCTAAATGGATAAAAATACAATATGACGTTCTTTAACGACTTCTATAACGGTATATAAGGAATAATGACTCATTGGCCATTTTGTCAAGTAAACATACCATATATGCACAATATGTAGGTATTTACTAACCGTATTTGTCTATCTTTCGTCCATCAGTGGAAAAGGACCACCAGGACTAGCAGTGATCAGATATAATGAGTGATGGACCATTCCCAGCATAGCAGTGGCACTTGTGAGCATGTGGCGTCCATGTGGCTCACCTTTGACGTCCTCAGAAGGACATCTGATAATGGATATCTAACATTTCCTGTTTATCAAGAAAGTCTTGATAGTCAATAGTCTTGGCTTATCAGTCAGATGGCGTTTTCGCCGGTGGAAGTGCAACACAAGATTTACAGTATTTACAAATCACCTGATTCCAGTTAGAGTCACAATAATTACATTTCCACATGACAGATCTTCACTTGGATGAAGGACACCTCCATCTGACCTCAGCTTCCTGCTTAATCAAATCTGCTATCCCTTGTAATGCTAACGTCATTTCCAACCCAAGGCCTGCTGTGAGTGACTGCACCGTGTGTTCACTGTCGTTATGCATAATAGCATGGCGGATGCAAATATCACAAGTTGGGCATCAAATTGAGAATCTCCCAACCGGATTGCGGATTCCTGAATTTGGTCCTTAATTTGAAAGGCTCGACGCAGTTAAGAAACAACCTTCTCCCTTTAAGTACGCTATAATGTGAAGCGTTTAAATATTACACCAGCTTAGCTGTTCAAATTATCTCTTCACCAATTGATTGTGGTTTTGGAGATTTGCTCTATTCAATAAAAATGGTAATGTTTAAAAAAAATAAATAAAAGTAGCATCTCCCATCCACCCCTTGCTTCCCTCTCCATTCTTTCTTCGCTCTCCCGCTCCATCATTCTGCTCTTGTACTCCGCCTCCCTTGTCAAGACTCTCCTTTTGTTGACATCAACCGGGCATCAATGGTTTCTTTGTACGCCGGAGTGTTTTCACTCCAGCAAATCTGATTAAAGAGAGACCTCGGTGGTGTGTTCATGCCAGAGCTTTGATGGGAGTTTCAGCAGAGGAGCAAAGGATAATTCGGTCTACCACAGTGTTGGTGCAAACGATATAATCAATCCAGTCTGGAGTTGCCAAAGTGTCACTTTCAAGATCTGGTTTCCCTAAGTGAAAAAATGAGAGCCTTTTCTCATCTTTCTTTCTTTCGTCAACTTTTCAGGGACATACAAACGTTGTTGAGGAATCTGGAGGTTAGCTCTCAAGGGCTGATGTTTCCCCCCCCAAAAAAAATGCTGTTATGGTGAAAAAATGAAAGGCTTTTTATGGAGGTATGAAAGCACGTTCCGCATCAGTCCCGATTTGAAGTCCTTGGCGATTTTGCCTTCACGCTCTGCTCTGCGATTTGTTTAAGTGAACGCCGCGGGAGGCCGAAATGCAATCCTACCATCTGTTTCTAGGCGCGTCATAACTTCATAATTTCATCCTCTAGTGGCGTCTCCGTGCCACTCCAATACCTGCGGCTAAATCGCCCTTTCTTTTTGTTTCTCACTCCTTTTCCCTACACACACAGGGTAGAGGAATCCTGGAGCAATATCAGGCCCCGTCCCCACACGAGAGACAAGCTGAAAGGATTGTGCAGTTGATTTGTTACAAACTTGCACCTGGTGCTCAACCGGGGAAGAAGTTTGTATCTGAGCTAGGGCCTTAAACCCTGCCGCAATGGCGCCAAGAAGTCCTGGGTCTTGATTAATCTCATGACACATCTGCTTGGCCGAATTGAAGGCTGTGCTGACGCCCTCAGGAGGACTCGCTGAGGCCCAGCTGCTGTTTGGGTGGCCTTCCCACCCAGCATGGCACGAAACTTCCCTGTTACGACCAACAAGTAAACAAAAGCAGGATCAGTCAGGCCACTGTGTATTTCCTGGTCACTGGCTTCCCAAATACATCAGTCACCATCACATCTGAGGCAAAGCACTTTTGCATGAACGGTTGAAGCTGTAGTTGAGACGCTTTGGCTTGTATAAATAAGCTCAGAAATATTAGTAATATTCCGGATGGGGTTTTCTAAACGCACTATAGAACTAAACATTTCCAGTGAACAACAAGGACATTTATGTGTTTAAAATAATATAATAACAACAAAATAATCAGATTTTGGCAATAAGTTGACATTCTTTTAAAATGCTTGTTTTGAAGCTATTTCATGGGTGTAGTATTAAAATTCAAGCGTGTGGGGTTTACTGCTTCCAATGCATTATCCTTAATCTGGTATCAAGATAAATGGTACACTGTATATGCCATGAATAATCCAATTATTGGGATAAAATCCAGGTGTTTTTGTTAGATTTCTTAAAATCTGACAATCGGCATGTAGGTATTTGGTAACTTATAAAACTAGCTAATTATGTGTAAATGAAAAAAAAAACACTTGGAATTGTGCTGTCGTGGGAAGGTAATCAACAACGGAATGGTGTGACGTAGCCCAAAACAAAGTGGTGTTGCTTTAAACACCATAAAGTTGATTTTGTTTCCCTGTAATAGCATGTCCTGGTCCTCTTATACCACAGCCATTTGGCGACAATTTGACTTTTTTTTTCCTGTTTATAGTTCAATTTTATTTTGTGGTACGTCAATGAAAGGTTATCACTTACGTTATAGCAGCTATCAACAACACTTGTCCCCTCCCCCAGCCTCTCTTTTTTTCTCTCTTAAAGTTAATAAGACAAAAAGATAAAAAAACTGCTTGTCATGTCACCAAGAAACCACAAGTCAACAACTTAAAGCTTTACAAGTTTACCTCAGACTGTTACAAAGCACTGACATTGGAGACTCCTTCCATAAATGGTAAATAAACTTCCTCTGTTGGAACGGGTGCATTAATATAACACTGTGATTTGCAGCTGAACTGCTGTCAGAGCTGCTGTTACTGAAAATTAACGCCTTCGGACCAGTCAGAATCAAGAATCCAACAGCGGTGTGGTATGCGCATGTATGGTGTCATCATTTCCAATCTTGTCTCAGTGGTTTATTTAAACAGTCTCCAGGGAGACAGAGGCATGCTGGGAATCCATCTTCTGCAAAATCTGAATGGCCACTTGGCCCCAAGGCCCGGATCAAAGAACACAGAGGCTGAAGATTAAGAGTGCTGTATGTAAACTGCTAATCAGCCAAACATGTGTAATAACATTTTCTACTGTTCTTCCATTCAAATTGATGCCGCTGCATAAAATGATGGTCTCATATAAGCCACGTCTCCATTTATGGGCAAACTCTGAATGGAAGTTAGTGCGCCTTTAAAGGGTAATGGCTTCCAAAATCTGTCGTAAAAAGGTTAAACCGCCTATCAGTGTCTTCTTCAAGATGCCACATGTCACTGTGACATTCACTGACTTTAATCAAGCGAGAAGGATGTGACAGGCACCAGGCTTGCTTTAAAATATGACCCCGAAATAGTTCTTTCAATCGCTGTGCTTTCATAACAAACTGTTTTCCCGGTAAATGGATAACAGCGTGAACTTTGTCTTCTCTAAAAGGTTTGTGACAGTGCAGCTTTCACGGAGAGTGAAAGGGATGTTGTATGAATGTTATATTTTGTAACTGATGTAACTCATTAAGAGCTGAAAAACCTTACAAAGGAGGTGTGTGGTCAGTCACTCCGAAGCCCATCTCTCCCGCCTCGAGTCCGTCTCCTTCCTCCAGTTGCCATAGCAACCACTCGGCAAGGACAGGGGCATCGCCGCGACGCGGCCCTTAGCGGGCAATCAATCACTGCGCTCCTTTCTCGTGCTTCTTAATTGCTTCTTGGACCGTCTTCACTAACGTCACACGCTGGGCCCAACTGATCCGTGCCATCGATTTATTTTAATGCGTTCCACACGCTGATGCGAAAGCCCTAAAAAAGTGGATCCGCCCCTTGATTACATTTTAGTGGAATTTTCTTCTCAATTTGAAAGTGACCCCAGCCTCAATTCAGTCCAGTGAATGAGAGAGTGTGAGTCTATATTATGGCACTTAAGCGGCAGCCAGGAATGGGCGGGTAATTTATGAGCAGTATCGTATACCACTTTTTATTTTCCTTTCATTACCATAAAAGCGACTGCTCTACTGCACTATATTGCAAGTACATTAGCAATAAGAAAGGAAGCAAAGTTAGCCTGCGCATTCCTTTTTAAAAAAATCCTTGATCAAGCCTGGTGAACGGAAGGGGGTGGGGTGGCGCTGTTTGTGATGATTTGCATGACTTCTTGGTGAGGTAATCCGTGGCCCTTCTCAGCCTTGTGATTGCTCAGGCAAGTGGTGGCAGATGTCAGCCATGGACGGAGGAAATCAGGTACACGAAGGGAAGGAGGAAGGGGAAAGAAAACAAGGGGATGGGGGAAGGGTGGAAAGGAGCAGGAAGGAATCGAGCAGGGACTCGCATGGCATTTTCCAGCAATTTCCTCTGGGCTGCCTCCAAAGGCCACTTGAGCGTAAAGTCGCTTCGATTCCACATGGTGGTCCTGCTAAGTGCTGGTGGCCGTATTAGGCAACTGAAAGGATCCTCCTGTGCCCATCCTGCCTTCTACTCTTCCTACTGTATGTCGACACCAACGGTTAATGTATGAGGTCCCTGCTGGGCTCTTTTTTTACTCTTTTATCCCGGCCGTTTCACTGCCTCCCTCCACTGATTTACTGCCGCTCTTTGTTGGCAGGAAGTCTGGCAAGAGGTCCTGAACCCCCCACTAACCCACCACCCCTCAATCCCATCAGCAAACACAGAGGGACTCTAATCTCCTCTTTGAGCCCCTCTCCATTCACTCGGCGCCTTAGGGCGGGCCGTGCTGGGGTAAGAAAGTCATAGCGCGGCCTCCGCTGGATCTCAAATCCACACACTAGAACTTACAAGCAAGTAGTTCTGGAGGAGGTCACCGTTCAGCTGGGGAAAGTCACTCAGTCATTCAGGCGGTGCAGCGAAAAGCATCCGAGCCTCACCAGGTGTTTAAGTGGGCCATAAATATAAATCAGCCATTAAGCGGGCCTCTAAAGGCTGTTCAGAGGTCAGAGGATTTGATTCCACAGTTCCAGGCTCAAGGGTTGCAGCTCGAGTCTTGAGGATTCGGAGGCCAGTGAGAGGAGAACCATAGTAGAACACAGAATTATACCCCATTATAACCCTCTCAGAAATAAAGGTACTGTACTTTTCTTTGTTGCTCAGAAGGTAACATCAAGGGTACATCTTTGTACCTTGAGCATATATCTTTTCCGCATAACCATAAATACAGTGCAGCTTTAAAACTGGACCTTAAGGACCACCGATGTACGTTAAAGGTACAAAAGATGGTACCAGCTTATTTGGTGCCTTTATTTCTGAGATTGTATATATTTTCAATCATGTCCATTAAAAAAAAAACAACTTTTTATCACATTTACACCCACTCTCTACAGTCCCCTCTTAAGTGGGCAGCAGATTTTCAACCTTTAGCATTTTGGTTTTTTTTTCAGCTAATGCTGCTGGTATCTCATAATCACCTCAATGCAACATGCAAAGCACAAGCTAGCGCTGGTCCTTTCGTGACTTTCCAAGCCCTTGTGTGATGCATTAGGAGCTATAGGAAGGGAAGCAGAAACATGATGAGAGACATGAGGACGTTGCCTGCGCTGAGTAGGTGGAGATCAGCGAGACCAAACTTACTTTCAACATTCCTAGACAGAGGTACGGGTCGAGGCTGTTATCTGGAGGCGTAGGACGCGCTTGAACAGAGCTGTGTGAATGTTCATTTAATGAATCACCCAGCCCCTATACTTACTTTCTCTCTCTCTCTCTCTCTCTCGCATTCTCTGAGGCAACGCTGTGTTGCAGCATATCTGCAGTGGTGTGTGTATGTGTGTGTGTAAGCCTGCAGTGTCTAATTGGAATCACAAGTTTTCCAGCAGACAGCTGAGAAGCACATATTGACAGAGAGGACTTGCACAGCTAGCAGATGAATCCTGGCTGTAATGCGTTAGACGAATGTTCAGCTGTACCTGTCTTTCTGTTGTCACACACACACATACACACACGCAGATACACACACACAATCTCTCTCTGACAGTGCCCTGCAGTCTTTAATGAGGAGTCTCGCATTGTGATTATTACAGCACATTTGGACCAGGCTTTCTCTCTCTCTCGCTCCTTTTCTACTTCCTCTCTCACTTTTGTTCCTCGCCTCTATCTCTTTCTTCCTCTCTCTCTATCTACTGATGAGGCAGCGAGAACGGCGGCGACTGCAGGCCCAGCAACCTCTGGGCAAATTGCTACGCCAGTTAAAAGAGTCCGACGCACACCCGACTCTGCTGCCAAGCTGTTCTCGCCACGCTCGCCGTAATTGGCGAGATCAAACGCGCCTTTGTGCAAGCGCGGAGAACGAGGGTCTGCTCGCTTAGGGACATACGACTGGGGAAATCAGCCAGACGAGTCAGAGTGCCTCTGATCACACTGACAAAAGAGTCTACACATACACACCCAAAACACATCATTTTCATTACCTATGCAAGGGCTAATATGTATAAATAACATTCACGGTCACTGTGTTCTCCCTTCTAATCAGTCAGAAAGTGTTCATTCATTCCCTTCAGCTCTGTTAGTAGTTTATATCAATGTGCTCCTTTTAATAGGTTATCATTTGTACAGTAACAACTTAACAAGGATGCGGATTAAAAGTGCGTAACTGTTGACATGGTGAAGTTCTCTGTTTTTATGGAAGGAGTGTCCCGTGTCAGCGCTTAAAGTTTTTTTTTGGTGAGGTTACGACTTGTACGACGTTGCTTCTAACTGCTATTGCGTAAGTGATGACAGGAACTCTCGCAGACGTCCCGCAACATTAAATCTAACTACCATGTGATCCAAGCACCGTCGGCTCCAAAGTTTTTGTATTCCTCTTAAACCACATCCGTTGGTTAACGATTGAGATTTTTGATTAAACAAAGTCAGATCATACTTTTTTTAATAAGTTGATTATGTTGTACAGTCTTTTTTTTACCTAGTTAATGAGAGAAAAAGCTTTTCATGTTTTCACGGACCACTTTTTTTCCGTACAAGCCCGTGTGCAAGTGCTCCAACATAACATAGTAATAACATTTCTATCGACACCTTCTGACCAATCAGAATTGAGGATTCATCAGTACTGCGTTGTAAAAGTTCTCCAGTTTATCTTAGCCGTTTTATTTTTTAAACGGGTTCGGTTGGTTGTATTGTGGGTATCGGGGTGAGCTGTAATTCTTTCCTGCATCCCAGCCGTAATGTAGCTTTGAAACCTAAAAGAGAGGTAGGACGTGGCTAATTAGTCAACACAACAGCAGGTCTGAATGTAACATACCGGCCATCGCAATTCATTTGATCACGTCTAATTAGTCTCGTATGAGCCGTATTTATTTACAGAATTATGCATATTTTACGACAGAGTGGATTACTGGTAAATAGGAACAGCCGTTAAACAACGGCCTTCATCGGTCCACGTGTTGTCTCTCTTCACGAAATATGATCAATCACAGAGCTCTGAAATCTAGCATGCATATGAATCTCATTTGGACACATACAGTATACACACACACACACACACACACACACGCCCACAGCCACTCCGTCACATCGTCCTCGGTCACAGTTAACAGTAATTCTAAGATCACAGTCCATTTGAGGAGAATTGTCTTAATACTGGAACGTGGAAGACGGAATACAACAGAGGTAAACAAAAAACGCTTCCGTATTCGCGCAGGAGTCGACTTCGCTTCGGTTCAAAGGGTTCCTGAAGTTCTCAACCTCCTCAGGTGATTTTTCCCCTTTTGGAAAAAAAAAAAGAAATCTTTTCTTTTCTTCTGTACCCTTCCTTTCTTCAATATGAAGATCAGAAGAACGGTCTCGGAGAAAGGAGGAAAAAAAAAAAAAAAAAAAAAAAAGGAATCGGAAATGTCCTCAGGCCGACAGCAAACCCTTTCATTTCTATTTGGGGCTCGCATATTAATTCGTGTCTTTAATTCCTGTCAAATATTATTCATTTAGCTTATAATTCCTCGCTCTGTATTGCCTCCGGAAACTCACAAACGGAAGGATTTCATTACGAGAACACCCAGAACGCTACCGTTAATAATGCAGGAAAGCTAAAGGCAATCCGGTAGCATGCGAACCAGATGCTTACCCCTCTACTGGTTCTTATTCATCGTCAGCCATGTTACATTGATTTTTTCCTTTCAAAGGTTTGCCTGTTAGAGAAACATGCACGCATGCAAACTGAACCTGAGTAGGGAAGAAACCACGGATTGAAACAGCGTCCAGTGCAAAAGAAACGAACCGAAAAACAAAACAAAGATGAGGGGGAAAAAAAGAAAAAGAAGAGAAGTGAATACAATCCGAGTAATTTATACACACGCTGCCTATAGACCAGTCGTAGTTTCCGTTTAAGGGAGCCCAATGTTCCTCAGGTGTGGAGTTTGATGATATATACTTCCAAAAACACAGCACAAAAGAGGGTCTCCGAGTCTGCGGAGTGGTTATTAATGATGAGATGGTCCTCAGAGGCGCGATCTGCTTTCCGATTCAGACTCGGATGGGGAGAGTTTGGCTCATTTGTCTCATGTCCTGCACGCCGCCTAAACTCTTCCTCTGGTGGCCAGGCAGGGTCCCGCCAATACGATACAGATCCCTGAGGAGGAGGAGAAGCAAAGCAGAAGAGACGGAGTAAGGCATCGAGGAAGGAAAAAAAGAAACACAGAGCTGAACACCACTTTCCTGAGGAAGATTGTAGCAGACTCGCTGATATCGTCGGATAACTGTCTTAAGAATTGAAAACATCGTAGCAGGGTCAGTGTGACTGTCAAATAGCGAAAATCGTATCGTAGCGGAGTCAGTGCTATTGTCACATATCGTTGATTACTTTCCTATACCAGTGCGCTATTCCTTACCTGTACTCGCACATTATCAGGTCAGTGTCAGTGCTGAGCTGAGAAATTCCAGCAGCCTAATCACATCTGCTCAGCCGTGGTCGATTCCTATTGAATGAGAGCGAGGCTGAGAAAGTGACAGAATTATAATATAGATGGTGGCAGGAAAGTATCTACGGCGTGATGCAATAATCGAGTTTCTAGCACTATATCTGCTAAACTCGATTCTCGGGTTCGGGGGAAACGGCCACGATGCTCTTTTGCAATCCCGCCTCTAATGATCGCCTTTAAAAAAGTAGCTTCATCAGCTGAATAACTTTTTGAGCCCGCCTTGGTATGATATACTGACACTTCCTCGGCGAAAGTACCTGCGCGACGTCGCACCTCTGGAGATTAAAAAGCTTCGGCGATGCTACGGTCGCGTCAATAAAACTACTCGAGAGGGAGAAGATCAATTCAGCATAAGTCACTGTCCAATGGCTTTGCCATTTAGGAACCGTAAAAAACAGCTAACCTGAAGAAATGACAAGAGCAGCGAAAGCCATTTCAATCAATTTACAACAGTCTCACACACACACTTTGCACACATATGCAGCTGTGGACTCTGGAAATTGGATCACGGCGTGTCAACAGCGCAGACGGGGCGCCGCTCTCGCATACAGATGCGATCATAAATGGATCATCGGCATGCGGCTCCATGTGAGAGTGTCGCCCTTTTGCGCCCACGCACACACTCGCACACTCCTACACACTCTGCGCTCTCCGCGTTACGCTCGGCTCAGCTTGCTCGCCGCATTAAAAAGCTCATTAGCGGGCCAATTAAAGCTGCTGCTCTCTCTTAGTTTCTCCTCCATCTCCCTTATTAGGCTCGCTACATCTGCTGTGGCTGAGGTCCTCGCCGCCGCCGTTTAAGGGACGGTGTGGGAAAAGGGGGGGAAGAAAAGAAAAGAAAACAGCGGCGTGCACATCCGCCTGCTTTTGTGAGACTTTGTTCTATGACGACGTTAAGAAATTTTTTTAAATGCTAATCATTCCGATGACATGAAATTCGTAAGGAATAATAATAAAAAAAAAACGTATAACAAAACTGAGGCTAAGGATATAATGTACTGTATTTAACTGTTTATTTAACTGGTTGCTTGTTTGTTTATTTGTAAATGCAGGTGTGTTCGTCTGGCGCTTTTCGATGCTGTCTTCTTGCTAGTTGTCATTGTTCGACAGCAAGGAATGATGGTTATTTTCTTCGGATGGAATGGATTAATCGGCCTTTCGCAGGATCAGGGAAGGATCAGCGGCGTGACAGCTGCTAGTTGTGAGAGGGTATGTCTCGGGTGAGAGGCACTCGGGGGGTAAATGATGATTGGCGTTGTGAGTCACGGGGCAGAGCTTGGCTTGTCATCGGATGACACTGTGTTCGCTGTACTGTTTGTGTGTGCTTCATCAAGAGCTATAATTTAGTGGTTACTGTAAAAACCCTGGATATTCGCGTTGAAGTGCTGAGCTCGTCCATTTTGATGCAACCTCGTGTTGATTCGGGACGTTTCACGAATCAACACAAGCCGCGTCTATCTTGAATGTAGTTCGGATATCGGAAAGCTTTGCTTATGCGTGCACTGTATAAGTCCTGTTAATTGGTGAAATCATTTTTCACTTCTCCGTATGAATTCGGAACAATGCGACTCGACACGCGACGGGTTAATTAATAAGCGAATACGTGCTCTTTTCAGACGTGGCTGAAAAAGCGGGCGGAATGACAAGTCACTAATTATTTTTTAATTACTGCGGTGATATATTACAATAGGGGCTTCATTACACTGTTCTCGAGAGACGCTCAGACAAATGCGGGCTCAATAAGGAAAAAAAACGTTCTGATACGACTCTGACGTCAGGCGCACTCGTTAGTAAACACACACCTAAGAGTCTGACCTTCGGCGACAATTTAAATACAGCTCAATGTTACATAAAGCCCTAAGTTTAAGTGTTATGACTAATCGGCTTTGTGAGCGCAGACATCACACACACACTTACCCTGAGTGTGCGGAGGTGAGTGTTTTGAGGCTGGCGGCATTGCGCAGCAGCTTGTCCAGCGTGCTAACGATGTGGGCGAAGCGTGGCCGTGCGTTACGCTCCTTCAGCCAGCACTCCAGCATCAGCTGATGAAGAACGGCCGGGCAGTCCATAGGTGGAGGAAGCCTGTAGTCCTGCTCCACCGCGTTCATCACCTAGGACAAGCCGACATGGACGAGAAGAAGGTCATGCTGGAAGTCACGATAAGTCACGCCCTCATGCGGAATATTAGCAGACTTCAGGCTATTCGAATCAACTAGCGAAGCGTCACATCACTTCATTTTCAAAATAGAAACAATACATATTTCTCGATAAGTTGTTTCTCAAGCCAATAAATCATCATCCTGCTTTTGGTTCACGTCCTTGAAAGAGTTGATTCCATGATTCAATGAGTCGAAAGATCGTGATGGCGCTAGCAAACAGGCACAATAACACTGTTTGCATTTTAAAAGCAGCTGGATTATGGTTTTTTCCAGATAAAGGGTTCTCTGCTTGCGAACCCCGTAGCTGGTGAAGGTAAGTGAAACCTTCTTTTTCACATTGCTTCCAGTCCTTTTGAAGGGTTAAAACAGCCGAGCCAAAGATGCCAACGCTGTTGATAATGAGCGATGGCTAGTCGAGGCCAGTTAGCATTATGTAAATGAGACTGTGCTGACGGCTTCCCGGGAGATTCTGCTCCACCGGTTAGCCACGTTAGCGCTTTTGTGCGACGTAATAAAGAGACGGCGCATGCAGGTTTAATCCTCACTTGGCAGTGCCTGCAGAGCGACGCTCAAGTCTACATACACATTCCATCTGTAAGAGCGATAAGGCTGGACAGTATACCGTGTGTGTTTGTGTGTGTGCTGCAGTTTTTCTCACTCACATCCTGGTTGCTCATGTCCCAGTAGGGCCGCTCTCCGAACGACATCACCTCCCACATGACGATGCCATAGCTCCACACGTCGCTGGCTGTGGTGAACTTGCGGAAGGCGATGGCCTCAGGGGCCGTCCAGCGGATCGGGATTTTTCCACCCTGTGTGTGGAGAGAGAAAAGCGCCCACGCGCCACATGAGCCGTTTGACGCCAGCTTCAAACCCACCAGATGCCTAATTAGAGTAGAGTCTGAACACTTTCTCGCGGGCTTCCCTCCTCGCAGTGCGCTCGCTGATTTGGCAGAAATCTGACTATGGCACGAGCAGCCAGGACAAAGACACTAATCAGTACACTTGCTAATCACATGAAAATGTTACGCTAACTCTGAAATATTGTATCAAGCCTGAATGCTAAAGTCCATCACCTGTGAAGGATGTACTGGCCTATGTATCTGCCAGTACTACTGAAGGAGGCGTGGCCTATGTATCTGCCAGTACTACTGAAGGAGGCGTGGCCTATGAATCTGTCAGTACTAGTGAAGGAGGCGTGGCCAATGTATCTGTCAATACTAGTGAAGGAGGTGTGGCCTATGTATCTGTCAGTACTACTGAAGGAGGCGCGGCCTATGTATCTGTCAGTACTACTAAAGGAGGCGTGGCCTATGTATCTGTCAATACTAGTGAAGGAGGCGTGGCCTATGTATCTGCCAGTACTACTGAAGGAGGCGCGGCCTATGTATCTGCCAGTACTACTGAAGGAGGCGTGGCCTATGTATCTGTCAATACTAGTGAAGGAGGCGTGGCCTATGACTCTGTCAGTACTAGTGAAGGAGGCGTGGCCTATGTATCTGCCAGTACTACTGAAGGAGGCGTGGCCTATATATCTGCCAGTACTACTGAAGGAGGCGTGGCCTATGAATCTGTCAGTACTAGTGAAGGAGGCGTGGCCTATGTATCTGCCAGTACTAGTGAAG
>JAQQZX010000001.1:22950714-22970021 GCA_030068355.1 Notoglanidium maculatum | reverse complement strand
CAAGGTTGACTCATGTGCTAGATGGTCAGTGAGTGAAGTCTTTTCTAGAAACTCATTTATCCACTGCAGTTTATCACAGAGGTGATCTGGGGCTCCTGCTGTCATGAGAGAACCCTGAGGTGGTAAGGTGAATTAAGGTTATTTCTGCGATTGTCCCTCATGCTCCAGGCTTAGCAAGTTCTCCTGTCAACATGCAAAAATCACGGCGCTGCCTGACCTTCTTCTCGCATTCATTCATTTTTTTAGGCGAAACTAGTTCCTGGTTTGTATTTGCATTGCGCTGCACATGATGGTGAACATTTCAGAAAGCATTTGGAACCATCCGTCCAGGAACTCAAATCACCTACGGGGTCCTGAAATGGTTCCTGCAGTTTTGGTTTTTACCAACGACGCCTGAACTCACCCTGAGGAAGGAGTCCAAAGCTCCGTTCTCCATGAACTCGGTAACTATCAGAACGGGGCAGCTCCTGGTCAACACCCCCTCCAGGTGGATGACGTTGGGGTGGTCGAACTGGCCCATGATGCTCGCTTCGGCCAGGAAGTCGCGCCTCTGACGCTCCGTGTAGCCCGCTTTCAGAGTTTTGATGGCCACGGCCACTTCCTTCCTGCCGGGCTGCTTTAGCCTCCCTCGACACACCTCGCCGAATTCCCCTGGAGGAAAAAGAGTTTAAAAAGAGAGGAAGACAGAAATGCTCATTTGAGCTGACGGAGGAACACTTGTCATACAGGATTATGAGACGTTGAGGAGAAAAATTGGTACACGGAACAGAGAGAGAGAGACAGAAAGAGTTTTTGTCGTTTTTGAAAATGAAAATGTCGAGAAAAGGGGAAATGCAGTTTTTTTTGTTCTTGTAAATAGGAAGCGAATTGATTTCTTCCAGAAAAATAAAACAGCGGCGCATCGTAAACCTATAAACCCACGCAGATACGGGTCAGGCGCGGTTAATAATGACATCAAACATCAGAATGGACGATGGTGCCGGATGGGCTGGTTTGAGAATCTCTGAAATGCAGATCTGTGGGTGGAAACGTCTTGCTGATGAAAGATGATAAGGAGGATGAAGGTCGGATTGGTTTATTCTGACAGGAAAGCTACGGTAACTTAAATAACCACTCTGTACAACTGTGCAGAAAGCACGCAGTCAATGTCAAAATCGAATGCGTACGACAGCGGAAGCTCACATCCTGTCAGCCAAGAACAGGACGTGAACATGAACTGACCTGCATGTGCATGCTTTTACGCGACGTGTGACGGGCTGATTGGATAATTGCATGTGTCAGACGTGGCCTATTAGTTTTGTAGCCAAACGAGCAACCGTCGATCCAGGGTTTTTCCTATAACTGAGAGTTGAGAAAGTTTCGCGCTGACTCATAACGGTAGCGCGTTCTGCTTTTACACATGCCAGACTTTTAGAGCTCCGTGCATATGTTCGATGCTTATATCTTGCGTCTCTTCTTCCTGCGATCGCTCGTCGATTGCGTGTGAAAACAAAAATTGCCAGCTATCAGCGTGCACTCGGATCAGACGCCCGATCGGCGGAGGGGGTGTGGTGTGAACTGACCGCTCTCTCTGCCGTGAAATGGCTTGTTTACCTGCTCCAATGACTTCCTCGATCTTCACGCAGGAGATGTCAATCTCGCGGGCGAACTCGTGCACCGCCTCGTTGGGGTCCTCGTAAGTGAAAGGGTCGATGTAGACTTTCACACCCGGGGACACTGCGAGACGAAATGAGAGGGATCGATAAATCTCTCCATACCTTAATGATCGAACGTTCTTTGGAGTAATTGATTAAAAATGAAACACAGACGCAGGAAAGGAAGTGAGGATGGTGTAGGACGAGCTGCTTATAGTGACTGTGAGCTTTACTCACCGTACTGCTGCAGTTTCTCCGTGTACTCCAGCTCAGAGCCCGTGCGCTGCCTCCTGAAACCAGACAAAAGGCGTTCAGTGTGATCACGTACAACATTCGCTCCTAATGAGCACGCCACGTTGTGCGCGCTCGGTGGAACTGTTCGGCATTGATTTCACACTGCTGCACGGGAGTTCTGAATCACCGGAACAATGAGCGTGGCGGCTCGAGATTGCCTCATTTTTCCACCGCAGACATAATTGCGCCATTACACGGTTGAAGTGAGCTGAACGCAGGTTGCGTACCACAAACCCTACACCGAATGCCTCGGCAAAGGCGCTCGGACTATCCAAGAACAGGAAGTTTACGCGGGTTCGCCCGGCGTCTGGGAAGCCCGAGTCATCTCATTAGACCTCTTTTGTTTTGCTAACTTTGCATTAGGAAGGCGAGAGAATGGAAGGGAGGAGACGGGGCTGACAGAATGCACCGTCTCCTACCCCCCCCACCCCACCCCGACTCCCCTCCTCCTCCAGTATTGTTGGTCGTCGCCTGACAATAAAAGCCGCCTCTAATTAGCATCTCATCTCCAATGGAAATGGGCGGCGGAGAAGAATGACGTCTCACAGCGACGCACAGTGAAACAGAGTGCATGAATGAGAAAAAGGAACGAGGGGGGAAAAAAAAAGGGGGGGACAATTTGGGAACATTGTGCTAACACAGGCTCGCACTCTCTGCAGACTCTGAAATCGGCATTCTTTGCCCTTGAGCTCCCACCAGCTGACGATCGGCGGCACTTCTGCAGAATGGTCATCTTTTTTTTTTTTTTTTGCGGATGCTTTGAAAAGAATGTTGAAAAATACCAGACACTTATAAATATATTGCTTATTGCGTGGCCGTCTGAGATGCAGTCGGCATTTATTTCACGAGTTGCAGCACAGCGGGCGTTACGTAAAAGCCAGGGTAAGGGATTTGGATTCGGGCTCTCTCACCTGAGGCAGAGGACAGCGATGACCACCGTGGCCACGATGACGACGAAGCCGGCCAAGGCCGAGCCGATGATGAGGGGCAGCTGGTCCTGCACGGAGCGCTCCGGATCGTCTGCAAGAGATGAGGGAAGCGAAACAAAACTCAGGCCTCGGCTGCCATGCCAAAAAACCCAATGCCAAAAGGGATGCCAAGAGATCTGCAAGTCATTTGCGAAATGCTAAATCACATGTGCTAAGAGGTACTAAAAGTGAAATTCAGGACACGCTGTACGGAAAAAACACAAACAAACAAACCCACGAAGCTTCTTGTGCTGTTTAAAGAACTACAAGGAAATGAAAACTTTTATATTATATAAAGAACTATATTGATTTGTGTTGAAGCTGTGTGTCTGTGAGACAAAGCGTGACCTAGTTATCCGTTGAATCTGACGTCTGGGGTCAAGTTTGTCCGACGGCGAGCGGACAGTTAATGCCGAGACGTCAGATTAAAATGCGAGTGAACGTGCGGTGTCTCGAGTATGCTTGCTGTGAAATCGGCTTGTCTCTGGCTCCTGTGTGAAACGGAAGGAGAAGTACCGTGTAGACTGGTGCTGTAGTCCACCGGGTGACTGTAGCTGCCGTAGCCGGCCACAGTGCGAGCTCGGACCTGCACCGTGTACACCGTCCCCGTTTTCAGCCCCTCCACCCTCGCTGAGCTGGTCTGAGCCGTGACCGTGTGAGAGAAAGATTCACCCTGTCACACACACACACACATACACACACACAAGCTACAGTAAACAACAGACAAAGGATCGTTGAGCTTTTTGCACCAGGGTCGCGATAAAGCGGCTCGAAACTCCGAGTCATATTGTAATACGTACAAACGAACATCACACGATCATTAGTTAACGAAATAATATTAAAGCTGTAGCTTGTATATTATCACAAATAAACAGAATGAAGGACGGACTCATTTATACGGTCAGACCGAATGGAAAGTGGGCGTGGCCTAATATTCTAACACCCCTTAAACTTAAACAGTATATTGTTCAAGGTTTTGATCGAGCCGTGTCCGTGTGACGGCAGCCTCGGGATCGGCGAATGTCCGATTAGCCCCGCCCACTTTGCACGCAGTCACTCGAAAGCTGCTCGCTATTATTCACAGCACACGTGCGCACGGGAAGGACGTTAACCTGATTAGAAAGAAACCAATCACCTATTGATGTTCCCTTGGACTTTAAAATAGAGAAAAAACGCTTTGATGAAAACGAATGAGTAAAAAAAAAAAAAAAAAACATGAATAGGATATTAAAAAAATATATTAAAAAAAAAAAAAACATTATCCGGCACTTTGGGTGTTAACTGTTTGGCTGTAAGCACAGGCCATCTGTTCGCCCCATTTTTAATTTTTTTAATTAACTTTATTTATACCCAAGGGAGCAATTGGGTTTTCACACATCCCAGCTTGGAACAAAACTGGGGCTGGAGCACAAACTCAGCCATTGTACGGACACTTGGAGATGTTCGGCAGTGCTTTAATAATAATAATAATAATAATAATAATAATAGTGATAAGAAGAAGATGACATTTTGATGGTCTCGGAGGACGGCACAAAAAACCGAGCGCAAACTTCGCTAAAGTTTGAACAGGATTCCTGTAAACGCACACTGATATATAACACGTTATAATACGTTATTGTTTCTATAGGAACATCTCGTTTGCAGGGACGTCTACGGCTAATCCAACCTTAATAATGAACGGATTATAAAAGCGTAACACCGTTATTGTTTTTTTTGGAAGCAATGGAGTCTCAGCTCAGCTTTTTATCGGCTTCAAGACAGAGAGAGAGACAGACAAAACAGGTTGCTGATGTAATGATTGACATAAGTGAGAACAGGAACTAACTTGCTTCGTGGATGTTCCTTACGTTACCATAAACGGATAAAACGTGTGTCATTCTTGTATCGCTAGATACGAAGCGGCAACGTTTCGTGAGCTCATTCGCCGTCTAGGAAAGGAATGTCACACTACAAGACACGCCCACTGCTCTTCTATTGGTTGTTGGTCGTGACTTGTTATTCGTAACACGTCGTTCTTACCTGCTCCTGGTATTTGATCTCGTAATCTAAGATGACGCCGTTGGGTCGCTCTGGAGGCAGCCAGGAGAGGCTGAGGGTGCTCGCTGTGGAGCGCATGAGGTGCACCGTGGGTACAGCTGAGGGTGCTACAGAGTCGAGAGAGAGTGAACAAAACACAATAATCAGCATTTCAGGACCCGAAGTGGCTGCCTTTGTTATGGCAATTAAAAATATGCAAAGTTTACTGCTGTGTGTTTTAGTTAAACGTTGTTATGGGAATAGCGTGAAGAGGTGCGACAAGACACCGCCATCAAAAAAGTGCAGCAAAGCACGCAGCCCTGCAGAGGCTCGTGGAGTCATGATGTCACCATTTTGGCACGCAGGTGACAAAAACAGTGGTGAGGGGAAGAGCTGATCCTCACCCGCCTGATTAGTGGTTATGTTGACGGTGGCGTAGCGCGGCGTGACGGGGCTCTTGGGCGAGACGCCGTTGACGGCCTGGATCTCGAAGCTGTAGTGCGTGTGAGCTTGCAGGTTCCTGACGGCCGCTTGTCTCTCGGCGAGGCCCAGGCGCCGAGGCGCGACCTCCACGTTGTCGTCGCAGCGCACGCAGGCGCCGTGCTCGCACTTCTTACACACCACGTTGTACACGAGGTCGGCGCGGCCTCCCGAGTCACGTGGCTCCGCCCATTCCAGAAACACGGACGTCTCGTTTATGCTGGAGATCACGCTGAGAGGGGCCGAAGGGACGGCTGAAGACAGAGATGGAGAGAAACACTCAAACACGATAGTCGCTGTTATCACGTGCGTTACAGCAGCTATAGACAGTCGCGCCTGAGCTCTTTTTCTCTCTCTCGAAGAGAAAAAAAGGCATTTTATTTAGCAGAAAGAATGATGTTTCTATCTTTAGCTGCGCAGGTCGTGCAGTCAAGTCGGAGTCGTGTATCCCTTCGTTTCCGTGTTTCCTGATATCTCCTGGCGCTTTTTTTTTACGTGTCCTACCTCGCATGCTCGCACGTGACAACCTCCCGAGCCAGGAAGTTTTAAAGGACTCTGATAGTAAAATGAAAAGGATTTCAAGAAGTTTCTTTTATAATACGCTTGGCATGGCGCTACGCAGACACGTCGTGGTGATTTGCGAGGACGCGCGCAAGCGACTGTAGGATCTCGCGTAGGTGTCTTTAACGTGCCGTGAGGCGGCATTCATTTTTGCTGCCTGGGTTTGGATCCAATGCAAATCAATACAAAGTTCTGGTTAATCCCACAGAGGCGAACGTCACACGCCAAACATGTCTTTGCTCATCGACTCCATTTCGAAGAAGCTGTAAAATTGTATAAATGTAATTTTTTGCCAGACCGTCGCTTTAAGTTAAAGTTGACGGGGCCGGTTGGAAAGCGAAGCAGACGCTTTGCTGCTTAATGATGCTCAGAGCCGGAGCAGGGCAGCCTCGCCTCGGGCAGCACGGCTCAATGTTCTAAGGGCTTTTGTCGTTTATATATTTTAATATTATACACTATTAAAACGAGCACGCTGTCGGCCTTCTGGAGCACGGGTGAAAATCTCCTCTTTTGGGCAATCTCTAATCTAATGAGCTCTAAAACATCATCTCTGACATTTGCTTGGTTTATTCCAGGTATTTCCCAATCACATCATTCTAGCAGCTATAAACAGTCGTTCCTTGACCTGCCTCTGTTTTTTCTCTGCTCCAAAGCGCAGACACTGGAGGCTCCTTCCATCGTCACCATTTCCAACAGTTATGCATTTTCTTTTTTCTTAAATAACGTCATGCTTTTTTATTTTTCCAATAGGTGAAATATCGCCTCCTCGATACCTGCCTATTGATTTTACTAATCAGCCTTAAGCCCATTTCTAGTCATTATCCTTTCAGCAGCTGCGAGAAGTTCTTTAACTCGGGTTCCTTCCTCCTTCGAGGCGAGACAAGCCCTGAAATATTGCCCGGCGATGACGGGCTGGCGGGAGCGTGAATTAAACAAACGGCTTGGCGACTCCAGAATATATGCGCATGATTTACATCAAGAATGCCACACTGTCTCTGTTTGCTTTTAATTTCAGCACTAATAAAGAATCTAATCTGTTTTTTCCCCCAATTGGATTGCTTTGACTTTTGGGAGAATCGAGCGCGCCTCTTTCATTTTCTTTACCCTTCGATTGCTATGCTTCGACTGGAACATCTGTCAAATAAATAAATGCAAATGTCTTCTAATAACCGCTGCGATAAATGTCTTTGAACGAATTCCAATTATTTGACGTGAACGCTGCTTAAAAATCAAGACGCTAAAGAGTCGTCCATAAATAACAATTCCGCCTTATTAATTATCGTCACCCTTTGTTAAACATATAACAGAAATAATATGGTGTACGTTACGTCAAGCATGTCACGTAATGTACGCGAGAGGACATTAATGGTCACGTTTCAAATGTAAAAAAAACCGCTTGCTTTCAAAAGTATTGGCGCCCCCGTTTTTTTTTTTTTTTGGATCATTATCTTGTTACACGTTCAATCTATGGGCAGGTTTTAACCTTGGAACAGGCACAAACCCGCTCCTGGTGGTACGACACAGGATTATAATTCCAACCGCGGGTGCGTCTTACAAGACCGAAAAGCTTTCAGCCCTTGTTATTGGAGAAAAAAAATAAACCTCCTATAAGACGTGAGAAAATGGTATTGTGTAATGGTTCTTTCTGAAAGGTGCCAATAATTCTAACTGTCCTGTCTGAGCTCCCCGGACTGAAGCCTTCTGGTTTGCTGTTTCGGATAACGCCAGACTGCATGCAGTATTGAACAGCATGATGTTGCACAGTGTAATAGCGTATAATGCAGCATTACATTAGGTTACACTAGAGCAGGAGTGTGCAAACCTTCCAGCATTATTGAAACAGCTTGTGAGCTACCTTACAAGTATAATTAGATTTGGCCCACTACTAAGAAGTTAAAAAAAAAATCGGTTTCTATTTTGAACCTCTGCAGTCCGATAATAAAAGAACGATCAGACCCTCCTCATCCTCATGCTATTCTCCAGGCGCTGAAGAAAGAAAGAGAATACGTTCGTTACCTTTCGATGTTTCCGATGTAAAAAGGAACCGTGACGTCAGTCAAACTCTTTTCTAACATACAGCGTTAACGCTTACTCTTAAATGAGTCATCTAAACTAATAAGCAGCAGATGGTTTATATCTGTTGTAGCTAATTATTTAATTATGAATTATTACAGGTAACCTCTGGCCCACGACTTCGTTTCTTTTAGCTCCATCTGCTCCCCGGTTTCAGAAAGCCTGAACACTGTGCAAAACCACATCAGTAGTCAATCATGTGACCGTGATGTAATGTAAACACTGTATCGAAAACGCAAACAGATTCCAACTTAAAGGGAAGTCCGACACAACACAATTATTATAATCGTTTACAAATTACAGCTATTACAACATGCATGACGACATTATACAATCTCACCTATTACAATATTATTATTACTATCATTAACAAATATTACAGCCTAGTGCGATTATAACAACACATTATATGACATTAACAATCATTCACATTTATGACATCTGCCTCGACAACTAGATCACAACACGCCTTTTACAATCTAACAAAACGTATTACAATCCATGACACCTGTTCCGACTACACCTATAACAACGACTAAACCACAACCAAGGGCGCCTAGAAACAAAATTGCTTAAATCAGGATTTGCTCTTTCTCAGTGCTCTCGTTTAAGGCGATAATAATTTTCAGCTCCACTCTTCCTTCTCGCCGTCTCCACCGGCGTCAAAAATGGAGCCGGAAATTTTTCAAAAGGCAGAACAGAAAACGTTGACCAATTTGGGTGGGCAGAGCAGAAATTTGGGTGGGCGTTGCCCACCTCCGCCCACTTCTAGATCCAGCTTTGATGAAATTGCTTATTTAATTTAGCTAGATACCCTACGCACGAACATGAGCCAATTTCCGTGCATATTTATTTGTCTGGGCTGGAATCGAACCCAAGCGTTTTCTCACCTGTCTTTTTCTTTTTGAAAGATCAACATTGGTAAATCTGTCTCTTTGATGCCATGCTGGACACAAATTCACCAAGCTGGCGATGCTGCTTGCATTGCTGTGTGCCTCTGACCTCCTCCTTTCTTGCGTTGGGTCTCGCCATGTGGGCGGTTTTAACTGCGGGTGGGAGCGGGCGGTCAAAAAAGAAACCGCGGGTCCCGGGAATGAGCTAGCGGATAACCAGAAGGATGCTCACAGCTCCACCTGCACACACAGCTTCTCCACCTGCACACACAGCTTCTCCACCTGCACACACAGCATTCTCTCTGCTGCTAACTAGGGGACGGAGAGGGGGGATGGCAGGTTAACGAGGGGGATGCATTTTGCTAACACAGGGGATGACATCCCCCCCCTCATATCACAATCTACTCTACCTATTACAACAGCCATTACAATCTGTAGCTCCACTGTTATTCAAGGTGTGACGCTGAACAGGAAAAAAACAGATCTGGAGCTCCTCAAGTGTTACATGGGGAGTTTTTAGCCCCTCGCTGTGCTACACGGATTTTAGCCTGGACTCTAACTCGCAAACAAGCAGAAACTCCGGCGTGTGAAAGCTCACACCGCTCAACCCCACCAGATCCAATCTAATCCCTCAAAGGGTCAGATAAAAGCAGGCGTTTATTCCAAGTCGCTTCGATCGACTCAGCTAATCGCTGCGCATATTCATTCCAGAAGCGTCGTCCTCTCGAAGGAGACCTCGCCTGACAGGACGGATTTCAGAACCGATGGATCTCGCTCGAAGAGTTAGAATGCAAAGTAATTAAAAGCAGACGCTGCAGTTAGACACGAACCAAACGAGCCTCCGGGAGAAAAAAATTCTAATCTGCAGCTTTTTTTTTCGTCCTGACCGATATTAAGTGCACGCTCCTCTGTGAAATCCATTCATAACATGCAACCTTTTCGGCACGGCGCTGTAAACAATCGAGCCGTTTGTTGCACAGGCTTGCGTGTGTGCATGCAATATTGCTGATTCAATCCACGTGCGTGTGCGCAATTAGCCTGCAGGCTAAGTGGTTCCGGGATTCGCTTTGATAATGGCGAGGAAGGTGGCCTTTATTGCTTTTTTATTCGGTGTCATCAGGCAAATTAAACATGTTCAACAAGGCAGGGAAACACAGGAGACTCACTGGTGCAGGGCGAGTCGGGAGAGTCGCCGTCGGCGCGGTAGTAGCCACTCTGACACGGGCACACGCTGGACGCGGCGGACGTGGCCCGGCTGAAAGGTGGACACGGGATGCAGAAGCCTTCACCCTGCTTGGACTTGAAGGAGCCGGGCGTGCATGCTGAGAAGGAAAGGAAGCAGGAGGAAAAAGGTCATTCGAGGCAACAACACAACCGGCTGCAGGCAAAACACAAAGTCGGGATTTTAGTGTGAGTACATAAATAAAAACCGATAGAGCGATGGAAACAATGCACGGGAAAAGAGCTACTGATCGTTAGAGACTGACCAAACTGTTCTGCGTAAAGACTGGGTTGCCATTTAAAATTGCTTGGCAAAGATATAACGGATCGCTATTCATAATGATTAGTGATAGTTTTACCACTCAGTGTTCAGGAAATTTGCATATACTTAACACCAAGTCCAAGTTATTTGTCATAGTTATATATATATATATATATATATATATATATATATAAAACAATTAGCTATACATTTAACATATTGGAAATACTGGATATATTTTAGGCATCTTTGAATACACTACACACAGTTTGGGTCACACTTTGGATATATGGAGACACTAATGGATGTATTCGATGTACTTATTTTTGGACATATTGGATATACCTTTGGCATCTCGAATAATCTGGGTATATTGGACATACCTCGGACTTACTGAGCATACGTTGGATTATATTTTGGATATACTTGGTATTGGACACTTTGGATATACTGGATATACTCTGGATATACTGGCAATATTCTGAAAATAATTTGACTATATTTGATATCCTTACTGAAATACTGGGCAAATTTTTTTGGACATATTGGACACGCATTGGAAATTCGTTGTGCATATTGGACATATTTTCCAATTTGATCTACAAACCTATTTTACGTTGTGAGCTTCTTTGCAGCCAGGAATCTCAATTACGGTCATAATTTCTGTCCAATCAATCATTACGATGAAAAAAAAATAAAATAATGGCACCCCATAGCATCACCATGCAATGGGATCCGTGTAGGCTATCGGCTAAAACACAGAGATTGTCCCGGTATGGTATCAGAAATGTAGCAGGATAATTAATAGAGCTCAGACAAGGCATTTATTAGAAGATAGTGATGCATGTCTACAAGATTTAACAAGATGAAATGCTGAACAGCATGTGCTATTTTGCTGTAGACGACACCGGCGCACCGCACCCTCCTCTATCCCGTTCTGAACGGAATCGATGTGGAAATAGCTTGAAGAGTGGAGAGAGTCACATTGGAATGCCGGCTGCCTGCGTTATTGCTCTACACACTGCAGCGGCTGAATTACGCCTCAGCTAACGGGCCTGCTTCAGTATTCCACCCATGATATATATTAGTTCCTGACTGAAGGAGAGGGTGTGAGGATAATAAGAAAGTGGAAAATCCAAGCGAGTGGACCCTTAACAGGCGCGGCACTTTGCATTCAGATAGGTACGGGGGAGAGAGAGAGAGAGAGAGAGAGAATTGTTGGGGAAAATAATAGCCAAAGAAAGAAAGACAAATGGGGAGAGAGACAAAGACAGATAGTGAGAGAGACATATGGAGGGATAGACAAAGATAGAGGAAGAAACAGGGACAGAGAGAGAGATGGTAGAAAAAATAATAGTCAGAGACAGAAACATACCATAGCGAAAGAGAGAGAACGAGACAAAGTATGAACGAGTGAGAGACACGGGGGGACAGAGAGAGAGAGAGAGAAGGTAGGATAGCATGACAGAGAGAGATAAGGTAGGAGACAATAATACCACATAGAGAGAGAGAGAGATGGGTAGAAAGAGCCATCGTGAGAGAGAAAGTAATGAGGAACAATGAAAGAGAGTGAGAAACAGAGAGGGGGAGAGGAACAGGGAGAGATCTGGTACAAGACAGCTAAAGTAAGATAGAGAAGGAAAGAACAATGGGGTAGAGATTTAGAAAGATGGATGCGTTGAGAGAGCGAGTTAGCAGGAGAGAATGTAAGAGATTGCAGAACAGAGAGAGAGAGAGGGTGGGTGAGAGAGATGCATATAAAACGGAGAGAGAGAAATGAACAGGTGAGATACAGAAAGAGGAAAGCTTTAGCAAATGAGAGACAGGTGAGATGACAGAAATAACAGGATGGACAGATAGATACAGAGAGACAAGAAGAGCGACGGCATGTCCAGGCTGACAGATAAATGCTAAGAGAGCTGCCTGAGGTAAGCGTTAGCTGTGTCCAGCCAGCGAGGTGACAGAGGAAATTAAACCCCCACCTCTATCCTCGTTCTCTATCTCGCTACACAAATAAACCACCCCCCACACTATCCACTCTTCCCAGCTTTCGGATGAGTGGTGGTCTGGTGGTGCACAACAACCCCGCGGGGAATCATCTGTCAGTCCTTTAAGGCTTGCCCTTAACCTTGAGCTACCATATGGAAACGAATGAAGCTCGTCTGAACTCTGAACTCTGTGGAACTCCGCCACATCTGCAGGTTGATTTTTATTACCCCAGTCTGTCTTGACTTTCACCCCCCATACCCCACCCTGTCTGGCCCTCTCTTTGCCTGTCTTTTTGTTTGTCCCTTTAAGATCCCCCACTATCTCTCTCACTCACTCAGTCTCTCACTAGCTCCCAGTTAGTGCACCCCCCTCTCTTTTTCGGCAGCACCATCCCTCTCCGCTCTATCGCTCTGTTAGGACCTTGTCAGATCTGTCAGGAGCGGCTCTTGCTGGAATCTTTGTTCTCTGACGTCGCTGCAGTCCTCCACCCGTTACTGATCGGCTTTTCTCTCCCTCTGTTCAGCGTGCTCCAGCTTGGAGGAGACACGGGAGTGTGCACACACCAGCTGTAGCCAATCCCTCACATTCTTCCAAACATAAAGAGCTTCTACAAATCCGCCTGTCCGTCTAAATCGTAGCGAAACTCTAATTCTAATTCGCACTGAAAGCCCCTCTCTTGAGTTCTGTGAGCCTTGTGACTAACAACTTCACCGTCCAATTAGCTCTTCCATGTTTAATCCTTTTAAGCCATTGAGGAACCTGATAATTCACTGTATCTGTGCCGAGAAAGGAGCCCCTTTCTGACCTCAAAATCATCACTAATGGCGTTAAAAGAAATAAAACCCACCTCATGACCTTGGCATCTACGCTTTCCAAACTGTGCCATGTGCCAGAAAATTCTCAAAACAGGCTTCTAGGAAATAAGCACTTAAGGCCTGATAAACCTCACTTACCCTGACACTGGGTGTCTTTCTTGGCTGGCTCAAAGCCCGGCATGCAGGTGCAGGATCCCACGGGAACCATCCACTCGCCGTCTCCATTGCAGTAGAGCTTGAGAGGGACTGACACCTCAACGGCGTTAGGTACGCATGCGCCAGTGGCGATAACCAGGGAGGTGGCCTCTGCACCTGTCGCTGTCTCAGGGAAGACTGCGTAGCTAGCAATGGTAGTGGAGCACTTCTTGAAGAAGACCCGGGCGGAGATCAGGGACATGCAAGCGCCCAAGTCCTGGAAAGCTAGGTAGAACCCGGCTTTGGAAAGTGGTCCGAAGCTGCGTAATTTGGTGTTCACAATCCCAGACTCCAGCAGAGAGAAGCTCTCATCAGGGGCAATGGTGTCCACCTGGAGATAAAAAGTCAGAGCTTCAACAAGTGGTCAAATTTGACAATATATTCACCAAAAAGTTTATATGCCATCAGCACTTAACATCATTATGTACTTATTCCAAACAAAAATAACCCCACCCTTAAATTCTCCCCCACACAACACCTCAGTCAAATCTGACCTTCACATAGGGATTCTCCCGCCATGGTGGACTGTTCGCGGTCGCTGTGTCTCCTTCAGATTCGTAATAAAACAGGTTGAAAGTCTCTTTACAGGAGCCGGGGATGTTGGGAATGCTAGCACAATCTCGCACGGAGAACTTGAGCTCCACGTAGACGCGGAGCACACCTCGGCGTGGGATGAAGTCTGTCCGAAGCCAGTTGTTCTGGTTGGGCTCCAGGACATTACACACCTGGTACGTTCGGATGGGGTTCATGGAGTCATCATAACCGCTGACCTCCTCCCACTGAGAGGAAAGATTGAGTGTTATGAGAAACTGTCCCAAACTATGATGGGAGAACTGTCAAGAAAGACAGCAGAATCATGTAAAGGCTTTTTGAGAGTATTCTGGTCATTTCATTGGCAAGCGAAGATCAGATCCTCTGAGAATTATGTAATTTCTGGCTCTCTTCATCCTTAAAAATATCTACAGGTTGCATCCGAGCATTCTTTCGAGCTTCGGACCAGACGTAATGCTCTCCAAAACGCCTGAGTGAATTCTCATTCAGCAATCTGGGTAAATGTAATCCATTTTCCAAGGTGACATTTGGGTCGGGGAACTTCGCGCTACACAATTAAGAAGCGGCGCGGTGAGGGGGAAAGCATGTGTTTATCTCGGGGCGCGCGGGAGCGCATTACTTATAATGATGTATGGGTTTCGACACGCCAGACAACGAGCGCCAGCCAGCAGAAAGGACCGGACCGCTTAAGATTGTTGCCATGGCAACCCATCGTTTCCATTGACTGACTCTGCACGCAGAGTCCAAAGACAAATCGTACTACGGGAGCTAGGTGGAAAGGGGGTGGAGGGGGCTGGGTTGGTTGGGAGAGGTCTGTCAAGCTTAAGGTCAGAATATGTGGTGCTTAATTCCCTTACCGGTCATAAGGCAGCGTATCTCAGATGTAGGAGGAAAAATGTTTTGTTTTTTTTTGTTTTTTATAAATGGAAGCTGCCTTAGGGAGAAATATTTTCATCCGTGCAGCCTGTTTTCCTTTGTCTACAAACATGAGCATATAGGTAGGCAACTGCAGACAGACAGTACACTCGTACTCACCCCACTTTCCGGATAGGTGGTCCACGCTAGCTCGGTTGTGGCCCACTTGCTGTCCATAAGTGTCTCTGTAAGCCGAAGATAATCAGTAAACAAATACATCCAAACATAATGAAACATTGCATGCATCCAGGCCGTGTCCCCTTCCAAACCCGAGCTCATCACGGATTAGCATTCTCTCTCTGCATTATCTGCTGCATGCCTAATCACTGTTTTTGTGCCAGCATATAGATAACGCGGTCTTCGTTTATCTATCCTCACCAGCAAAAGCCTGTGGCTCAGATGGAATAAGGCCCTGTTGCTTTGCCCATACAGAGGCACGCAGTACCCCCCCGGGGCATTTACTGTCCTCTAAATATACTCCAATCAGTGGAGCAAAACTAGCCAGTGTGCGGCTATTGCACATGCTAATGTTTTATTCACTTTGTTGAGGCGCCGCTCGATGAGGCTGAGCGCTCGCTTCAAATTAGCGCCGCTCTCACATCTGCGAGCTCCTGCATGAAATATTCAGAGCAGAACGTCAACTTAGCCGATTAGGTCTCCGGAAAATACAGTTCAGGCGGTGTAGAAACACACACACACACACACACACACACACACACTAGTGCATGGACGTGCAAACACATCACAGACACACACATTCTCACACTGTTTATGCATATTGTAGTGCTCCCTTTTCACTGGTGTGTAAATTACAGAGTGGAACAGGGTGAATTTAAGAGCATCTCGCTGTGTGAAATATTCATCTAATTATAATTAGAGGGAAGTCTCTTTGAAGCTTTGATCAATTCCTTATGACCACGCTGGCTCTTTTCTCAAGCCGCTTTGAAATTGTGCCTTTCCTTGCACTCGAGTGAAGAACATCAGTGTCGCTGGCTTTTCCGTGATGCTTCTTGTGAACACTCCTGAGAATTGCTCTAGAGATTTTCTCCAAGTCTAGTATCAGGAACAAGGGGAAACGTACAATGCCGGGGACTCACTGCGTGCCGTGTTATTTTAGAATTTGCACGATCCTGACTGACGCAACTCGTACCTTGTACGCGAATGTAAACCGTAGATCGTCTTGAAGCATGACAGGATCACTCCTGTGAACTCGAGTCTGTGCTAGTGTCAGATCAGTGTTGGAGCTCTCGTATCGGTGATGTATGGAAAATGGGGGAAAATACTCACAGACTTATGCTAGCTGTGCAGATGGGATTGTACGCCCAAGCAATTGTAATAACACTGTAATAGCGTTATCTATTTTATAACTAGAGGTTGCACATAAAGATGCAATCTTTAACCAATGTAATACGCCACAAAAAATATTTAACGAAAAAATTCCCAAATACTGCGATTCCAATATTAGTCCTATAAATGAAAGGTACAGACAGCGTTTTTGGCTAAAGATAGCTAAAGTCCAAACAAAAATCTAAACAAACACAAGCCCTGAATGAAGCTTTTGGACTCGGCAGGCAAAATGATTGCCAGGCAAATAGAGACACCTCCTTGTCCTGATTGGTTGGATGCCGGTGCGCTACAAAACGTGCATGATTGTGGTGACAATTTATTATTATTATATTATAACACAACACTCAATTTCAAAACTGAAATCATAGCAGTTCTGGAGTTCCTGGATACCGGCATCAGGTCAATATTTGCTTGAATTAATAAAGAAATAAAACGAGCTGTTGTGCCATGAGTTTAATGTTATAACCTTGAAGTTGATCATAAGAGCTATAAACACTCATTCCCTCCCTTGTTTTGTTTTTTTTTAACCTCATGAATTTAATTAGACCACAAAAAAGGCAGTTTGATGTATTGAAGACTTTCCTGTAGTGGAGAAATTACCGACTGTTACAAAGCGCCGACACTGGAGACTCCTTCCAAAAATGTTAAATAAAAAGCTCAGGTGGTGTATTAGCGCCATTGTAAGTAAAATAAATAAATGAATAATAAATTATGGAACTGGGGGGTAATATTCTGAGAAAAAAGTCCGAGATTTAAAGTCGTAAATTGACGAGAAACATCTCGGATATTCTCTGAGATTCGGCAGTCCTAAATTTGTTAGAAAAAAAGCTTTACATTTATGAAAAAAAGTCAGAAACGATACTTTTTTTTGGCCAAGGAACCACATTGAGACGGCTTTTTTTTTTAACATTTGACTTAACTGCCTGTGCATTTTTTCGCGTAAACTAGTGACTTTTATGCCTCTTTGAGAATTTCCAAGATTTTTCTTGTAAATCCATTACTTTAATCTCGGAATTTCGGCATCGTTTCTCGGAATATAATAAAAAATATATCAATTTTTTTTTTTTATATATACCTATAAGAGTTTTCTTTAGCGTTCGATTATGTGGAGCATCCACCACACTGTTCTAAAAAACCTTCGCACCGATCAGATTTAAGAATCACAGCAGCACTGTGATTGAATATAGAAAGTTAATCCAGGCTGTAGGTGTTTCTAATGAGTATTGTTGACGGCTTAAGGCATCTCCATGGATGATATCCGTACAGGACATAATTTTCAGACGGCCCCTTGACTTGGAGGCTTCTGACAGATGGGCCGAGATGACTCGGGGGACCGAGAGAAGCCGTTTCACACTTTCTCTCCTGTCACAGTGGAAACGGTGCCCACTTGACCTCCATGGGATGTATAACTAATGTGCTCTGTTAGAAAACTGGCGTGACAGCCTGGCCTCGGAGTCTCACACATACGCACACACGCATCGATTGAGCTCTGCCGCTGACACCAAAACTGATGAGGAATCGAGCCAGCGCAAGCTGAGGCGAGCTGAGCGAGAAGGCGGCGATTCCTCCCTCCGATCGAGATCGCTGAGATGCGTCCGAGCAGGAGGACCCGTGCGTTTGTGTGTGTTCTCACTACGAATGAGACACAGGAAGAAGTGCCACTCGAGCAAGTCTCATACGAAAGCCTGGCTGAAAGTGTCCGACTTTGCGGCCGATCAGTTCCCAAAAAGGCAGCAGGGTGCGACGGTCCACACCTTGCGCCAGCTTGCCTGTGTTCTCGGTGTGCTTCACACTATCGGACGTGTCACGCCGTCGACGCTGACCCGCACTTCCTCCCATTTATCGCTTCGATTGAGCAGACGTAGCTTCAGCCGCCCACTTAGCGGGTGTGACGGGTACAGCGGCTCGACCTGAAAAGGTGTGCCGTCCTGCTTCGAATCGCAGTCACCAAGAGTGACCTGTTAGTCATGCATGCAACATGTCCACGGAACCACCGTGCATTTATTTTGCACATGGTTTGTGTGTGTGTGTGTGTGTGTTAGGTGCAAATGGGTTTGGGTTTGGAACAAAGCCAAGGCATTGAACACCCCAAACATGTAATCACTGCATTGCACAGATTGTGCCATAGTGAGGGGAAACAAAACCTGCAGGTTACACAGCACTGTGCTGATGTTTACGAGCTATTAGCGTGTAAAAGTCCTATTTCCTAGTATAAACACGGATAATGTCGAGGATGGTCATGCTCTGCCTTAATATCGACATTCCGATACAAACTGCTTTCCTCAGGAAGAAAAAACTGACTTTCCATGAGATCTCTGTTTATTCACCCAGGCCAATTACGCCTATACTTTTTCACGTCTTGTGTTTTTTTGGTGAACAAAGGCACTTACCTTCAACAGCAGACACCACAGGCAGCAAAAGGCTGCACAAAACCAGCAAATAATCCATCATGAAGCTTCCAACATGAAGAGCAATTCGGACTAGACCATCACGAGCGGCGGAAAAAAAAAACTCCAACCACAACCACAATGTGACTACGGAGGTACAAAAAAGAGAGAAAGAATTCAGCTTGAACTGACTGACACGTCCATATCCGCGCTATATCCGAATTCCCTCCCGCTGTTTCAAGCCCAATAATCCGCAAAGCATCTTTTCTCTCCCCCTCTCTCTCTCTCTCTCTCTCTCTCTCTCCTCGCGCGCACACAGCTGTTACAGTGTAGCGCTTTACTGCTGCTACGTGTTCGGCATCCTCGCGATGAAAGAAGCTGTTGCTTCTCTGCGGACGGTCCAGGGGGCGTGGCTAAACCCGAGCGCGAGCCACCAATGAGCAAAAAGAGCGGGAGACAAAAAAAAAATAAAAAATAGAAGAGGCGGGGTCGTTAGCTCCGCCCACACGATCACCTTAACCTGCGATTAAAATCACCTTTGGTGAGCATGTCAGTCATTTTCCTTTCAAGGCAATCCCTGCACTCATGCATGTCCAGCCATCCATCCATTATCTATAGCGCTTTATCCGTCTGGGTCGCGGGGAAGCTGGAGCCAATCCCAGCATGTTCGGACGAGAGGCGGGGTACACCCTGGGCAGGTCGCCA
>JAQQZX010000001.1:22907268-22922194 GCA_030068355.1 Notoglanidium maculatum | reverse complement strand
TAACTGCTCAGTTGTATAAATGAGATATATGTAAGTCGCTCTGGATAAGGGCGTCTGCCAAATGACATAAATGTAAAAGTAAATGTAAGGTCCACATCAGCCAGCTCCCCTCAAGGCTCTAATCCAAGGTTCTGCTGGACTGTCAAGCTCTTCACCCTATCACAGAAATGAAACCTAGCAACACTGTGGAAATACCACACTTCTTCTGACTGTTTATGTCACCTGGGTAAACAGAGGATGAGTAAACAGACGGCTTTGTCCTGAGCACCTGCTTCATCACCATAGACCTGTACAGTGACCGTAATACTGCTGTTTCGCTCTGTATATCAGTCTCATGTCATCAACCATTCCTTGGGACGATAATTTGACATGTGTATATCCAACTGTGCTGTACGTGTGTTATGCTTAACACCCATTAATACGCATTTGGAATGGCGCGAACAACACCACCACAGAAACCTTTAAAACAACGAAATCCCAGGCTGAAAGGCAGCATGACGAGCAGGCCCCAAGCTAGAAGCCTGTCTCTGCTAGTGGAACCTGAAACCTTTGTATCTGTTGTGTTTGGATGATGGGATGTCCATCAAGTACACTGATTAGAATATTATATATATATATTTTGTTCACCTTTTGAAATATGTCCGTGTTCCTTGGCTTCTGTTGCACGCTCCTGTAGCAGGACTCTTGGTTTAGGCAAACAATTAATCTTTAGTAATGCTTCAAAAGTCATACGTAACCAAAAGGAAATGTGTCATCACTATCTTTGCATAGACTTGTTGGAATTCAGAGTCTGAAATCTTATACTGAAATGAACAACTAGTCACAAATTGACTTTTTTTTATGCATTTAATAAGTTATTGGAAGCAAAAAAAAAACCATATATTAACACTACACAAATATCAAGACAACTGTTGGATACAATAAAGTTCTAGAAATCTACTTGCTAACTACAAACAAGACTCATAGAGAATGAAGATCATGTTAAATAGGGTCAACATAATTTAAATGACTTAACAACGATGAACAATTTTCTGTTTTTGTTTGGTGAGTTTTGGAAAGTGCAGGAAATGAAAGATTCCTGGGATCATTCATAGCTGCGAAGTTCACAACTCCACCTTTTTTAAAAATATCTTATAACGTATATGCCGTTCACCCAGAAATATGGTTTACTTTTAACATGATATCATTGTTCACACCAAAATACCGTACACCATCCCATCCCCAGGAGAATAAATTATAATCAGGACCAATCAAGCCTTCACTTTGTTCAGACTTCTCCCCATCAGACAGGCGAACACGGTCATCACCATCTTGGGGTTGACCTCCTCTAGGTCTTCGGGCAGCGCGTACACCTTGGCACCGATCTTGCGCGCCATTGAGATGGCATACCTGAGAACGAAATAGAGAAAGGTGATACATGTGAATCATTTGTGGATTAACAATCTTAACGTTTGAAGATGTACTTACTTTGCGTTGTTGAGCATGTCCTCTGGACTCAGGCCTTCCCTCTTCACCATCTCATCCCTGATGGATCCAGGCGCGATCGTATCAATCAGATCGATCACTGGGAGGCTGGTGCTAATCGATTTGTCCTGAAAGCATTGACGTTTTAATGGAAAAATGTTCAAGACACTTTCGTTCCAAGTTGTGAGTTCAACATCCCTGTTTCACCAGTGAAACACAAGCTCTATTGTAGCCTTGCATATGTTGAACTTGCATTCAAGATCGTACAATTGGCTGCAGGGCTCCTGAGCAACAAGCTTAACCATTTTTATGATTGGATTGAACTAGGGTCTCACTTGTAGCTCCAAATGATCCACCAAGTGAATAATTACAAATATGAGCATCAGCTTTGCCAGATTCCATTCAGCCCCTTTAAAGTTTATTTGGTTTGTCCATCAGGGAGGAACCCTAACGTACAGCGTTAATGACCATTAACATTAGTGACCTGATTGGAAGAAAAAATGACATCCGGCACATTGAAAGTTGGAACACCTGAGGAAAATGATATAACCTCTTACCTTAAAGTTGCTGATAGTAGATTGTTTTTTTCCATTTTGCAGTGAGCTGTTCACCCAGTCGACTATGATTTGGTCATTAATTTTTTCTCCATCCCCAATGTCAGATAGCACTTTCAGGGTGTACCTGCATGTAGCACATGCAAAATATGGAATACTATTGTTATTCCTGACATTTTGAGAAAAAACAAAATGCAATTTTATCTCCGCGTGCTATGATTTTTCTTGTTAGCGATGTTGATGCCTCTGCTAATGTAATATTATTTTACACTACTGCAATTGTTGTTAAGCTTTCTAATTTGAATGAAATTGAACGTGGAAAGCAACAGGAACGTTGTGTTGGCTGCCAAGGTCTCTCATGTGATATAGGTAACATGCCTGTTCTAGTAATGAACAGAACGGAAAAGCGGAAGAGCGGGAACTTTATAGAAATCCATGAAAAGAAAATCAGCTCAGTTTACATCACTCCATATCCATATATAACTTATGCGTCTCTCAACGAACAGTTACAGCACACAGGTTGAGTGCAGTACCTTCTCATTAGCTGCCACACCAGCGCCAGCGTGTGCTTGGGATTGCCCTCGTTGATATTGTCACCTCCGATGCCCACCAGTGAGAACTTTGCCTCCCTTTTGCCCAACTCGACAGCGTAGTTGCAGTTCTCCAGCTAGAAACATGCAAAGATTTGCTTTATTAGAATGACCTCCATAATGCAGCGCTCCATGCATAAATCACAGGAATTTTACAATCAATGCAAATGACATGCTGAATTTTGAACGGCTCGCTTGCGCTCTTGGGAAACAGCGTATACATAACTGGAGTGTCAAGGTTCATACAATGTATCGTATGAATATTCCAAATCCGGTTCCGTGAACAATTTTTTAAATTGATTTTATATTCTGAAATTAACTTACTTGCTCATAGAAAGCTATTTAGCCCTAGATAAGACGTTTATGACTAGAGTTTGCAATTCGCTTTTCTTTTTAATTGTTAAGATTGGTTTCACCAATTTAAATCTCAAAAATCATGGCTTGGAACGCCTTTTCTTTGCAAAGCTCATACTAACTTTTTTCATTTTGGCCCCAAGGGCAGGATATGGAGGACGATTGACTTTCTTCCAGTCAACAGGAACCTGGATTTTCTCGTACAGCTGAAGAATAACCAGGCCATCCATCAGGTCACTGGGAAAAAAAAACAAAACACGAAGAAGCCTTTCACTTCTTTGTAGTAGTTAAGAACTGCTGAAACACTGACTTATGATCCATTGTTTTACCTGTACAAGTGATTGACCCTTGGACTTATCCCCAGCGAGTTCATCCAATTTCTGAAGGTCTTGTCCTCTCTGGATTCTCCTGTAGAGATGAGATGAAAGCAGTCAACAGGAAAATTACACACTTGTCCATGGTTTTCAGCCGGTGTTGTGCAGTTTATGCAGTAAAAAGTGTGAACAATGGCTCAGTCTCTTGTTCAAAGAATCACTGCATCCTCACATGCTTTTAATCCCAAAAGTCAAAATGGTTCATTAAAAGTGAAACAATAAGCAGCATTAAACCTCCATTGATTTTGCTTACTGACCGATCTCCTTTGTTGAAACATGCTGAAGGAATTTCCCGCACATCCTACACTTAAAATGTAGATCCGTCAATAAACTGAGTCACAAAGATCTACCACGTGATCATTTTCAAAAGGCTGACTCCAGAATTTATTAAAGGTGGAGGTCACAAGCTGTGCTGTGCTTATTTGCACCTCCATCAGGATTATTCTTGAGCATGGAGAGAGGTTTTGCATATCTGTTGCTTTGAATGTTAAAATGCAATCAGATGAGTCAGTTGCTGATTAATGAACAAAGAATATGTGTTGAAAAAAAGGTGTTTCGTTATTACAAACCCCTGAACAGCGATTCTGTTGCTATTTTAAATAGATAATGATACTGCTGCTTGTAATAACGTTGAATTCACCCCGTTTATTACAGCACAAATTATAGACCGGACCTTTTGTCTGTTGTAAACTAACATAAATTAACTGGTGTCAGGGGTTATATGACTATAACTGTATAAATATGACTGTCAGTGTCAATGAAGGGGTGTAGCCTACGTCACCGTCAGTCCCGGTGAAAGAGGAATGGCCTATGTGACTGTTAGTGGCATTGAAAGATATGTAGCCAGTGTGCCAGTCGGTTTAAATGTTAGCCTTTTGTCCAAATGTGCCATTTTCAAGGAAAAGCCGTCATGATGAACACTTCCTATTAACCAGAAGACATATCTGCTGCCCTTATCCGGAGCTCGAGTGCGTACTCCAGTCCTCTTCAATGGCCTTGCGTACTTGCCACGAGACACCTCATTCCCTTCGGAAGAATGGTCGAAGACCTGCTGGAACAGTCCGAGGAAGCGATCAAAAGAAAAAGAAAAATTGCCTTCTCCCATAAAGCCATAGCCCAGTCAGTCACCTTACCGGAGAGCAATACAATTATAGCTGCTGTTTTCTCCTGATCAGACAGTGTGCCTCGAGAAGCAAAGAAAACCTGACACTGGAGGAGAAATCCAGCAAGCAGGATGTGTGGAGCACTGATGCACGGTGGGTTGGTGGAAGAAAGCTGCTTGTCCGAGTCTGGTTGGGAGCGGCTGCAGATGGGCACTCATTCCCGGCATGCGTTTTTTTTTTTTTTGGTCTAAGAGGTAGCAACCTTGAGCAGTGAGGGTGTTGCGAAGATTCTCAGAGACTGCTGGATTCACGTGAGCAGCGAAGCAATGTCATGAACACAGTCTCAGGAGAGGACGCAGGTGTGCTTTAGGTTCTTTAGTTACCGGTACAGAAACATTAGGCAAATGCCGAATCACAAGGCAAGCAGAAGTCAAATGATCAGGTGAACAGGACAACACAGGCAAATGCAGAAACAATGGTAACCAAGGAAACAGAACAAAGTCATACACAGGAAATCAAACGATATATCAAGGCTTGGCACTAGCGGTCACTGAGGGAGTTTAACTGTTGCTATGCGGAGTCACTGCGTCTTTTAAGTGTTGTTGGATTGACGTGCATCCAATTAGAAGTCAGGAGAGAGCGAGTCGGCCGTGTTCTGAGTGTGACTGATCGTGGGAGTTGTAGTCAGATTCAGAGTCTTCGCGGCAGTCATGTGGTTATGGTGCGTGTGTTACAGCGAGCGGTTAGTGCCAGCATGGATGTGACAAAAGTGAACTGTGCATTAAGACAGTACCTACAATGGGAGGGATCAGGTCTGGGCGGGAGGGAGTGGGGGAAAAAATAAGACATGGTAAACTCTTTTATCCGGTTTTCAGCAATTTTTAAGTTCAATCTGAGCAGTTGTAAACTTAACACACCACGTTTTCTATTTGACGTAATGCTTTTGCAGGAACTAGCCAGCAGCCTCGTTTAGAGTGAAGAAATGAAGGCTAGATAGTGGTGATATACGATGTATGATCATATCAGCACAAATTTAACAGGGATGACTGTCACATGATAAAATAAAGAATAGAATCTAAAGAGATGGCCTGATCAACCCTTGTTCAGTGCTGAGTGGTTGTCTCTTATGAGTGGTGTTCGCATACTGGAACTCACCCTCGATCGTGGTGACGTCAATTCCGTTATCAGTGGGCTTTTTCAGGGCCGGGTACATGTTGAACAGGTTGGCAACATAGGCGATGTTGAGCTTTTGATTCCCCGCCACCACATCCTGAGGTGAGACAAACTGCCGGCAGTCGATTCGAGCCGCCTGTTTCAGCATGAGCTCCGCCCTCTTCAGGTCATCCGCCTCCTGTAATCATAAATACTGTCCTGTATTCACTTTGCAAAGCTGCTTTGTGACATCGGGCCTCTTTTATCAAGCTGAATGCACATGGATTTATTTAGTATACTCTGGGCCTACCATGGCGTTGTTAAAAACGCTACACAAATAAAATGAAAAAAAGGAATTGAATAGCTACTATTTAGGCTAATCAGTGGTCTGAGATTGGTGGTAGGGTGTGGCTAGCTCAGTGAGCCACCAGTTTCTCATTCAAGACATATACATTGCTTTGCTGTATGAGGTGAAAAAACCATCTTAAAGCTTGGAAGAAACTTTACGCACTTGAACCAAGTTTGAGGAATGTAAGGCTGCCAAGTTTTATGGATGTCTTGCTATAACTTTGAACCTTTTTATAGTTTAAATACCGTAGTGCGTCCTTGCATGATCCTTCTCTCCTTTTTCAGTTTCATTTTTTCTACTTGTCGCCTTGCAATACCAATGCAAGCAACAAATAATTCCTCAGAATTCCAGATTTTAATGGTGCTTCAAAACGCATTGTGGCATGTCCCGTTTGTCTAGTGCCTCTCTGAGGCCTCTCTTACTTTTCCGGTGTACGTAAAGCCTCAAACTTTTTTTTTTGCAGCCCCTGAGAGACATTCTGATCCAGGCAAGATTACAGACAGACTTACATTAATGCCAGACATGTCGATGGTGACTGGTATCTCATCGTCTTTGTCTCCTCTAGGAGAGATCTCATTCAGCAAGTGGAAGTAGGCCTTGGAGTCCTGCAAGAGAAATGAATATCAAGATGTTATAGCTGTGATTAATACATGGGTGTGCACATTGTTATGTTCAGATTCGGCTGAAGAATTTCTTTTAAACAGAAAGAAAGCATTGGGACCAAGGGCTGGGGTATAGAATAAAAGATGACAGGGCACGGAAAATAATCAGTAATAATGTTATGGTGTGATAACACAAATTTGCTGAAGTGTACTTCTCAAAAGATGTCTTGGAGAACAGTGTATGGTGATGCTACCTTGATGTCCGCACTGAAGTTTTTGATTGGTTTAAATTCAGCAGCCTTGAGGTGATAGTTCACCCAGCGCAGCAGCAGCTCCTCAGGGGACAAGGACAACAGCTGGTCCAAGTCCTCACCCTCCCCGAGCAGTGCGATCAGAGCTGCGCAAACAAGCATATTAGTACTGACGCACACTCAAGTCTTACCATACACAATTTGACTATTTTCTTACTTATAGTAATGATGTTCTGTATAATAAATGTGCCATCATTTTTCCTAAGGGTGTGCAAATTTATGACCGTAATACTTTTTCTACTTAGCTTAGTCACGCTAACCACATTAGGCCATAAGACTATAACAGGCATGCATAAGTAACCAAGATATAATCATTGTTAGCTGCTTTTGTTCCTTTCACATCAAAAAACATGGCTAATTTTTTTATTTATTTTTTTTTTTTTGCCCAAGGTCTGTTTCTGACCTTCATTGCTTGAGATCTCGATGTTAGCAAACAGGCCGATCTTAATGATCTGCCAGAGGAGTCCGAGCACCAGGTGAGGAGTTCCAGCAATCATGTCCTGAGCATCAATGTTGACCACCATACAGCCTATGGCTGAGGCAGAGTTAAGGGCCAGGATCAAATTCTCCTAGAAGACAAAGGAAGATGGATAGGTTTGTCTTTATGTGAAAAATGCATGTTTATGAGAAATGGTGTAAGCAGAAGGCATGGGAAATTCAAATGGTGGTTAATTATTCACCGATGAAAGGAATGACATCATCCAAACATCAGCAGCAAATGAAGAATAGCAAAGCGCACATGGAACCAACAGTTAAATCACTCCTTCAAGGTCATTTCCATATGGAAAACCTTGGGGAGAAGGAATCCGATGACTTTAAAGCAGTAGACTCCTCTGGACAGAAGGTGTGGAAGATGCCGCATTGTCGAAATGAAATGTAAGTAGGTTACATAAGTATACTTTTTGTGTTGTGGGGTTTTTTTGTTTGTGTGTAGCTTTTCCTACCATTAGATATTTCCAGCACAGCAGTGTTGAATTCTTGAATCTGATTGGACACTGTGTTAATTATTATTCTATAACTGTACATCCATGTGCTTGAATCTACTATGTTATTTAAAAAATGCATTCACTGAGATGTTGCTGTCATCACTTTGGGACGTACTGACAACTTTTAGATGGTAACAGTATCTCTGCTTCACATTGGGCCACATCACCCCATCATTGATTAATTCCCTATAATAGCATGCCCACAAATGTTTTATTCATAACACACTCATCTAATATGTAGCTCCTTTCCTGGCATACATCATCTTATATTTGTACGGCGACATCTGAAGAATGACTCCCAGTTCTAGCTTGACGAATCTGGACTTTTTTTTTCTTTTTATCTAAGCAAGGCATCTCTGCTGATCCAGATAAAGTCAGAGGCTTCAGTAACTTGGGACCCATTCTAAGGTCAGTCATGTGCTTCACCTAGTCACTTTAGCACAGCGAAATTGAGAGCTCATGAAAGAAAGATGAAGTGTTGACTGGCCTTTAGCACATAAAGCTGGATTTGATAGCAGCAATATGGTTGTGTCTTATTTTGACCCAGCCAAGCACAGAGAGTCGATTTTGGATGCGAGCCCAGTATGTCTTGCTGCTTGCTGCTGTACTGGCACAAAGTGACTCAGATGGAAAGCTGGATACACTTGCATATGTCAGCACGGCTCTGTCACCTGTTGAGCAGCAATATTTGCAGACAGAAAGGCTCTGGCTGGGATTTGGGGACATCTTCATTTTCCAGTTAAATTTGCTTGCTGGCACATTTACAGTGAGCACTGATTACAAATCCCTTGGATTGGAATTCGACAATCTGTCATCCTGTCGTCCTTCACGACTCGAATGCTTTACAGTAAAACTGCAATATTACAACTTCGCAGGTCCCAGGAAGTGACCCAACTTCTTCTCCAGGCACAAAAACAGTGATATCGATGCCAATGAACTGGCTGAAGCTCATGTACATTTTAGAGTCAAAGCACTAAACATTATAGCAGAGGTAGTTAATAAATGTTCAGCTACATAACATTCCTTGCTTACAAAGGCATGAATAAGCAGCTGGCATAACGAAACGGTGACAGCAGTTACCTTCATCATTACCTATGCATATAATTTGAAGTGGTTTTGGTTTCATATTGGCATTTCATGTTACCACCATATTTCTAAGCTCTGCCTTCTGCTGAATAATTTACATAAACTCGTGTGATTGGCCAAAACAGAAGTTCTGCTACAGAAGCGGAGATTCAAACTAGAGTCGGAGAACTACATTTTCATACATTATTCGGTTGGGTTTTTTTTTTCTTCCCAAGAATTCATTCCACTGGAGTACTTTGGTGCCACGTCCTGACAATCCTGTGCTAGGTCAATTCTCAGAACAACACAAATTGACCCATGAGATGAGTATGAAGAAGTAAAGGAAATGGTATCTATCTATCTATCTTAATAGAAGAGATATTTATAGTATATGACAAGTAAGTACGTACGGTCATGTTGAACATGGAGCGTTTTTTCGTGTTGATGACCCTTTCATCAATCGTGTCCTTCTGGGAGTGGTTGATCATTTTGCTGCAAATGAATCAAAGGAGAATAAAAAACTATCAGGACAACTAGCGATCATGCTACGCAGATCTCCTTACAGGGGAAATTGTTTGAAGTATCAATATATAGCAGTGGAGTCAAACATATGAAGACCCTTTGAAGATTCCAATGGATCGCTCTAATACTTAGATAGTCGACAGTAACTAAATTGAAAGATTGGAAAAAAGAGCTCTGTTATTCCACTTTGGGCAAAATAGAGCAATACACCCAAGGCCATAAATGTACCTACTGTACAAGTGTAATACAAGTGTACTAATGAATAATTCATTTTTAGCAAGAGAAATTTTTTTAATGTCATGCCTGTTATTAGAACTAATTTAGGTGTTTCACAGGGATGGTGTGAAATATTGTGGGAGTCATAACTTTTACATGGTATTGTGGGCTATTTTGTATATATAAATCCCAAATACATCCATTTCTGGAATGTAATGCTACAAAATGTGGAAAAGTTCAAGAGGTGTGAATACTTATGCAAGGCACTTGGATTTACTCTACTGAGCTGATTTTTTTGGGTATGATTCACTTGATATTGAACTAGGTATAATGTGGCCTGTTACCTAAAACGAGTTTGACACCCCTGATATAAAGAAAAGAACGTTGATATCATCTTACCAGATGAGTATTCCATCCTTCACTGATTTGAACAGACTGTCAGTATTCGGGTCCATGGGGATGATATGTTGGCAGTCAGGGTCGTTTGCCAAGGCCTTATTGATCCAGTTGACGAAAGCCACTTTCTCTTCATCTGCGGGCCAATTTTACAGATAAGACGTAAGCAATAGAAGCAGCAGGCTCAGATTACCAAGGGGAATTGTGCACAGCCAAGGCCAATAAAATGACTTCATTCATGAAACTCATCGCTTCTAATGGGATGACGCTCTGGCTCAGATTTCAGCAAGAGCTACAAACATGTGACAGAACAAACAAGAGCACTACATATGCATTTACATCAATGCCAGGAATCACATTTGGTGCACCAAAGAACAAAGGGCTGTATTCAGAGTCAGAGACTTAAGTCCATAAGTTAGGCCAATATTTATGCTGAGAAAGTTATGCATATTCAGAGTCGGGTTATGCAGCCGCTTAAATTGAGCTTCTGGGCTTCCTGTTCAGATTGTTAAAATCATCTGGGTGTATGTAGGTCAAGTCTCTAAGGTTGGAAGATTTTGCTTGAGCAGAACCAATATGGGGTATTTCAGTAGTGTCTGGACCACCATCTTTAAACACAAGCATAGCATTAGGTGGCATTCCATAGTTTTTCGTGTATTTATAGTCCAACGCATACTTTCCTATGTGGTAACATCAAACAGTCAGACAGTGGCATTGGACTTGAGACTTCTCCTTGCTGTAAATGATTATACACGAGAAAAATGCACTTAATTTCAAGGTCACAATTATACACAGCTAAGACATGCCTCTGTTTTACTCAAATGTCACTCCTCATTTGTAACTCCGTTCCGGTATCAAAGCCTCTCTCTGTATCCAGTTCAACTCCGAATACAGTGATTACCCCACCTGAATATGAGTGTTGAGTTCCTTCACTGGAGATACCAGATGTTCCTCCAAATGAACAGATTCCATCCTTCCTGGTGATGGTCTTGCGAAAGGTTTCTCTAATATCTTTACTCCTTATATCTTGGTATATCTGTGGAATTAAATGGGAAACGATATAATCATACACTGCGATGAAGTGGTAGGTTCATCAGGGAATGATGGGTATGGTTTGGGACTAACATAGAGCCCTTTGCTCCAGACCTGGAGGCATCTAGACATTTGAGGTAAAGCTGTGGATTAGCGTGTTAGCAGCTGATGTTATGAATGAAGGAGAATCGATTCGTACCGTGACAAACTCTTCAAAGCTTATCTTCTCATCTTTGTTGGTGTCACCAGCCATGATCCTCTCTGCAATCTCCCGCACCTTGTACCCTGGCAAAGAGAGGCTGGCCTCCCGAAAGAGCTCCTGCAGCTCAAAATCATTGACATAACCGCTGTTGTCAAGGTCTGAGGACAGGGCGAGAGCAAAGCTGATCAGTCTTGATAGTGAATTTATTTTCCTTTGCCAATTTGTTACACAAATAGTGTTCTCCTTAATAAAGGTCACCTCACTCTTTCATCCTATGAGTGCTTATGCCTTTATGTAAACTCAGCAATGTAAATGAAAACATTCCTCCAGTGACTATACCTTTCCAGCAAGAACTTTTAATGCATAACAAATGGAAAATATGACATGGGCACATAGTAATCACCGTATTTACAGGGTCCAGCACAAAAAAAAGGTTTGATAATCTTTATCATGTCATGCGGCAAACTTTAAAACTTTAGTGAATTTGCATTTGGAAATTTTTCATTCTGACTTTTGCAGAAAGCAAACGTGTGCTAATAGACTGACCGATTCTGTTGAAGGCATCCCTGAGGTCCTCCAGGTCCTCTCGAGTGATCTGTGTCACGTCGTTGTCCATGCTGCTCCACAGCCTCTCTCAACGTACAAGTGGCCTGGAGAAAGAATACAGGTGTGACTTACTCCTGAAAGCGAAACAGGATATCAGATCCAAAGCATATGCAGAGCAGGACTAAAGAACGCACAGAGAATGACTGAGAATGTCTAATCCACAAACAAAAATCAGCAACAGAATTACAGGCAATGGATGCACCTGTCTCAGGTTTTACTCCTGCTACTGTGAGACAACAGATGAGCTCCTACACTGCAGTGCAGGAGACAATAGCAGAGAAGGGGAGGAGACCTTCGGCCTTAATGATCTGTGCTCAGGGTGAGGCCTCTCTCACCGTGTCTGCTTCAAAGTTAACTTTTAACCCTACTGATGAGTCAGCCAAAGCTTCCCAAACTAACAACTGAGGGTGTAAGAAAATATAAGGAACCAGTTGTTTTGCCTTTCATATGGCATAAGGCATCATTAATCCCTATATTGCTCCCTTGTCATCACTAGATATCCCACTGACCGAGACAATAGGACCATAACATTTAATAGTCATTGTGAATGTACAGAAACACACAAAAGCCATTGTGTTTGGTCATGGTCCAGTTGGCAGGTGTGTGTGCACAAGTAGAACGACTCATGAGGCTAGTGTTGTTTAAAGCAAGGCAGTGACGCAGAGCCACTCAGCACCCAACCAGGGCGCAGAGATCAGTAATCAGATCAGATCAAACTACAGCATTCAGATGGTAACTGACTTTCAGGAGCTCTTGATCGAGAAAGACTATTGAATATTTGGAAACGTGGTTAAATTGTTTTCTGCCGTGCCAACTCTTCGCACTAACTACTCTCGAAAAGGCTTGAACAAACCAAACATGGAGACGTGTGTTGTTTTTTTTTTTGTTTTTTTTTTACACAGACTTCAAAGCATGAGCACCTGCCAAATGTAAATGATAGAAATGTAAATGATTTCCAAAATGATGAGCGCTACATTTGTGTATGCAATGCGATTAATTGCGCATGTAGACATATTTGCCGGCCCCGTACTCAGCATGTCCGTGTGACTTGGTGGGTATGGCATGTATCTCTGACACACTATGGTTTCAGTTTGTAAATAAAATGCTAAGCTATATGAGCAGGGGTCTGCTATCTTCTTATGTCCTCCGCCACCATCATCGCCATGCTAACTGAGAGATGTCTTTTGGATAAGCCGTGGCTAGTATAGGCTTTGTAGAATCACCACCAAGGCACATTGAAGATGGTCTGATGGATCTTGGTGGTCCAACACCTTACTAACACACTTTATGTTGAGTTCATGTATATTGAAGTGATGAGAAATCGGACAAGCTCTGAGGTCCAATGAAAGTCTTACAGCTTGTGGTTAATCAAATTAGGAAATCAAGACTGACACAAATTCCAGCAGATCAAAGTTAAATGCAAATGATTAGCCCTTGTGAAGGTGTCAGAAAAGCCCAAGGCGATCTTTTTGATGTTCCAGTTTAACCTATACTCAAACTGAAACTACAGACATCAAAGAGAATTTGACCTGCTTGTCACCTTGTATGACCTTATAATATCAGCAATTACATATTTTCCATTCATCAACCTCTTTATATTTGCTTGCCAACAAGACTAAATGTTCACTGGCACTTTGTCCTCCATGTTTGTTGTTTTTTGGCAAAAAAAAGTGCCTAAAGTTGAATTGAGTTGGTTGGTGCTTTTTTTTTCTCGTTGTTGTTTTATTGTTTTTTTTGTAAGTGGCCTCTTCCCAGTGGATTTGACATGTAAAACATGTGCTCATGCTGAGGGGGAAAAAAAAAAGCCAACTGTGAGAGCAGTCTATCATTCGCAATCCAGTGCACTGAGAAATGACAGATTTCAACACTGGTAGGACAGAACAGCCACATATATAATATCTGTAGACGTCCATCGTCGATGTTGATTCTGTCCACTGATGATCACAATTTATTTTAAAATGTAGTTATTCTTGGCTAATCTAAATGATTAGGGTTGTAGTGCTGCATATCAGGGAACAGGGTAGAAAAGAAAAATGCAAGCTCAGGAGAAAAGCAAAGCCAGTTCAGATTCGAACAGCTCATATGGTCATATGCTTACCAAACCTGTTGAGTCATCAAATTTAATGGTGCATTTAGGAAGTCAGTCCACTTCCTGTTTGGCAGTGTAGTTTTCTTGAGAATTCCATGATAAACTTTAGATCTTCTCCTAAAAATGAATAAGAAATTGAACACCCGACACCAGGCCATGCTTACTTCTTCACGAGGCCGTCACGGGGCTTTGCCTCTTCCCCACCTGCATTATTGATTGCTCTGAAAGTAGGATCAATTACCAAGCATAGGCAGGTCGTTCCTACAGGTGAAGCATGGCCTCCCTCGATTTATCCACTCACCTGCTTTCTGATTAATCTACAAAGGAAGGATGGACCATGTGGAGTGCAGAGCATACAGACTCTTAAGACTTTATTAGTTTCTTGATTGTGATTGATCAGAAGGTATTGATTGATTTTATATTACAGCAGCAAAGTTTATATTAATGCATTTGACTTGTATGACCAGACATGTATGAAGGATGCTCCACATAAATGGGGCGAAAAAAGTGTATTATTGCTTATATAGGGAAGTTTTCTTACATATTTAAAATGTATAGAAGAAGTCTCCAAGCCACATTTTTGTTTGTGTTGGGAAATTACTGTGGTATAAGAGACATATTCCACTTTAGGGTGGTTACAATAACCGGGCATTGCACAACCCTGTTTATTATCATTTTCCTATAACAGCATGCCGCCAAAGTGTTTTACTCCTTACTTAAATGGAAAGCAAGTAAAGCAATTATTAAACAGGCTTTTTAAACGTCCATCCATCCATCCATTATCTATAGCGCTTTATCCGTCTGGGTCGCGGGGAAGCTGGAGCCGATCCCAGCATCTTCGTGCGAGAGGCGGGGTACACCCTGGGCAGGTCGCCAGTCCACCACAGGGCCGACACAGACAAACATTTGACCTAATCTAACCAGTTGACCTAATCTGCATGTCTTTGGACTGTGGGAGG
>JAQQZX010000001.1:22888889-22904712 GCA_030068355.1 Notoglanidium maculatum | reverse complement strand
GATTCATAAGTTTATATTCAGAATCTATATACTTCTGTGAAGCTGCTTTGTGACAATGTCTGTCGTTAAAAGCGCTACGCAAATGAAATTGAATTGAATTGCATTAGAAGCTATATTTGAACACAAACCACAAAAGTCACAAGCAGCTACATCTACTAAAAAGCCATGTCTGAAAGTAAAATAGCTAACAATGTAGAACAAAATGTTCAGCTGCATGTGCCTTGCTGTTAGCTAACCATTTCATCTGCAAACATTAGCTTATTAGCTTTTTAGATGAGGCTAGTTTATCAACCTAGACTATCTAATCTACACTTCCTGATTCACTGTTATATTTTGTAATTACCTTAAAAGTTGGATTTTTATCAAATTACTTCAATACTTTCATAGTTTCAAAACTTTCATTTTTTTAGCTCTGAGGAACTTTTGTTGATGCCTCAAACACACAATAAAGTAATATGAAGAAACTGCAGGTGGTAGTATTATGGATAGATGAACGACTTTTTGAGGTAAATTTTACACATAGTATGTACAAAATGTATAATATTAATAAAAAAAAAGAGTGTAGTCCGCTTCAGGACACATCAAAAACCTTTAATTTTGTTACATATCTTTTAAAAAAGACATTAAAGTAAGACGATTTACATGCTGGAGCAGCACCCTCTACTGGCTGTGATATGTATTACCATTACTATCCACAACACAACTTTTTTCACATTAGTGGACAATTTTTTGTTAAAATGTGTTATGAGACATGATGTTATGCTATTAGCCAACTTAGTTTTATTAGCTGACTCAGACTTTTGGCCTCACTCATCATGGTGCTTCTGGAAAACCTAGTCCAGGAAAAGTCAAGGAGTTGTCCATCATCAGAAAGAGAACTGCTGTGAAAATTTGGACTTTAGAGAGTCTATACACATACACATTACCACTTACACACAAATACACATCCCAAATCTGGCCTGTGGCTTCTGACTAGCCCAATACAGCCCTAAATTGCCCTAATCTCACTTGAGACAGCTACGCACAGTCAGATTCAGATTCATCTGTATATTCATGTGGCAGAAGATGGTGGGGAGAAAAAAAAAGGGAAATGAAAAGAAATGATCAAAATGGTCTCTTAAGTTAAGGGTTTATAAATAACTCTTCAGTTCTTTATATGTATGTAGGAGTGTGTGTTTGTGTGGAACAGAAGATGGCGCCCACGCACAAGAAAAGCAATGCAGAGTTCAGAGCTCTTGTCTAAGACAAGAAATGTTCCTGCTGCTGTAATTTCTCAGAATTCCAGGTACCAAGCTACAGTTACATTTCCATTTATATTTAGTATGTATCCTTGTCACTGGATGTTCTTGTCACTTGACACTTTATCTGGGTTCATATGAGTGTGTAGTGTGTGTAATTGTGTTCATACAATGTGTCTTTATATTAAAACCACCATTTTAGCTGGACTTCCTCACCGTGTTCAAATTTTGTTCACCTCTTCAAAGTTTTTTTTTGCATTATTATTATTATTATTATTATTATTATAGCAGTCAAATATCACTCATGCCTGACTAATTAAATGCCAATTTGTCAGTAAAGTAGTTTGGCTCTACTGAAACATTTTAAAATACCATTGTGTCAAGGCATCACCAGCATATATAAATGTATAAACTCCATCCATTATCTACATTGCTTAACTGAGTCAATCCCAGTCAATGACTTCAGATTAGAGGCAGGGTATATCCTGGGCAGGTCACTAACATATCACAATGCTAACACAGAGATAACAGTCATTCACACTCGTGAGCAATTTACAGTAGCCAGTTGACCTAATATGCATGTCTTCGGCCTGTGGGAGGAAACCAGAGTGGCTAGTGGAATCCCACACAGGCATGGCGAGAACATATATGCGGTCTCATACAAATTTCCTGATGTCCAGATATTATAGTAGACAGTATTTAAAGGTCTCTACAGTTTGAACAAGAATAGTCTAGTAGTTCTTGGTAATTGATACCACAGTGCTGTTGAATTCTTGATTCTGATTGGTCTGAAGGTGTTGATTTATTTTCTACAACAGAGGCCTTGCTGTATTTCTTCCTGCAAAGCAAATTTGGAAGGAGTTTCCAGTTTTCCGTCATGGGAAAGTCTCAAGGATGAAGTAGTTGATTTTTTTCTTTTTTTCCCACAGTTACTCGGCAAGCTGCATTTTTTATTTTATTTTTTATTTTTGAGAACTAGAGAGGCTTTAGAGGGAATGGCTGTTTATAGCTGCTATAATGGGGAAAAGTTCAATGTGGTGTTCTTTAATTTATGAAAATCCATGACAAATTATTGTAGTGTAAGAGGAATAAAACTGTTATTGGAAAATAATTAACTTTGGGGTGGTTTCTAGCTCTCACAATTCAAAAGGAAAGAATTTTTGTAAATAATAGGTAGGTGTATCAATGCATTATGATCTGACAGCTTCGTAAAAGTTCTTCAATAAAAAGACTCACATGCTGATTGAGATTGAATCAGATTTTATTTTCTCTGCCATTAAATTAATGTTTTGTCTCATGAACTGTAGTGACTAATTAATATTATGAGTACATTTTGAAAAACGTAACGTCAATCATCTATTTTCCTTTATTTAATATTAATCATCAGTGTTGACGAGATTGGATCACCGCGCTTCCGCATTTGTTCCCATGCAGTTTTGACGCACGTGCATTTCGACCAATCGTATTCTTTCCCTGCCGCGTCTCTTCCACCAATCACTGCGCAGAGGAGGCGGGCCTTCTGTTTCTCCTAGCTCTGATTGAATCCACTCAGCTCGTGCAGAGTAGAAAACAGGAGCCTAGGAGACGAGTTGTTTCTGCTGCTCGGCACATACAAGTCGGCTCGTTATCCTTCCCAGAAACGTGATAATTCTGTCAGTGTTTTTAGGAATGTTATATTTTCACTAGGACTTACAATACACGAATGCTTCGTTATTTTAACAACGGTTTTGCTTTTTTAAACCTAGTACTGCAACGTGAGGTAAAAAAAAAAAAAATAGCTCAGGGATGCTGCATGGTAAGCAGAAGCTGCAGTTCTGACTTGGCTTTATCTTTACCAATACTAAATCTAATTATATTTGAATCTGTATGTAAACAAGTTTGGTTTGTCTAGGTTCCCGGTTGGAGGGTTCCCTTGGAGAACTACAGCTAATCGATATTGAGTGAATGGGCCCAGTTAGGACTCATCCTCATCCTCATCCTCGTCGACGCGCAACCACAACGCTCCTGCCTCTGCCGATATCGAACTGTGATATCATCTTGTCCTAAATGAAAAATAAGCCATTCTTTAATAAACCATCATGGGAGAAAGCGTTCGGAAAGAAACCCAGAACGTACTGCAGGAACCACCCCAAGATCATCGCCAACCCTGGCTTGGTCCTCAGAGTGCTGCGTCGGAAGAGGATCGTCGTGTTTCTTGCCTACTTTACGCTTGTGGCGCTCACCATGCTGAACCTGGCTAACTATAAATGGGCCACTGAGTCACAGCCATGCAGCCTCCAGGTGAGCAATAACATGAAATTCCAGAACAGGCAAAATTTTCACTTACTCCACAAGGCCCCACAGGTGAAGAAACGTCAACTCGTATATGTGTTAACCACGTGGCGCTCGGGGTCGTCCTTTTTCGGCGAACTTTTTAACCAAAACCCTGGAGTGTTCTTTTTGTACGAACCATTGTGGCACATTTGGCAGAAACTCTACCCTGGAGATGCATTGTCACTCCAAGGAGCAGAGAGGGACATGCTTAGTGCTCTGTTCAGGTGTGATTTCTCGGTTTTCCAGTTGTACAGCACTGACGCTGGGAAGAATATAACCACCTTAGATGTCTTTGGTGCCACTTTTAATAAAGTCATCTGCTCCTATCCACTTTGCCCATTCAATAGAAAGGATGTAGTGGGAATGGTGGATGAAAATGTGTGTAAAAAATGCCCACCTCAGAGCCTTCAAGTATTGCAGGAGCAGTGCCTAAAATATGACACCATTGTGATTAAAGGTGTACGTGTTTTGGACATAAATGTCTTGGCTCCATTGATGGAGGACCCATCACTCAATCTGAATGTGGTCCACTTGGTGCGGGATCCACGAGCCATGGCCAACTCCAGAATTAGATCCAAGCATGGCCTGATTCGGGAGAACCTGCAAGTGATGCGGAGCTGGAACTCGAAGATGCGGCACATGCCGATGGCCTACCCGAATCGTAGAGCCGGCAGAAAAGACGTTTCAGACTACCACGCCATTGGAGCCATGGAAGTGATTTGCGAGCACATGTCCAAGACTCTCAATACAGCCCTCAGCAGTCCTCGCTGGTTCAAAGGGAAGTACATTATGGTGCGATACGAGGACTTGGTGGAAAACCCAGTCCAGACCTTAAAGCGTGTTTACCACTTTGTAAACCTGACCGTCAGTCACGACATGGAAGCTTTTGTCCTGAACATGACAAGTGGCCACAATAACTCTGCTAAACCTTTTCAAGTTTCGTCTAGGAATGCAACTGTTGCTGCCAGCACATGGAGAACCGTGCTCACCTTCCAACAGATTCGGCAGGTGGAAGACTTCTGCCATCATTCCATGTCTGTACTTGGATATCTACGCATTCGCACACCGTGGGAGGCAAAGGACCTGAGCAAGTCTTTATTAACCTTACCCAAGGTCTGAAACTCCATGGTGACCAAAATAATTTAGTCGTGTCATGGTTTACAGCACTTTGATGTTACAAGACATCGGAAATGCATGACGGTTTTGCACTTCACATTGTGTATGGTAGACTTTTTGATTTGGTGTGAATGTTTGGTGACTACAACTGGCGCCATTTGACAAAAAAAGACCGATTTAACATTTAAGCTGTGCCAAGATATTGACTCAGAAAACTGAGATTGCTTCATAACAAACACAGCTTTGGAACTTTCTTCTTCCCCTTAGACAACCTTTCTTTCTATTGAAACTATTGAAAACTTTGAATACATTTCACAGTAATGTGTGTGTGATGCCCCATGGCTTTTGGGTTTCATCCAATCTGTGATGGAGTGGAAATGTACTGGATTGTGGGGGAATTCACCGTATTGACTCTATGCCTTCTGATATAAATATTTAATGATGCAGGGAGTATTTTTAAGGAATGTTTCAGACTAATATTTTTGGAGCTTTGGGGTTTGACATTTCTAATATCACTGCAAATAATGTCAGTTTATTTCTGGTTATGGGTCGAGATGATGAGAAACTTAATAAGTTGAAGTGCCTTGTTTGGAAAAAAAAACTGTTTGGGTATAATGAAAGCCAAGAAAAAAAACAAACCTTAGTATTGTCTTTCTTTCATCATGATGCACATTTACCCAAAATCTTGTGAGCGTGTCTCTTTAACGTTTTTTCCGCATTTGCGTTAAAGCTGAATATTTTTTTATCCTTTCCATTAAATCCCTTTCTTCTTTTTTTTAGATACTTGTGTACAGGGCATGTGATGTTTAAAAATAGCAAGTGATGATGCTAAAACAAGATAATTTCAACAAACTATTTCCTGTGTGTACTCCAAAAATCCCTCTTAATGTAGTCCTTTATCCTGAAAGCAGCCTTTGGCACACTGTCAAGAATCTGACTATGGTAACTGAAGAAGGTAGGGAGATTAGATTTGCTCCTCAGGGATGCTCAGGCTTCAGAGACTTGCAGGATTCACAAAAGTAGTCAAGTATGTCAGGGAAATAGTACGAATAGCAGCAGCGCTAAATAGGGACACCGTATTCAGGGAGGATGTTAAGTGGACACAGAGGGACCGCAAATGGGGACCTGATGGCTTTCAGAGCGAAGCCTTGGCAACTGCACTGGCTTCCTGCCACTTGTTCTGTTCCACTCCCCTCTCTCACTCTCTCTCTCTTTGTTATAAGTCAGAGAATGGGTGTGGAAGTTTAAAATGGCATCTTGCTAATAAATTCTTTTCTTTTTTTAGCATAGGTTTGTCAAAAGAGAAACAAAAGAGTTCAGTTGGTTTTGTTTGTCTGGAACAGAACAGCCTTCGAAGGATGTCGGCGATACGCTCGAACACATTTACATTCGCTCATTTACATTATGCATAGCAAAACAAATGTTTACGTCTTGAATGCTGACCTGTTGTAATGCATGGATGAATGATGTAATATACCCATGCAGGGTGTGTCGGTGAATGTTTTTGTTACGCAACGATCATAATCAAAATCCGTAATTCAGAAACGCAGGAAACGGATGAGGGGCAAATCCAGCACTCCGAAAACAAGGCTTGAGCAATTACAATAACAATAATACTCAAAGGTAATCAGAAACAACAGAGTATAAATAAGTAGAAAAGTCAACTATTTAACACAGAATAGGTGAACACAATAGGGTAACAAGACAAGGGTGTATATTGGACTAGATTCAATTCATGACTACAAGGCCTTGTAAATGTAATATTTTATGCGACTGCAGTGCTTGTCACTCTGGGAACTGTAATGTGTGCATTACAGATGGTTTCCATGTAGCGTGTAGATTTTTTTTTTCTTTTACCCTTTACCACTATATGACACTTTTCTTTATTTTTTTTTTCAGCTGAAACTGCAGTCAAACCAAATGCAAATAAAATTTCACTGAAGGGGAAAGTACTACTACGTGACATTTGATAAGTCCCAGGTCATGTGCCGGGTTGCCAAGAGATTTGTAGAAACAAGATTAAGCATTATATCCATAATCCTCCTTTTCCGCTACAAAATCTTTCAAGTATGTCTTACACTACATATGCATCAATTTCCATTGTTTGCCACTGCGTGTATTAGTGATTTTATTTCATTCCAGGCTAATTCCGCAGACGGTTTTTGATCTAGCTTCAAAAATACCTTGTTCCAAATCAAGCCCACACTAGGTGTAAAAATCACACCCATGGCAACCCTAGTTTTGTGAGTTTCTTTGACACTCAAAAAATATGTAGGAGCTGCCCCCCCCCATGCTGCATGATAAAGAGTCAGGGCTGATATTAGTGGGATGTCTAGATTTTAGCCAATGTGAAAGTCGTCAAGTTGAAGATGATATAAAAGGGTAAGAGTTAACAACAGCAGACAAATGACGACGAAGTAAATTGGGCCAGTGTTCGACGTCAAAGGATGTTTTTCAGTTGGTGTTCACTGGGAAAACTCCAGGAATCCCCAACAGTTTACTAAAGAGTTGGTAAAAGTGATTTTCACCAAAACTGGCAAATTAAACGAGCTCAGGTTGAACAAAAGTGTGAAATCCTCTAAGCTTCGGGAACGAAACACACACACTCAGCTTTCCTAATAGTTCAAAGCTGAGCACTGTAATTGAGCTCCTTCTGATTTGCCGGAGACTCCTTTCAATAACCTCCTTAATGAAAATGTCATTATTTACAGATGTATACATTACTGTTCACGTTCAAATTCTTTATTGTTTTTTCAGTAACAGCTCAGACACAGGGACATGTATGGTGGATGAAAATAATCCAGATAATAAAATAAGCCAGATAATCTAAGGCTAATAAAAAGAGATTCACATACATGTTTTTATTTAGCAAAGAAAAATACATAATCGTTGATAGGCGACGTGTTTTGTAACGAGATGCTCATTTAACATTTGATTTTGTCACCTCGAAAAATTTCTTATTGAGGTGACAAAATCTTGTAAGTGATGACTGACTTAAATAGCTGACTGTTAGCTATGTAATAGGCTACAGCAGTAAGTTATCACGTTAACCTTTCTATCAACTTGTCTTTATTATACACTATCTATGAACTTGTTTGTATAATATGCAAACTTCTAGGATTTACATAGATTTTTACATTTATGGCATTTGGCAGATGCCTTTGTCCAGAGTGACTTACATTTATCTCATTTATACAACTGAGTAGTTGACAGTTAAGGGCCTTGCTCAAGGGCCCAGCAATGACATCTTGGTAGTGCTGAGATTTGAACTTACGACCTTCTGGTCAGTCGTCCAACTCCCTCTAGGGGCACGGTTGCTTCTAAACACAGGAGTTCCTTACAATATGTTGGCCACCTGCATACTCCCAGTTGTGGCCACAGAGGCGACGTGTTGCCATGGTTATGTGTCCATCATGCAAATGGAACAGACAAACATGTCCGTAAATAAGAAGATTTTTATACCAACACGATGTGCAGTTTTTAAAAAAATGTAGTCAGTAACTTAATCTAATTACCACAAAATTAATGTAACTGATTATTTTCCATTACTTTTGGACTACCTCAGTACCAAACGTGGATGATGATTTCCTCAGCTAGAAAGCAGAACTAGCATTGTACTGTGATGATGTTCCCCTTTTCTGCTTTAAACACAAAATAATGGTGGAATTTCCACACAGTGAACACATTTTTTCACCGAAGGCCATGATAATGAATTGATGACTGTAAGATTAGCCCGTTTCAATCGAGACCAGAGTGGTGACATGAGACTCGTGAAGTGTTGTAATGTGCGCACATGTGCATGGTAGTATATCAGTGTTTCTTTTAAAATGTACTGATTACTTTGAAAATCTATTAATCTCAATATTTTTCCCTGGTTATTCGATTAGTTTTATTTTTTAACTATATATTATATACAAAAGATATTTATTTACAGTTTTAACTGGGCTTAATTAAATAGCAGTTTACTAATAACAACATTGGTGACAATCTGGCGCAGCATGAGAATATTATCAAATGCTCATGTTTACAGTCTATCAATTTTTTTAGTCACTTACCACCCTTTTTGCACATTTTCAGTGTGTGGAATCGACTCCATGAAGTTTTGCAGTTGTCTCTTAGTTTTCAATGCAGGAGATTAGTGAATCGACTCTTTTTGGGATCGACTTGTGAACCGAAAGCACGATAGAGACTTGATGACTTGACACACAAAACATGCATGCAGTATATTGTGTATGCTGAGAATATACAATCGTTTATCAGTGCTACTGGGTCAGAAAAGTAGGCTAGTTTTTACAAGCTAACTGAATCAAAAAGCTTCGCTACTTGCTGCCTAACAAAACATTTGTTACACAACACAACACAAAAAAGCTTTTATGGATGGCTTTTCCACTGTTCCTCACATTCCCACAAACAAATGATAATGTTACTCACATCAAAACAAACGTCATGTCATGAGGCCAGCAGGGTAGTGCACCGTAAAGTGTATCATACCGTAGAGGAGGTCCTACTAATGGTTCTGCTGCTCCATTTCACACAAATGTGTTCTTATAACGCAGTGTTTCATAACGCAATTCAACTAATAATGAAATTATTTTTGTTTATCCATTTTTATTAATTTTGTTGATTAGTTGTTTCAGCCCTTATGCATTTTAAAATTCTAATCCTGCTAAATAATCCACTATTAATAGTTGTATCGCTAATCCGATTACTGCTTTTTATGTAATATGTAACGCCGTTCCATGCATTCCATTACTCCCCAAGCAAGTAAACCGAATATTTAGCTCTATTTATATTTAATGTCTGTGTGATCATTTCTAAAAGCTAATATGGATTTTTCAGATACACATTTGGATTAATAAGCATCAAGCTAGCGTTTGCTTCGACGTTGTTGAGATGTCAGCTGGTCGAGGCAGATGCGTTGCCAACTTCCCAGGAATATGCTAAGAAATGTATTTGATTTCTTTCACCGTCGTTTGCGTAAATAAATATGACTGAGGACACCTTTCCAACATTTATCCCGCAGTTATTTTTGTTGTCCTTTAAAGTTATAGTGAATTCCGTCATGACCAACCTAAGATTGCTTTCTGAGCTACGGGTTGCACACAGTTGAGTCAGATCAGGGGTGCGTGTCAGCCCTCAGAATTGTCTTTCAGCCAGAGATGAACATGATGGGAAAACCATCCTACCCGCTGACGGACATGAGCTTTCATGCTGCGTTCTCTCAGTTTCAGAGTCAACAAGCTTCAGTAACTGGATAGTCGCAAGTGCCTTTTTTGTGAAGTGGTACCTTGTGAAGAATGTAATATGATTATTATACACATAATATATATATATTATGGCTATAATATATATATACACATGTATATATGAGATATTCACCTGCATATGGCTGTTAATTGAGGTGTGACCATACAAAGAAGGTGAAAATAAAATGAGCAAAAGAACAAACAACCTGAACTTGATATCTCCGTCAGACATGGAGGCAGATGGAGTAACAAGAGACACGATTCTCCGAACCCCCCGTTTGCTTGGTAACATATGCCGGAGGGGCTGTCCTCTATGAATTCATGAGTGGATGTAACTAGAGAACAGATAAGCGGAGTTGTGTGTCCAATAGCAAGGCGCTATTAAATACACAGAGATGCTCTATTTTTGTTTTGTTTTTAAGAAACTTGGAAGTTAAATATTTGAGTTTGTGTTCTCAGATTCGTCAAGATTTCCAGCAAGAATCTTTTAAGTCCGAAAACATACCAAGAGGATTCCATTTTATTTATCGTATCAGGAGAACGACTGGAATGGCGCCAATGGATATAATACCAGAGCCAAAGGATTACAGTCTATAATAAGAATAATGAATGCAGGAAAATGGTCAGTTCTGGATATTCGAGATGTGAAGTCAGGAATGTTAATTATTTATCATTAAACACAATGCAGAGGCCTATGAAAGGACTTTTACAAAGGCAGGAAGAAAGTGAGAAGCACAGACATGTGTGAAAGCAGGTGGGAGTGTGACTATCAAGTGGAAAGATTGTGATTTATGAACAGCAGGCATTTTAATTGCCGATACATATGTAGCTGGTTTGTTTGGTTTAGCCTAAAAATGGACAATCAGAAACATTTAAAAATCTACCTCTGGGGCATGATATTGAATACAGAACGTAAACCATTTTGAGTTTTACAGGCTGAAATGTTGTGTTTAGAAGAAAAGCCTCTTACACATTCACACGACATCACAGCTATGCTGTCAGCAACACCTACACAAGCTCACAGGTACAAAGGCATAGAAATGCTGATCAGACCCTCAGGCCACGTCTCACTTATCTTACGGTAACTCCTTGAACCTGACCCAACCGTCCTTTATTTTTCTAAAAATGGAAAAAAGTACTGTGAATTTGTAAACTACGTGAAATTATATGCCCTTACTGACTATGAAGTCAGAACGATTGTTTAAGGCTCATCCAGTGCTCACCCTGCCATGGAGAGCTAGGTTCGAAAATTCAAAGAGATGAAAATAACAAGTGAAGTATGCCAATAGTGTTCACGGTACAAAGGTACAAAAAAAAAATACACAGTGTGCTTGTATGACAACATTCCAAAGTGATCAAAAAGAAAAGAAACAATAGCTTTTTATGTTGTTCATCCACTATAAAATTTAGTCAAATACAATTCATTTTATTCGTCAATTCTTTTAGCATTCTTCATTTAGTCAGGTGTATATAAATATTACGCTCATGCACACAGAATGAAAAATATTTATTAATTTTATATTTATTATGAAATCCAAACACACAAAGTATATATACGCACACACTACAGGCTAGAAGTTTGGGCTCACCCTCGGAATTTTAATCAATAAACGATCCACTGTTTTATCACACTTTTATTACAAGAGAATGTTAGAAATACTAACAAATGTAACGGACTGGTTTTGGAATGGAATGTCACAGTTTACATTGTAAGAGCAGTTTAAATAATGAGCGCTTAAGTACCTGCTGAAAAGCAATTTTTGAAAATAACTTCTGTCCAAACCCTCCAGCACCTTTTCAAGCATGCAAACAGTTCTGTCTCATTTGCCAGCTCAAGATCTGGAGACTGGGGAGGCCAAGACATTACTCACTAAACTATTTGCTTTTCTTTTGGACTGGATATAATTTTGGCACAGTCTTGAACGCTTGGGATCATTATCCTGTTGATCATTATCCTGGAGAATGAAATTTTGTCCATTGATATGTAAAACAGAAGGAATTGTGCGATGTTGAAGAATTGAGTAATACTTTTCTTTTTCATGAGCCCTTTTTTCCCAGTTTGAACCCAGTCTCCAGATCTTCCGCCCCAAAAACACCCCATGACATCACCGATCCACCTCCATGTTTCACTGTAGGAACAACACGTTCTGTGCAAGAGCCAATCAGGTTCTGAGATTAGTAACTAGAATTCCAACACAAAGTGAATGTCAATGCACTAAAGACAGACCTGTCTTCTTCAAAACCAATAGTTTCAGCCTTTTTGGCTAAATAATGTGTTAGTACAAGCTATAAAATATAGAAAACCAGTGAGTTTCATTTGTTTTAAATATTTCTCATATTCAAGTTTGACAAAGCAGTGTATCAAGAGTGGGCCCAAATTTCTAGCCTGTATATATGATATATATTGCAAATATGGAAATATCAGGAAAATATTTGTTCCCTTATGAAATCCAAACTGTTTGTTAATTTATAAATATGAAGATACCTAGAAGCTGTCAGGAATCCCGAGGCAGAGATGGATGCATGTGCGGAGTTTTAATTAGCGGGAGCAAATATAACATGAAACACAAAGGACAACGAACAGGATTTGGTATGGAGTGACAAACACAAGGCACCAGCAAGCAGGAATATGGCGTCAGAGGATCCCCTCGTCGACCTCCAGTGGGAGCATGGCGTCAGGGGTCACCTCAGGGGTCATGCCATTGGAGGTTGCCAAGTTGACCTGCAGGCTGTGCCCCGCCCATCCACAAATTACACAAATGAGTCTCTTACACACTCATGTCAGACACATATGAGAATATGTGGCAACACCTAAACAAGCTCACAGGTGCAAAGGCATAGAAATGCTGATCATACCCTCAGGCCACTTCTCACTTATCTTACGGTAACTACTTGAACTTGACTCCATATATCCTTTATTTTTCTAAAGTGGAAAAAATTTGCAAACTATGCGAAATCGTGTGCCCTTTCCTGACTACGAAGTCAGAACGAATGTTTAAGTCATTTCCAATGCTCAACCCCATCATGGAGAATTAGGTTCAGAAAATTCAAAGAGACTAAAATAACAAGTGAAGTATGCCATTGGTGTTCATTCTATTCGTCGTAAAAAAAGTACATGATGTGCTTGTATGGCAACATTCCAAATTGTTTAAGATGTTAAAAATAGAAAAGAAACACCTGCTTTTTACATCGCCCATCTGCTAGAAAATTCAGTCAAGTTCATTTCGTTTTATTCTTCAATTCTTTCAGTGTTCAGGTTTATTTAAATATTATGCAGAATGTACAAATATTTATAAATTTTATATTTATTTAGTTATTGTGAAATCCAAACTTGTTTTTGTGAATATAGTCTAACTATGCGAATATTAAGAAATGTTTTTATTTATTTATCTATTCGTTTGTTCGGGTTGTTTTAAACATATGGTGCGATTATAGCAATTACAGCATGTTGGTTGTTTTCCATAGGACCTTTGAGTAGTTTAAATATGTCATAAATTCTTTTAACTTGAAAGATAGGAGACAGGAATAGGACTTCCCAGAGTGGAACAACAATATTTTAATTAGAAATAAGAGATGTAATCATGTGACATTAAAACAAGTCTGTTGGGTTTACATTGAGCATGACAAAGTGTTGAGTTGAAACACATGCCACTGTGTGTAAAGAAAAATTTTATCTGCACATCAGTAGCGTGAGAAATGACAGATAATGTGTGTGTGTGTGTGTGTGTGTGTGTGTGTGTGTGTGTGTCTGTGTGAGAGAGAGAGAGAGAGAAGGAAAATATTTTATTAAATTCAGGCACTAAAATTTCAGGTTGTCCATCTGTCCCTCATTCCGAGATTCTCCTTAGCATGAAATCTCAAGAACAATATGGCTGAATGATTGTAAGATTAATATGAAATCGTACTGACTCGAACAGGTTCAAGGCAACAGCAAGGTCAAATGTCTGAAATAGTTTTGCCTCAGTTTAGATAATGACAATCAAGTTTATATATGAAGCTGATTCTGTTAACCATGGTTGCCAAGTTGCAGAAAATTCATACTCAAGTGCACATTTTTCTTCTTTTTCTCAGCCTTTGTTAAAGGAAACAATGTCGCTGCGGTGAGCACGCATTTCTGATGTCCAGACGTGATCCACTCTGTAATCCCCTCCCAGTCTTCGCAGTATATTTTACAATAGAATAGAAACGGTGCCGTGCGTCATACAGTGGTGCTTGAAAAGCTTGCGAACCCTTTAGAATGTTTTATATTTATGTATACAGTAAATATGACCTAAAACATCATCAGGTTTTCACACATGCCATAAAAGTAGACAAGGGGAACCCAGTTAAACAAATGAGACAAAAATATTATACTCGGTCATTTATTTATTGGGGAAAATGATCCAATATTACACATCTGTGAGTGGCAAAAGTTTGTGAACCTTTGCGTTCAGACCCTCTTCTGCAGCAATAACTGTAACTAAAGGTTTCCGGTAACTGCACATCGGCTTGGAGGAATTATAGTCCATTCCTCTGTACGGAACAACTTCAACTCTGGGATGTTGGTGGGTTTCCTGTCATGAACTGCTCACACAACATTTCAATCGGAATCGGATTAAGGTCATGACTTTGACTTGGCCGTTCCAAAACATTTTTCCTTTCTTCTTCTTTAACCATTCTTTGGTAAAGCGACTTGTGTGCTTAGGGTCGTTGTCTTGCAGCATGACCCACTTTCTCTTGAGATTCCATTCACAGACAGACATAGAGAGATCTTTCTTTAGAATTTGCTGGTATAATTCAGCAGTGTTCTTTCTCCTTGTAACCCTGCCATGCACGCCGATGTTGCTCAGTGTTCTCCTGACGGTGAACATTAACTTTAACCAATGTGAAAAGGGCCTTTAGTTGCTTAGAAGTAACCCTGAGTTCCATTGAGACCTTGCGTTATACTCCAGTGATCGTTGTTGGCCTCCACTACTGGAGAGGGTCTGACTGTGGCTCGGTGGAGTCTGAACTCTTTAGAGATGGTTTTGTAACATTTTCCAGCATAATGAGCATCAACAGCTCTTTTTCTGAGGTCCTCAGAAATCTCTTTTGTCCGTGCCGTGATTCGACGAACATTGTGAAAGTCAGACTTTGATAGATCGCAGTTCTTGAAATAAAAAAGGACACCCACTCGACACCTGATGGTCATCCCGCTGATTGAAAACACCTGACCTTCAATTTCACCTTCAAATGAACTGCTAAGCCTAGAGGTTCACATACTTTTGCCACTCATAGACCTGTAATACTGGATAAATAAATCACCACGTATAATATTTTTTTGTTTCATTTGTGTAACTGGATTCTCATCATTATTATCATTCATTGTCGAATAACATGCATAATTATATTAAAAATACCAAAATGGCTGCCAGTATTTTTGCAATTGCAGCCTGAGATGAGCTCACACTTCCAGTTGGATGACATTTATCAAAATTTTCACGTTCCATCTGGTTTCATCCACCCACACGACTTTTCAGGCAAGAGAATGTTGAGTCACTGTGCGGAAAATACACACACACACACACACACACACACACACACACGTCAGGTGGTTCAGTAATATAATCTGGTTAGACTGGAAAAACCAATGGGGAAAGAAGAAATAATGAAGCATGGACACACCTTGTATATAGGATGATGTGAGAGAAAAAGGACTCAATCTAACTTTATTGTTTCTTTTGCCTTAGTATATGAGAATCATTTGAAAACAAACGTGAACCACGTGTAAACAGGACATACATCAGCTTTATCATGTAACATGTATCAGATCATATCAGAATCACAATGAACAGTCTTGCACTTTAAACCTTTAAGTATTAAGTGTATTAGTTGTAATTGAACTATACAGTGTGACCCAAATGAGGATGGGATCCCTTTTGAGTCTGGTTC
>JAQQZX010000001.1:22873946-22886446 GCA_030068355.1 Notoglanidium maculatum | reverse complement strand
GTATATAAAGTAATAATAATATTAAATATTGAAATAGTGTCAACTATTTATTAAAATCGTAAACGAATTACGGACTTGTTTCAAAATAAAACTTTTAAAAGATTATTTATAGATTCTGACAGCTCAGTCGCGACCTGTCACATTGAAACAGACTGCTGCATTTTAAATTGATTTGAAATGCGATTTTCTGCTATAATGAGATGGAAAGTAATTCATTCCTTTATTTTATTTTCTATGATGTACTTTTAAAAAATAAATATATTTTAAATATTTGAATACTGAATGTTTTTTTATGACTTCATGATCTTGGAGAGTATGTATATGAAGTAAAAACCTTGATAAATCCTTATAAAATTTATAAATGTAAATAGATAGTCTTTTCTTTTTAAACAAAAATCAGTAAAATAAAATGCAGAATGAGTGATATTTGTTTGCATACGCCCACATTATTATTATTATTATTATTATTATTATTACTACTACTACTACTACTACTACTACTACTACTACTATTTACTACTACTACTAATTATTATTATTTTAATAAATATATTTTATATTAGTTTTAAATATTTTTTAATATATTATTTTTTATATATTATTTTTAATACATATAATATTCCACTTTATTAAATAAAACACAAAACATTAAATCTAGATAGATAGATAGATAGATAGATAGATAGATAGATAGATAGATAGATAGATAGATTTTTTAAAAACAAGTTAATTTACACGTTCTGTAGAGTATTTCCTGGTTGTCAGGGGGCGTGTCGATTGCTTGTTTACGTGCGCGTTGAAGGAGGAGCTTAAACTTCTATCGCTATAGTAACCAGGAAAGTAACGTAAACGCGTCCGAGGTGTCGTGACTCGTAAGCGCGAAGCCGGAGCGGACGGAGTCGGAGCTTCTTTTTTTTCCCCCGTGGAGCTTTTGAGTAAAATTTTAAATAAAAAAACCAAATAAATCGCAGTCGGAGTTTAAGTTCAGCAGACCGAAATGCTTTTCTTACTCGGGCAGAGGACTAAAAGAGGATTTCCGCTGTGAGGCACGAGCTGAAAGCGAAGTGACGGTTAAAGCGCAGTGAGGCAGCGCGAGGCGATGAGACCGAGAAGGAGCGGAGTTGATGAGGAATCGGTTGCGGAGTCGTTTGGTGTGTATGTCGGATTTATTTCACTTTATTTTCTGAGTACTCCGAAAAATCAAAACAAACATTAAAGTTGTGTGGGTATAGATATTGACCTGCGCGCGAGAACTCTTTTAATACTACAACTTTTCATTAACTTTTTAGTGTTGAGTGTGAGGCGTTAGCTAGGCTGCTAATGAGGCTGCTGCTGTGTTCAGGACTTGTTTACTTATTAGGATATTTTTCTTATTAGTATTATTATTACTCCTATTCTTGCATAAATTGCACTTCAACAAGGCAGTGATTAAGTAGTTTCTGAAAATGATTCATTGAACCTCTGTACATTTGCTATTAAAAAAAATACTTATAATAATTTATATGCCATAGTGTTCATGATTAAAGTAACAATTTAAGTCAAGCTGAATGTAAACGTCGCATTATTATTATTTATTTATTTTTTACTATACAACAAAAGTATTTCCGAATCCTGTCCTGAACCTGGAGTCGACTCGACTCGTGTAAAAATGATTCCTCGAAAGTGTCTTAAAACCTGCAGTGCAAAATGAAAATCTGTATATGAGATAATGTTAAATACAGCAGAAACGTGATCTCTCTTCAACCTGTACAGGATAAAGAATCCATCGTGACTCTGTTGAGCTTAAAACGTGACTCATTTGAGTGAACCGAGTCACTGAGTCGTTTAGTCGAATTTCCAGTTTGCTGGAAATGACACTGAGGTTTTAGAGATAAACTACATGGAAATGCTTGTTTTTCATTTAAATACCTCGTGAGCCATGACTAAATATCAGGAAAATGCTCAAGAATTCAACATTTCAGAAGGAACAGAAACATGATATAATATATAACTTAATCTAATCAAATCAATTGAATACTGAATCAGTTCCCAAACGAGACGTCATGTACAGGGTTTACTTCGCAGTCGCATTATAGGAGCTACATTCGTCCATCCTGCTCTCTATCGTAAAGACGACAAGCTGAGCCGATGCACAAAACGAACACTTCCACAGTTAGTCGGTGACGTGTTTGAGAGTCGTACAGCAGCTGCCTTAATAAAGCTGTGTTTGAGCAGCTGCGCACGCTGAATAAGCAGCAAACGGCAATAAAAGCGTGGGGTTTTTCCCCCCTTTGTCTTTGTGCTGTGTATAGACACTAACGGATCTGATTCTCGAAAGGTGGAAGTACCGCACGTAAAGTTCTTTACGGTTTTTACGAGTCTCGAGCTCCCATATAAACGCACGCCGCCTTCGAAACAGCGTCTCCGTTGATGCACAGACCTGGGCGTGGCCTAATATTCAAACGAGCCTGCTTGATTGACATAATTGTGCTCTTTTTAAATGAACTATAGCAATGCTATCTCTCCTTTTTGGAAAAACGCAGCAGGGCGGATCCATGGCCAAGGCGTATCTGTAACTCTTTATAGAATAAGTTTACGCTCTGAAATCAACATTGATCCAAAGTTTCCCTGCAAAGTTTATTTATATCAGCGTGACGTGTGAGGAGCAAATTGCTCACTCCTTTTTTACTGCTTATATACTGTGTGTTTGTTTTTTAGAGTGACTTTTTTTTTGCTCAAAGGAGAATTATGTGGCGGCGACTCGACATCAAGTCGTCATCAAATCCCAAAAAGAGTCGATTCACTGATTCGCTGAATCAAAACATCGCAAACGGAGAGTCGTCTTCGAATCTTTGGAGTTGATTCCACATTGAAAATGATCCGGATCATCTCGCAGACACACGGCAAGAGGAATTCTCGTTAAGGAAGAACAGTTAAGAGTCACAACAAACTAACTAACTAATCACCGTCCTGTACGTATTTGTAAACAGGCACCAAGTCCGGAATCACAGTTCAATCGCAGCAAAAAACTTCTTTCCACAAGCTCTCTGATTTATTAACCAGAACCTGGAGGTCGATTTATGAAAACGGAGACCAGAAGCCTTTTTCACAGGCGTCTCACTTTCCCTCCTGTCTTGGTCAGCATGGCGTGAGGCACGTACACACGTTTGCTTCTTGTTTGCATAAGCAGCGCCTGTCGGAAGGAGCTCTGGAGTCCAAACACACCGCAGTGTTGGAATTCAGCCGGCGTGCCAATATTTACATTCGTTCATTTGGCTTTCAGATCCGCGGTGATTTCCGAGTGAACCCTGTATCCACGCTTCAGGTTTGTACTGTGCAAATAAAAAAAAAAAAAAAGAGTCTACTGCACTGTTTAAAAGTATCCCGACGTTTCTAATAAAAACAATAAAGGACAAATCGAGGTTGTAAAATTGTGTTTAAATTGTAGCAAACGAACCGACGCGACGAATTAGCGTGAGGTTTTTCTTTCGTTTTAATGCACATGGTTGATAGAAGTGGCGTTTCTCGCAGTCGTCAGTTGCTCAGGGAAACGGCGACTTGTTTTCCCCGGCTCTATAATGAAAAACAAAGCGTCTGCCGGGAAGAAGGTAGCAATAAGGCCCGTCTCGGCGCCTTGCAAATTTATCTCGCAGAAAAATGTCACCCGCATACAGTTATGAAAAAATAATGAAAGTAACAAACTGTCTTCTCCCTTCCCTATAATGAGGACACTATGCTAATAACCTTTTTTTTTTTTTCTTTCTTTTTTTTCTTTCTTTTTTTTTGAGGCACTGCTTGCTCAGGCAACATTTTTTCAAGGGTAACTAGACAAAAACCTGCAGCCCTGAAGACTTTCCCATGGTGGAAAAACTACAGCTAGAGAAAAACGTTGTTAATGATCGCACGCGTTTACGTGCAGCATCCGCCAAAGACGTTGCTGTTGCTATAGAAATATCAGACCCTGGCGTTTTATAGCAATCAGAACGGAGAATTCGGCAGCACTGTTTTATGATAATTTTAGTGAGGTCCTAGTCGTGGTTTGTTTACGAGGACCCGAGCTGCGTGCTAATAGCCGCTGACTGTAATGTAGTGGACGTCGAACATCTAACGCTCGGCTCTCAGCTTAATTACCCCGGGCACCAGGAAGAAGGAGTGCGTGCTGCTTGATTGTTGTCCCGGCAGCATAATGCTCCTGTGATCAAACATTATCGACCGTGGCACTCAATAACCGGAGCAGCTGTGGTTTTTTCATTTCCAGGTCCAATGTGAGACACGATATTGTTCGACCGCTTAAAAGGTCGTGCGTACACAAGTACACATACTCCTAGAAAACGCTTCTTGAGTTTTATTCTTGTCCTCCAAGTTATCGGAGCCTGTCTCTGCGAGTCTTTCTCGCTGATCCCGACTCGGGGAATTCACCAGCGTCACGCCGTCTGCACTCGTCCAAGCCTGGTTTGGAATTTGTGCCCAGTTTTCATCTGGAGTGTTGATGAAACCAGAGCTTGATGAGTCATCTCTCACCATCTGCCGGCACTCTCAAACACACCAGATACGGCTTAGTTTTCTCCTCTCTGCCTACGTGTGTAAGCAGAGTGCAAGTGAACTTTTCCTTATATACATATGTATACTCTCTCTCCTCAAGGAAAGCGGGTATGCTTTGTGCGTAAATTCATGAGCGTTTTATTGCCCTTTCTTTTCCAGCTCATAAACCTCAGCGAGAGAGAAGGAGCAGCAGTGTGGCACGGTACATTTTGTCTGTTACATTGTTCCGGTGATTAATGGCATTCCTGACTAACCCAACACACCTACTCACAAAAGTCTCCTCTTGTTTTTTTTTTTTTTTTTTTTTTCTCAAATCTAATCTAACAACAGTTTCCCAGTATGTACCATATCGCCTTATGTTAAGAATCATATCAATTAGTCATGAGACCAGGACTGAAATGATTGTTTTAATCATTATCTAATTAGTCAGATCTTTATCTGCACAGGTTGCCGTGCTCACTGTAGCCTCAGATACGTTGATGAGTTGAACTCTGCGTCACCTTGTGCTGTTGTAGCCTCAAATTTCAACATCTTGTGCATTCTGAGATGCTTTTTCAGCTCCCAACGGTTGCAACAAGTGGTAATTGGAATTAGCCTTTTATATTTATACATAATATATATATATATATATATATATATATATATATATATATACACACACACAGCGTGAGCATGAGAGTTGAGGAACGACGGCATTCAAACATCCAAGTTTACCAGAACACTTCACGCTGGAGACCCCTCCAGATCTGCTGCTTTACCTAATAAAAAGCTATCAACAAGCATAAAAAAATAAGTTTTCAGCCTGGACTTAGACACCGAGACTGTGTCTGAGTCCCGAGCACTAATTGGACGGCTGTTCCATAACCGAAGTGCTTTGTAAGCCCCTGCTGTAGACTATTCAAGGTACCAACAAATAGCCTGCACCTTGATCTAAGAAGGCGTGGGGGGTCATAAAGGACCGGAACTTCACTCAGGTTCTATGGCGCAAGACCTTTCAGTGCTTTATAGGTCAAGAGTAGTATTGTATAATGGGTGCAAAAGTAAGCGTTTGTAAGATCTTTGAATACTGACGTAATCCCTAAGGACTGCTGTCTGTCACGTGCCTGAATTAGCTTCATCAGAATGATTCGATTTCGTTCTCCTTAGGCATTACATATTTATTTAATTCGACAACTGCCAGCATGTGCTTTAAGGAACCGCCTTTAAAAGGCTCAATCTTCGTGATGTGGGAATTGAAGCAGTGTGAAATGGATTGATGACTCACAATGGTGCGAAAGCAATTAGAAAGTCGCTCATTTAGCTGGAGTGCGTAAGGACCAATTTGTAGACGTGTATAGTCTCTTTGTGGATTGCATTAATGGTTATGAGCAGAAGACAAAAAAGTGTTCCCCGTCATTTTAAAGTAATTAAATTTCCCTGTCGCCGGAGGACAAGAATGAGATATGTACGCTATTGTCCGGTCTTATCAAATTGGTCCTGGCACACGTCCTTGTATCCTTCTGATTTCTTTTTTATCTCCCCAATTACGCTTCGCAATTAAATTTAATATCGAAGGATCATACGAGTGAGATTTGCCTGGTCCCGGTACACGTTGACTCAGCTGAATTGTGACTCAGCCGTGGATGGAAAAAAAAAGGCAGAAGGATAAAAGCCACTGCTTTTTAAAAGTTTTAAGGAGAAACTCTTGAGAAACAACTTTTTAATTGCAAGAAAATTTAGTCTTTTCTTGACTCACTTGGCACACTTTCAGAAATTTTAAGCTGAGTCATAAGGAGATGTAATATCAATACTGCAATATTAACATCGGGATGCACTTTCTGTGGATATTGTCAAGTGCAAGCGCTATCAGGACTTGGGTAAAATATTTCTGAAAGTATGACGACAAACGTATCGTATCCCGGTTCGCAAGGACATTTCTACCATACGTAATATTTAGGTTTGCACGCAGGCAGCCAATCCTACAGCAATGTTGCAGTAAAAAATGTAACGGTTTGTTTTGTTAACAGGTTTAATGTTAAAGCCATGAATTTTAGTGTATCAAGTCTTTTCTTGCTATTTTATTCTCTACTCTTCCAAATGAGCATTTGTGTGGATTGGGCATTGAGATGGATGTAGCGTAATTTCCCCGTAATGGGCTCCATTTTGTTCCTGCATAGACATCCATTCTTTTAACTAATAAGACCTGAGAGCAGCCCTGGTAATGTCTTCCCACATATCTGTGAATGTTTAGGACGATTTCTTTTCTTTTTAAGGTAAAGGCGACTCCTAAGAAGGATGCCCAATGCTAAAAGGCTAAAACTGTGAATTAAATCTGGAGCATCAGACATGAGGACAGAGTTTCTTGAGGCTAATGGCGTGAATCAAAGGCCTCGCTGGCAACATGGATCATTATAGGTGACGAAAGCTGATGATGAAGCATGTAACAAGAAGTAGTTTGGGACAGTGGCATTGAGGAAGACAACGTCACCGATCCTCCTCGTGCCACTGCTAGTCAGCATGTCGCGCTTGCTTTCGCTTAATCTCGCCCGTGTCTACCGGTGCAGCAAGATCCTTTTCTTCGCGGCTCTGTTCGTCATCTTGCTCATGAACACCCACAACTTGCTCGCCTCCTTCCAGAGGAACGAGCTTACCGACCGCCGCTTCATCGGCCTCAACAAGTGCCCGGCCTGCTTCGGGACCAGTTGGTGTCGCAAGTTCACGAACGGCCAGGTGACCTTCGAGACATGGGGACGGCTACGCTTTCTGGACTTCTTCAACGTGAAAAACGTTTACTTTGCTCAATATGGCGAGCCCAGGGAAGGCACACGAAGGGTGGTGCTCAAACGCCTGGGCTCCAATGCAGAGCTGGCAGAGATTGACCAGAAGATCTGCAAGAGGGCCACAGGAAGACCTCGCTGCGACCTCGTCCAAGCCATGTACAAAACGGAGTTCGCTCGGCTCAACGGGGACGTGAGGCTGCTGACTCCCGAGGTGGTGGAGGGCTGGTCGGACATGGTGCACTGCCCCTCCCAGAGACTCCTAGATAGGGTTGTCAGGAGGTATGCTGAGACCAAAGACTCTGGAAGCTTCCTCTTGAAGAATCTAAAGGATACTGAGAGGATGCAGCTACTGATGACGCTGGCGTTCAACCCGGAGCCTTTGGTGCTGCAGGTATGTACATTTATTTTCTTGGTATTTTGCTTTTCTTATCTTCCCATAATTAAAACAATTTACCCGGGGGGATGGGGGGTTTGGTTAGGGGGGAGACAGGTGGCTGGTGGAACTGTCTTTTGTTCAAATTAGTATCCCTGGCATCTGAGGCAAGCAAGTTTCATGCCTGGGCTATTAGTTTTTTATTCGTAGTTGCCCAGTAAGTACACGCAACCACCAGAGACTGAAAATAAACCCTACTTCCTACTGACGTTTGTATTTGAGATATATGTTTATACGTTATGTGCTTCATGGTGGTGTGACTCCCCTCGATGCCACAACTACAGTGTGGGCCACTGAATCCCGAATGCATCAGCGAGAGCTTGATCTGGGTAATGTTAGAATGTTTTTACTAGCAAAATATAATCCAGCACTATAATCATATAACTGTTAACAACAATTGGTTGATGTTGAAACGTATTAAGAGAAAATAAAGACACTAGCCAGACTTGCACACCATGTTCACTTGCTTTGCGAGGTCAGAATAGCACAACTACTAAGAGAAAACTCAGGTAATTTATAAAATGATTATAGCAGAAATAAAAAAAAAAATTGCCACTGCCAGCAAGCAGTTCCCGACTACACAAGTGATAACAATGTTATTATTAATATTATACTCCAGTACTCTCCTTAAAATGGACATGGTCTTTTTTTTGGCTAGTGAATCTGGGCAGTTAAATTGCTAATTGTTTTCATTTTTAAAGGTAAACCACAGGAAAAAGTCAATCTCACACAAACCTAATAAAGATTTTTGTTCTTTCTTTTCCGCACTGCTTATTAGTTAGATGTTGATTTTGACTGAATTGGCTGTGACTTGCTTCTACTGTGGATTTTTGTTTAAATAAATGCCTTTTTTATTCGTGTATATGTCAGAACTGGCTGGTTTTTAGTTTCGTTCACCGTTCGAACGTTTTTCGAAGAGAATTAACCAATACGAGGGAACACACCTCAGTCCCCCAACAGGTTTGTACTCAATGATTTTGTTTGGTGAAAGCTGATTACTTTGCTTTTTGTTCCTCCTTGTGTTCTATAATCTTGTGTAAACCCTTCTCTCACGGTTCTTTTAGCTCTGGAATTAAAACTTTGTTGAACAGACGCTATTAAAACCCTACATAAGGGCTCTAGTGGTCTGACAGGTAGACGAGGCCCTCTAGATAACGATCCGTAAAATGTAATTATCTGTACTGTCTAGTAATCGTAATGAAACGCCAGTGACACGCACTGGTAGCCACTAAAGAGTGGACCATAAGCCTGTTGAGAAGTTTGTCCTTGATCCCTCATCTTGAACGCTTAAGCCAAACCAATCCCTCCCTTCGGATTCCCCAGGTTCTCCAGGCAGGCGCAGGAATCAAACGGTCGGTCACCTTGTCTCGGCTTCCATATCAAGATGTCAGTTTCTGACATTGACGTGCAGCGGTACGGCTGCCTCCCATTTTTCCCACCACAGGAGCCGCGCGCTATTTGTTTCCAGCCATCGCGGTCGGGATATTTTTAGCTGAGAGGTCGGAAAACAATTTGCTGCCCTGCATTAGCAGAGTAGTTTGGAGCGAAAGGGGCCAGGGCAGGTTTACTCTGAGGAACATGCGTCCTTTCGTGTGTGTGTGTGTGTGTGTGTGTGTGTGTGTGACTGGAGAATTATGTTCTTGTAGCCAGAACAACGTTTTGTGCTGTGGCGAGGGGAAAAAAAGAAGCTGCCAGGGGTTGAGTACATTACTCCTTGCTCTGTTTAGAACGCGGCCCATCTGCTCAGAGAGGCTGAGAATAGCACAGGCAGTGCCTCAAGGGTCACGTCTTTTGAGGTATTAATCTAGCACGTCTCGCATCCTTCACCTGACAATGAGGTTATTATGAGGTTGCGATGCCCGGGGCACCTTTCTGAACACTCCCAAAATGGCCAGGAGACCTGCAGCGATCCCTACAACCGTTTGTGTTAACGAGGGGGAATTCAGCACAGCTATTTATTTGTATTTATTTTATTTTTTTTCAGCTTGTTGCCGTGGAGCCCAAACACCACCATGGGGCAGCGAGTGTACCGAAGTGTGCAATAGCGTAATGGGGGGGGCGTTTGGGATGTTTCTCCACTCAGCAACAGATGTGATGTTGAAATATTACATATTATAAAAATAAGCTCGTTGTGAAAGTAAGTGGTCATTTTTTGGCCATTATTTTTTTTCTTTTTTATTAATGAATCCTTACCATGTCACCATTTTATCCATTTATAGTCACATTGTGGACAACGTTGTGGAACGTCCATGAAGTATAGCTCGTTATCACTTATAACAGCTGTTAAAGGTGCATTATCTTTAGCACCTTTAACCACAATGAAGATTATATGACAAAAAACGCAGCTTTACATAAAAACGTAAAGTCCTGAAGACTTTCCTGTGGTGGAAAACCTCTGACTGTCCCAAGACTCCTTCCATACATGTTCAGTAGAAGAACTAGACTTCTAATCCCGAGGCTGTTGGTTCCACACAAGTGCAGGAGGTGTGTGAATGACGGCTTTATTTCCACATTGCCCCGTGTTTCAGAAACGAGTGTTTTGACAGGATTTCACCTCCCTGTTGTGTAACTGACCTTTACTCGCCCACTCAACCGGCGCCATTATCTAGATTCTGAGGTTCAGAATCGGAACTCGGCGCTCTTGCTGAATCACGTCACTCCTGAAACTGTCCTCTATCAAGGTTTTACTCCATTATGAGCGTACCTTCTCTAAGGCTGGCTTCCTTACTGAAAAGTTTTTTTATACTGCTCGGCATTCAGTGCCGTTTTGAAGGTCACGCTAATCACAGGTTGTCGAGTCGAGTGAGCAGCGGAGGGTGTGTTTTTTTTAAAAAAAATTCTTTCGCACTCCGTGAGAATGCCAGACGAGTGACTCTCACATGCTTAATGGAGGCAGAAATGCCGAAACTGTGCGTAACATCTGCCACTTTCCTGCCAAACTTGTTCGGCCACGCAGCGCTCGTTTCTCCAAAATCTAATCTCGCCTCAGAGGTCCGCTGAAAACAACTCGCTTGCATCCATTTGGCAGCCATTTCTGTTCTAAACTACACACGTTCGCAGTGTCGGGTTTCGCACACAGACATTAAGGCATTTTTTTTGGTGATTTTTTTTTTTTTTTTCCTCTCTCCATTTTACACGTTTATGTTTTGGATTGTTGCCTCGCTGCAGGACACGCCCACATAACCTTCTGGAATTTCCTCGTTTCAGATCGTAAAATTGACGTCGCTACATTTAAACTTTTGCTAAAGCTAAACTTTTGCGCTCAACTTTATACTACTAAAATAACACCATATACATGAACTCACATCTCTTACATCCTCCTCCTAGCTTCTTTTCCTTCACATGCCATTTCACACACTTCATGAGTTCACGCTCTACTGCGTGTGCGTGACGTGCTGCACCAGTTTCTCGCACCGGCTGCGTCTCTGACATCCACAGATGCTCTCGTTCCGACTGAAAACAGTCAAAATGTCAAAGAAGCATCTGAAATATTTCACACACGCCGCACAACCTGTTCTGTCGGGACTCGCGTCCGCCCCGCCTTCCCTCAGTCGGCCGCAGATGATGTTCAGGAAGAGCGGCCATCTTGAATCCGGGCCAGGATACCTGCAGACTGGCCTCGGTTACAGATCAGACGCAATGGGTTTGGTTTTTATACGAAACAGCACGAGTTAAATAGCTTTAGACGTAATTCGCATCGCTCTTGCTGGAATTTCAAAACAAAAATCTGCTGTTTTTCGTAGCTTTAAAATGCTACTTAATAATAATCATTCGGTTGATTTTTCTTAAAACCACTACTTAATAATAAGCAAACTGTTTTTTTTTTTTTGTTTTTTTTCCTTAAACTGATACTTTGTATTTTTTACACCGCTAATAATGAACACATCATATTTTTTTTCAATTCCTAACAATATTTTTTCTTATTTCTATTTAACATTTTGTATTTTTATTAAAGGTTACTTAGTAATAAACGTTTTGTGTGTTGTCTTTCAAACCAAAATTTAACCGCCATTTCATAATAAACATTTTGTCTTGATTAAAATTGATACTTATTTTTAATTATGCGAACTACAATTTTAATAATAAATAATTTGTATTAAAAAGTGGAAAGTTTAAAGTGAAAAGTTTTTGTTTTGTAATTTTGTTTTAAAACTAATACTTAAAATGAAACATTTTATTTGTAATTTTGTTTTTTTTTTTTTTTTTTTTTAGAGCTAAGAACATGTTTAACTGTCAATAACATTTAAATGTATATTTTGTATATTTCTTAGTCAGACAGCTTTTTATTTCTGATCTTTCAAAAAATAGAACATATTATGTAAACAATTTATAAGCCTAGCTGTTTTTGAGTAATTGAGGATTGGGATTAAACACATTTAATTCAAGGTGCTAGTCAAACAGGACAGAATGCAGTTGAACAGTTGCGCCCTGTGGGCATCATTTTATTTTATTCATTACATTTTTATTTTATATACACCAAGCCAATGCCGATCTGTTTGAAATGCTGAGGTGCATTACATGCATTAGGACAAAAATTACTGCATGCATTATTATATTACAAATATATTACTTTCTTAACGCTTTTCCATATATGAGTATATAAATATAAGTCCTTTCATAACAACAACTACAGTTTGATTCATGCTATTTTATCCCATATGTTCAGTCAACATGATTTTATTTGCTCATAATAACACTGTCTAATTTCACAGTTTAGTATTTTATCCTTTGGTTATTTGTTTGTACTTTCACATGCAGCATGACTGCTGAGGGTCACAGCACAACCC
>JAQQZX010000001.1:22850704-22868020 GCA_030068355.1 Notoglanidium maculatum | reverse complement strand
GTGTGTGTGTGTGTGTGTGTGTGTGTGTGTGTGTGTGTGTGTGTGTGTGTGTGTGTGTGTGTGTGTGTGTGAGGGATGCGCTGATGCTAATACAAGAGCCTTGTTAGCGGTAATGGGGGTGTGCGAGGCCCACTTGCTCCGTTTGGCCTCTGATCACAATCCTCTAATGAGGTTTATGTTTAATTTATAGAGGCTCATGCAGAGGAACGACCCCAAAGCAGAGACCCAGGTTCACGAGACAAGGCCTCATTTTGTTTTGTTTTAGTGTTCGTTACCGTGCGATGTCTTGTTATTTCACGTCAGGAGATAATAAGGCTTTGTTTATTTTTTTTATGGTTGAAATTTTACCCATCCTCATTAGGACTCATTATTAGGACCCTACGAGTTCTGCAGAAACCGAGACCCTGATCACGGACCTCGATAATTCCGTGTGCGTTTTTTGCGAACGTATTTAATGTTTGCGAGTTTCGTTCGTGATGCCTAGATTGGCTGCAGCTCTGGAACGTGGTCCGCTAAAGATATTGAATATTAGCGTTTAAATGATTAGCACCAGGGGATATGAATAAACTGAACATGATTAGCACAACATCATCCAAAAAACGATTAAGAAATTCAATAATTTAACAGTAGTTTGCGCTATAACCTATACTAGCTGAAAATGAAATTACCTAAATGAGAAGAAATAATGTTTGGTAAAAGCAACAGATCTCATAGGACTCCATGTTAGGAAATCTTCGCAATGTATGCAAAAGAAGATACCAAAGACATTTTTTTTAAATCATGATTTTTTTTGGGTTAAGAAAGGAAGCTCAGCCTTCCCAAGCTGTGACCATGTACTCACCCAGACCAACGCAGTTCCGAAATTTACACGTGGCCCGGACCGTTATATATAAATAGCGTCGAGTAACACTTGCACTACAAAACGAGCGTTGCGTTTACAGAGGTGAATTGCACTACATGTCCATTCGTCAATTGAGAACCTTTTCAGCGTGGTGTACTGTTGCGAGTTTCTGTTCGAATATCTGATTCATAACTTCCGATTAGGGATGGGGGTGGGATTTATCTGTTCCTAGCTCACTTCTCTCCATCGTCTCATTTCATTCATTTCCTCGGTGTCATTCAAGGCTACTCAGTAAATGTGGTCTTACCGTGCCTTCAGTCTGTACAACTCAATAAATAAGAACATTAAAGTGTATTAAAGTAAATGCGTGAGCGTTCCTGCATCTCTTATTCATCCACAGCCATTGAGATCTCCATTCTGATTGACCAGACGGTGTCTAGACATTCGTTTAATATGTATTTGTGAAAGGAGTCAACAGTTTCAGCACCCGGTCGTTTTTCCTCCACATGAAAGTCTTCACGACAATCTACGACTGTGTGCTTTGCGGTTCCTTGGTAAAATGACAAGCTGCAAATCACTGTTCATGAGATGATCAACTTTGCATCAAGCCAGATCAGACCTTCCTATAACGGCACACCATAGGTGTTTTATTCCTTACACGTTTTCTAAAATAAGAAGACTGTTTGGTCCCCACAAGTGCAGAAACATATGACTGTGTGTTTCTATCTGTATGCACTTAGTATAGATTTCCTTTCTGCTGGAGTACAGCCAGCGCACACATCCTTCAGCTGAGAAAAAGGTGGAGAAGGAATCAAAGGATCGACTGTATGAATCAAAGCCCTCGCTCGATTCCCCTGCAGTCGACTTGGTTATAAACTCGGTGCACATTGTGTACAAAAGGTTAAATATATGAAACCGACCCGGTTAATGGATGGAAATGAAAATATTTCACCAGTGTGTAATCCAAAATAGGTGCACCTGAAGTGAAGCTGAGAGCTCTGTGGTGACGTGACGTCAGGCTAAACACGTTGACCCCAGTCGTCTAAATATAGTCGGCTTCTCACCACGCCGATGAAGAAGCGTGAAAGCAGTGTAGTGTTACTGAGGTGAAAAAAAAAATAAGGTGATTAGGCAGGACCTGAAATTTGTTGATGCAACCTTAGAGCTGAACACATTGCTTTCTGGGTTTTTTTTTATTATAACATCTGAAATTAAACGGTTGGAATTTAAAACCTCGCCGGTTGGTGCAGTTTGCGAAACTCAGCACTCCTGGCTTTCATTTGCAGTTTAAGCGTTCTGAATTTAAATGCTCTCCGAGTCTGTTTGATGCTTTTAGACAGACCTATCGGTTTACCCCAGGCTTATTTAAGCTAAAGGTGTCTTAGATTCCAGGAAGGAGTGGGCAGACTGCGCTCCAAAATAAAAATATGACCGTGTCATGATCCACTGGTGTGGATAATAATGCTACAAAACCAATTTGAAATATGATCGTGTTTATCTACTTTTCTTTTAAAGAATGAGACGTGTGAGAAGAAATGAGTTTCAATAATGTACTCAAGGGTAAGAGCAATCCTGTTCTATTTTTCAAATATTATAGCACTTTCTATAATAAAATGTTCACATTAGCAAGAATCATTCATTTTCTTATCCTCAATGTGTGCGAGTGATATGGAGCAGCAGTGAGTGGAAACCCGACATCGCAACATTTAAAACGCACAAAGCGATAAATCCAAACGGTTGGTGGTTCATCTTAACCTGTCATGTACGAAATGTGAATGACTAAAGAAAATAAAGTTTGGAAGGATGTTTGTTGGTACATCTGTTGAGATGACCTTTGCTAGTCTGTCCGGGAAACTAGCACAAAGCCTATCCCGTGACCTCAACGAACAATTTCAGTGATTTTCTGTTTGACTAGCTAGCTTTACAAGCATTTACATTTTGTCTACTACAATCTCTAAGTGGAATTAAATGTGGGAAGGCAAACAAGAGCAACTCGGGGTAATTTTTCATAAACCATGAGTGATTCCATCTTTTAGTACACAATAGCATCAACACGTGTGACCAAGTGGACCGCCGAGTCTTAATGGTTTAAGTCAAGGAAATTGTTTCATTAGAATTATCCAGTTATTTGGTAAAAACAAATCGCTCAAGGTAAAGTCTCCAGCTACAGACATGCGGTGGATTATAGTAGGAAAATTCTTATCATAGTCAGCTCGGACGTCCAGGACCAACATGTTTATGATTTCTGGCGGAGGTTATGGCAGTTTGTTTTCCTGACTGTTACTCAGCAAGGAAAGTAAATGTAAGTGAGAACAACGTGATGCAAATATCCCTTTCAGACTTTCCTGGAAAACCTTTCTTAGCTGCAACTTTGTGGTGCTCTTTCATCACCGAGTAAAAATAAAGATTTTGAAAGCGCGATAACATTAGCAGCTGCTCCGTGTCTGCTGTCGGTTGAGGCCTCATATGAGCGATCTTTACACACAAATGTGTGTGGGTCAGCTTTATTCTTTCGGATGGCCACAGGCACAAAGGTTAAATGGAGGGAAAAACATTCAGAAAACCAACTGGGCTAAGTGGCAGAACAGCTGTGCTCTCATTACTTCCAGAGAAACTTGTAATTACTGGTAAGACAAGGCCCACCAGCTATCCTCCCACAGGAGAGTTTTCAAATCTAGTTGGTGCTCTGATTACAGTTCTGTGTATCACATTGTTCTTGGCTTTGACAACCCTTCATCCATGCTGTTTTAAGGACTAATATAATCACAAGGTACAACCAGATCTAGTTATTGGGCTACAAGATTTATGCAGTAACTGATGTAATAACACATTTTTTGGACAACTCCTGCAACTTGGAATCTGTAAGTATTTCTGCTTAACAAAGCTGATTTAAGCTCAAAACTGCCATGCAGGATGACGGTCCAGCTCACTGCCATGCCCCAGTCTAGCCTGAATGGAAATTGTGACTGAGGAGTATATAAAGAAAGACACTGGTGATGTAATGGTTAATTGCATCAGGCAGGCCAAGGCCAATATAATAAATAAATAAGTCTAACTTGAGAGAAGGAACACACGCGGACTTACCTAGACAGAATAATAAACCTAACAAGACGCATTACTTGCCTACTTCCATAATACTCAGCTGTTGGTTATCAGTCTTTCACATGAGGCAGTTGGGGGCTCCTTTCTCCACATTACAGGATGTTCATTCATTCATGTTCAAAATTCTCTATGATTTTCATTTGGAGCGGAAAGATCTGCAAAGGTAAAGGTAATAGATTAAGACCAGTCTGAAAGGTGGACACCTTTTCTGATTGGTGTTGGAGTGAATCAGACTCCGAACTGGCCAGAATATCGTCTAGTGTGGCCCAGACACAGTCTACCCAGTCTGAATTGCTGGGCAGTTCAGGCAATTGGTACTGTATATGGAACATCATGGTAGACCGTCTCTCACTTACCACAATGTGTTGGGTGGAAGATACAAAGCTTTGCTCCTGTACTCCTTAGAAATAAAGTGAAAAGGCCATGTCTTCCTGAAGACAGGGATCACTTTGGACTTCACCATTTTCTCCAAGCAGAGACTTTTGCTTTGAGTTGATATCACAATCTTACCTCCTTTTGATAAACTTCTTTCTAATTTGTTTCCAAATCTAGCAAGTTTTCTACCGACTAACGAGGCCTACGGCTAACACAAGGATTCTTTCCAGAGCGCACAACCATCTCCATCTTCCTGAATTCCTGTTTCATTTAGATGGAAATCTAGCTGTCCTGTTCCAGAGCTTGGAAGATTGGATGGCTATCACTACTGTCCAGAGACTCAAAATCATGATCTTGTGGCAAGAGGGGTGCCCTTTACCATTGTGCCACTAGGGAAACCCAAAATGTTTTGGACAGACTAGGGTGATATCTAGTGCGAGCTAGCCGAGTTGGAAATGTGAGTGACCTCTTAGCACCAAGAGGACCAAGTCTGAAAGTTGTCAACGAGACAGCAGCAAAGACGAGAGAAACACATTTTCAAGCAACTCTAACTACAGCTCATACTGAGGTACAAAGGCTGCTGGCGAGACCTTAAGAGAAAATATTGAGAAACAGCCCAAGGCTTACAGACATCAAAATGGCGACAAGCCAACTAAGTTTATCTCCAACTTCAGCGAGATCTGCTGAGTCTAGATGAAAAACTTCTCCTGGACTGAGCCCAGTCAAAGCCCAAACCTGTGTGCTGGAATAAAACATTTGCGGGGCATGCTGTTCTAGGAAAATAATCAAGGGTGTGGTGGTTTGGTGTGGCCCAATGCAAAGATGTCACACTAAAATTGATTCTCCTATAACAGCATGTCCTGAAGGGTTTTGTTGATCTTATAGCACAGAAAGTCTCCTTCCATAAGTACCTTTATCAGAATTTTCTGATTTCTAAATAAAAACCATATAAACATTTTCCCAGTGTGGACTTGGTGTATATATATATACTGATTTTGAAGAAAGTTGTGCCATTTTTGCCCCTCCATTTTAAAACCCTGGTTTTCTGGGTCAGTCCGTTTCCCGGACTGGAGGGGTTTCCGCTGACTCGTACTCCCGAACAAGGACACGGTTTGAGCACAAAGTCACATGGTACTGTTGTTTAAATGGAAACCACTATTGTTTTCTATTTTATTGTATTGTTCTATATTTTTCAACTTTCTTTCTTTCTCTTCTTCTTCTTTCTATCCTTTTCTCTCGTCTTCTTTTGCTTAAGTTTGTCTAGTTCCTCGTTTCTTCTTTTCGTAGTTGGTTTGGTGCACAGCTTTATTACACAAGCAGCAACATGCTAGCATATACACAAAGCAAAAACTCTCAGCCTCACAACTCTGCTGCAACCTGCTATGTTTAAAACAACCACACTCCCCTTTTCCCCGAGCTCTGTTCCCTGCCTTTATGAGCCGACTGGTGTTTTTTTTGTCTCTGTCGTTATTAGTGGAGCGGAGCGAGGGTCCGCGGGGGAGCTTCCAGATGAAGCGCATCGACGTGCTGACTCAGGCTCGGCACGCTCCAGGCCTCTTTATCAACGTGACAGGATCAATGGAGTCATCCCAGTTCCGCACCAGGAGCACTGTATCACGCCAACTAAAACACCAGGCTCTCTAACTTCCTGCTTTCTGATCAACATTACGGGCAGAGGATCAGTGGAGGATCAGTGGAGCACCGCACAGCTGCCCACAACACTGTAGTGCTTGGCGAGAGCTCTTTAGAACTTGAGATGAAGCCAATGATCACAAACATGGCTTCTCTGAGACTGAGCGTCGGAGCGCCCGTGTCTCCGAGGAAATGTACAACTACTACGCTAACAGATTTACCAACACAGCTAGTTCATCATGCCTGAATCAGACTTCAGTGCACCTTTCTCATATAAACGGCATTCACTAAGGATCAAATCAAAACAAGCATCAGAGGCCTGAGAGATTCTTTAAACGACCTTGAAACTAAATGACTTGTCAGTCGTCATGGATAAAATATCACGAATGACTCGCGTACCTTTACCTTTTCGCCTCACCTCTCAATGATTTTGGGGCCCAAAATGAAGGCGGCTGCTTATCCTGCAAAGGTTGGCACACCCACAGGACAAAGTAGTTGCATTTCAATCAAATAAATTGAACAATTAGAATAAAAAATTCAACAGCTCTGTGGTATAAGAGTAACAATCAATAGTAGTAATAGTGTGTATGCTGTTTGATTTGCTACATGTAGGTGGCTAAGCAGGCTTTGTCACCAATAAACAACACCCTTACGCATTGTGTGTGTGTGTGTGTGTGTGTGTAGGAGGAGAGATCCTCACCCTCAGCAGGGAGTGGCGTGACCGCTGTTATCTCTGACTCAGACAGATGGACCTTTCTGGAAGTTTATAAAGTCTCCCTCTATCGCTCTCTCTTTCTTGCTCTCCTGATCATGGGGGCAGAAAGGGGGAGGCAGGATAAGAGGCTTAAGATAAAACTGCTTTAAGGGCTTCCTGTGACCTAGAAAGGTTGAGGAGAGAGCGCGAGAGAGATGGAGACGGGAATCAACGTGACAGCACTATTCCAGGATGAAGCCTTCACTAAAGTGATGAGTGCGACAGAGCAATGCTGTGTGTCCTTGATGGAAACTGCAAGTATAGAAGTGAAGAAGAGTGCAGTCAGTGGAGCATTTGTGTTTCTCTCTCTCTCTCTCTCTCTCTCTCTCTCTCTGCCCTGTCTTTCCTTTTGCGTGGCATGTCCCGTCACATCACATCCGCTTGAAATAACACCGCGAACATCTTGTGTCTTTTCTCTCTGATTTCATTTACCATCCCCAGTGAAAATGGAAAACAGAGACATGTGAGGCACTGATATCTATCGTCTTGTCATACACCCCCTGATCATCACATGATCTCATTTTTGTATAAGTATGTTGGACACGCTACATGATCTGAGACAAATGATAAGCAGGTTGAAAAATGTGTGTGTGGTTTTATTTAACAAACATAAACATTTGATAGGGCAAAGTTTTCCAACCTTCCAAACAACGGAAGGTACCATGAGCATCTGTACAAACATCTGTATGCAAATATAAAAATCCTGGGACCACACAGACACTGTGTCAGGAAAGACCAATACGAAGGAACTGCTGAAAGAGCCGGCGGCATCAGGTACCAAAGAATGTGCATCCACCATTAAGAGAGTCCTACATCACTGTGGCCTTAAAGGCCGTGGGGCAAAGAAGAGGCTGCTACAAAAAAAAAAAAAAGCAGATTTAAGTTGCGGGTCAGCACCAGACTTTCGGAAGGCCAGATGAAGCAAAAATGAAACTTTTTGGCCATAATGAACAGCACTATGTACAGAGGAAAATGTACAGACTTTTAAACTGAAGAACGCAATCCCAACTGTGAAACATGTGGGTGGCAGCATCCTGATATTTTGCTAGGAAAAAAATACTGGTGCATTTCAGCAAAATGAGGAATGAGGACTATTTAGGAATTTTGAAGCAGGACCTAGTTAAAGCTTGGTCTCAACTGGGTCTTCAAGCAGGGCCATGATACCCTTAAAAATGCCTCCAAAGTTGTAACAAAACAGCTTAACAGCAACAAAGTGAAAGTACAGAAAACAAGGTGAACTGAACAGAAAAAGCATCTGAGCAAGGAGGCCCAGAAACCCGGCTGAGTTACACCAGTTCTGTCAGCTTTCTTCATAAACAGTTCCAACCTGGGGGCGGAGTTTGCCCAAAACATATGCGGAATCTCATTTACATGCAACTCTGATTTCGAATGATCACCACCACAATTCATATCAATGTTGCCTGACCAAACCCCTTTTCCGCACATTTTCTTTCATCACCCTGACAGATCAGTGTCGATGACTAGGATGTGGAAACGTGTGAAATGTGTGGGCTAGTAAGGTGTGACCTGGGACCGATCCAGCAGTGACTTCAGGCCTCGTCTCCGGCTTTCTGGGCCATCTGTCTGCCATCTGTGGATGAGTGGAATATTACAAGATTATGTTTTAAGATTTTATTACAAATACACCTAAGTGTTTAGGTTCAGCGTTTCATCAAGAACACATTTCACTAAATTTTGTCCCAGTCAGCCACTTTGTATAATAGTTTACGATGGAAAGGTTTACAAAATGGCTGTTCCTAAATGAAACAGGATTTACAAAATATCGTCTTATTATGAAGCGTCCATACTGTGATGAGACGGGGTGCTGCTAGGCAGTAACGCATGCATAGTTTTAGATGGAACTCAAAACCAGTGGATATGTCACACCTACTTTTGCTACAGTCTAGCTGATGGTTTGAGGTTCTGCTGAAGAATTCTGAGGTTCTTCATTATTCTATCCACATGCCAGTTCCACTGGCAGCAAAAAAGCCCCAGACCATGCTTAACAGGTGGTACAGTGTACCTCTGGTCATTGTGGCCAAACAACTCGATCTTCGGCTCATCTGATCAACAGAACAAACAAACGAGCAACCAACCAGTGAGAAGTGGCAGTAAGATGTACTTGAATCCAAAAACCAAGGCATCAAATAAAGATGAAAATCGGATTGTATTAAAAGTCTGGCTGGGAGAGTTCAGCGTTATTGGCTGCACCTTTGAAGTGAAGATAAAATGAACAAACTGAAAATCTGCTCCCGATAATCCTTACTCTTCGGAAACGTTCAACCACAGCGAGCTGCAACACTGCCCGATAACACGACCAGCGCTTCCTCCAAGTGCCGCATTAGCCCAGAGTCAGCGTATCTCTCAGCAAGAACATTCAAAGAGAGCGAGAATCAGCTCAATCTGGCTTTATCAAACTACGCCACCACCGATCTCTCCGAGTGCCATCACTTTAACACTAATAAGAAGAAACCTTATTTATAGATCCTTTTGTACAAACTGCTGCACAATCGGTCATTTCTACAAAACGAGATTTGAAAGCAAGAATGAAATAGGGTCAGAGACGTGGCCTTTTTATCGCAAGGTCCTGTAATGCTAACCGTTTAAAGGATAAATGCGAAAGTTTATGCTATGAATAAATAAGAAGGATTTAAACGGTATTTTAGCATGAAGAAAGGAAGCCACCGTGCAAACATAGAGGGCAGGAAAACTAATTAGTACGTTTTGCGCCTGCCTACTTGAAGCTATAAGAGCGCGCAGACGTCCCTGCTAATCTCGTGTCATTGTGCGGTGGGAGGATGCCTTGGAGCAGCTCATTAGCGACGATGCTAACACACAGCCTTCTAATCAAAGCTCTCTCACCCGGGAAAGCTAAATCTAGCCCTTAATCATCGTTTTTAATGAGGCTGGAGAATTAGGCGACTCTGTGATATTTATTGGATATCAAACGGTATACAGTATCAGGAAAAAACGCAGGCTTGTGTGTTTACAACCCTGTACCCTGATTTCCAAAAATGTTGGTTTTGGAATCATTAAAATAGGACAAATATTTTAGCCTGTGTACAAACCATGTAATTGCAGTAATCCGAGTGTTCCTTGATAAAAACAGATCTCGCACTAACTATAGGATTATTTAGTGAAGATTTTTTTTTTTTTTAAAAAGTTATGAACGCTTTTTGTATGAGCTCTAAGCTTTGTGCTTTTTAAAATCCCTTAAAAATGCTTCTTCTGAAGCAAAATCCATCAAATTCACAGGTATGGACTACACAGAAATAATTCACATAACCTGAACAGACAGCACAGAAAATAAACCTGAGCAGGTGCGTAACCCGACTCTTAATACTTGTAACATTCCCCACTTCAATACTGACATGCAGTAACTGAAAATCTGCTTCCTTAATGACGAAACTATACACTACACACACACTGGCCCCATCAACGTGCCTGGATATAGTATATATTAAAACATATACTGTTTTAAATTACAAGACACCCAGGTTCACCTTATCTCATCTCAAATCCCGGTGGAAACCCCGTCCATAGCCGAGAGCGCAAGCATTAGATGGAGATCAGCGTCACCTCGTTTCTGGGTGATCGAGCTTGGCTGGACCGAATGGATGAAAGTGGGTCAGACTGGAACCGACGGCACAAACCAGCACGCTGTGACTTGCCCCAATTTCCATACACTAAATCCATCGTTCCTTCTGCTAATATAGATGGGTCTTTGGTAAAATCTAAGGAACCTCACATTTATCTGACTTTTATCTGTTTATAAGACTGGAGCTACTGCTATATGCAAGAACACACACACACACACACACACACACACACACACAAATAAACATCCTGACTTTGGTATTAACCATACAAGCGATGTCATTAACTCATAGCAAGTGTCAGCCGGATGCTTTGAAAGTGCACTTGGGACCATTTGGTGAATTTAGACTCCGGCTTCATTTCACGTCCTTTCATCTTCGGCTTTGTTGATGTCCTCAAACCACAATCAGGAGCTGCGTTTCCATTACTCCAGGGAGCTGAACTAGATATCATTGGACTGACACGATATACAAGTTTCTTACAAACAGATAAATATTTGAAATAATCTGCAGCCAGATTTTCTCACGTTTCTCTTCAGCATCTTTATTTTCCTATCCCTTTTTTTTTTCCAAGCCAGAAGCACAAAGATACGCAGTGATGTAAGGTGTTCACCCATTTCCGTTTCATCAACGAGTTATAATGATTGATCCCGCCCACTAGGGTAGAATGACAGGTGACAAAATAAAACTAGCAATGACAATAAAATACCATAAAACCTTAGGCTTGAGAGTGACTTCACAAAAAGAAGTTTGCTTTTAATAAACTATTATGAGACCTGAAGTGAATTTCTTCATGCATCAAGCATGAGACGATAACGACAATAAGAGAACGTGCTGCACCTCAGACCGAGTTTGTTTGCGTTTTTTATTTTCACATCTTCTGCAATTATACATGACTTTTTGGACTTTGGCAATCCCTTGAAAGATCATTAGGCGAGTAAACACCGAACCTTAACTGATTCTAAAATAAATGTTGTCCTGATGTCTGTACAAACATTTCGACAATCTGCCGAAAATGAATAAGTCATTAGCGGTGTGCATGCTAGCTGTCAGTTAGAAGGTTGTACAAGAAAATCTAATGAGTTGGCTGGCAAAAATATCGCTTACAATACTTCAATGGGAATTAGAGCGCTTGGAGGGGTGCCATTTGTTTTGCACCGATATTACATTTACAAACGCCTTTAGTAAAGGGTAAGAATTTTTTTTAATCTGCATATTTCAGATATAAAACTAGAAAGCAGCATTTTTGCTTGCTACACTTTACATGAAATTAAAACACAGAAATGTATAGAACATCTCATACTTCATATCTCATACATCCATTATAGTTAATGAAAACAGGCCATTTCAGTTTCAATCACTCAATTCTGTATTCTATACATCAAGAAGTTGCATCATCTGAAACTTCCTGAAGATCATGGGAAGAAGAAGAATGGACACTAATTAACCACTTTCTTTGCACTTGTTATTCCGGTACTAAAAACTCTGCCCTTTTGCTCATTTAAGAACAAAATGTCACTTGATTAAGTTTCCACTGTTTCCTTGAGGGTTCAGATGCTTTCAAACGATTTGAAAAATGCTTTTGCATCTACACTTACAAAATCGGTACAGCAGAACGAGGAGGTTTGATCCGACGCTGCACTTCCCAGAGCTTTGTGGTCATTACAAATTCAGTGTCATCATGACTAACACTTCCGTGAAAGGATTTCATTACCACCAAAATAAAGTGTGCAAAACTAAAAGCCACCAGACAAGAGGACTAATGAATGTTTCTGTCAAGTTCCACCAAACACATTCAGCTCTGGAAGTAGAGATGATTTCGGAGGCTGAGGAAGACCGGGGCTGCACTGGCGTTTGAATCTATCCTGACAGCCAATTATAAATAATGCACCCTGTTCAAAGGGAACTAATGATGAGATTCAGCCTGGGTGAAATAAGTCACGACTTCAGAATGGGGATTACGGAGGAAAGAGCTAGAGATGTTTCACATTTGCTCCAGCTATGTCAAGTAAGGAAAAACTGTCCCTTTCCTGGTCATTTGGCAAGGTACCACCAAAGGTCCATCTGTTGTACCTTTAGTATCTTTAATCTGGAAATTTTGAGGCAGTGCACCACTCCAAGTCAAGAATGGATTAAACATAATGCTGATCCATCACTGTGGTTTTATAGACGTGACTTCATTAGCATCAGTAACTTTTGTGGACCTGACAGTGGCGTACTGATGGATGTTTACCCCAGGACAGCGGCCATGACAGGAGACTTGGCGAGACCGACATCGTAACCTAATGGCTCATCGGGTCCTAGGCAGATGCCACCCTCCTCCTCTTCCCTTCTTCTAGCCAGGAACTCATTAGCGCAGGGAGACAGGAAGAGATGTCACTGCCATCAGAGATGAATAAAGGAAGTCGGGACAGGCAGAGAGCCGAGTGTGGGTGGACCACAGCGGAGGAGCTGAAGGTCCGTGTGCAGGATCCTCAGGTATAATCGCACTGTGCTGAAACTGCGTGGCCTCTGGGGATTTCCTGTACTTCTTTTGATGTGTGCAATTTGACAGAGAATATGCCAGTGAGAGCTTACCATGGTCGTCTTATTTCACGCTTACTGTTGGTTATCTCCACTATGTCCAGGGCGCTGCGAGTCATGAGCGCTAATGCAAAAGAAGAAGAAAAAACACTAGTAGATTATCTGTTATTAATTGGGTATCTTTGATCACAAGTATAAATTACTTGAATGACATTTGGTGGAAAAAGGCCTGGAGACACACGGTAAGGAACAAAACACTAACAAATTATCAATGATGCAGTGGCGCAGAGTTACAGCATGAAAAATGAAGCGTTTTATAGTTCTTATACGGCAACAATATAGGCTGCAATATAGAGATGTTTCGTTTCATAGATGCTCCTTAACTTATCACAGGTAACAAACCAACAGCAAACCAATTCATGGTACGACATTAGCAGCACAAATAGTCATCAATATATTTATATGTATATCCATGTAATTGATCTCAGTTGTAATAAAAGAATGAAATATTTAGGGCTAATCCATCCACACATCAGTAACTCTGAGACCGAGACTGTTGATGGAAGGTCAGCCTGATAGAGAGCCATCGGTCCCTCAGAGACGAGGAGGTGAAGTGTAGCACACTGAGAAGAGTGCGGCCAATCAGAAGCAATTGGAGCCTCGCCACAGGGGAGCGTGGGTATTCTGATCCTGACAAGAGTGGGAGCTCAGGAAGTGACTCAGGATGGTTTATGTGTCATAAAAACAGCAACATCTAGCTCCAAGAACAACGCTGTGACACGTGTGAGGTGTTTATCCTCCTTTTTTTTTTTATTCAGGAATAACATACATATAAGCAAGGCTCACTTTTGGCTTTACCAAAACAACAATGCATTCACAGTGAAATGAGCTCATTTGTCCTTTTTCAGGATGCAGCCAGAGATTCCTTGAACTGTAAAATAAATTCCGAGTGCAGTCTCCATAACTGTACAAACATTAAGGTCATTATTCAAATATGTTCAATAAAGTATCGACAAAACCTTTTACTCCTGAACCTGAACTTTTCCCTGACATTATTAAGGTTTTGAGTTATTGGGGTTTGGATTAAAGTGCTTAATGAAGATGAACTGAAACATTTTGCTCTAATTTTGTATGGCTGGATTCTTCTGCCACGTTACATACTGACAACTGATTATCATTTATGTTGATGATTCGGTCAGAGAACGCTCCAAATTGAACCACAAGTCATGACAGGTTTGTTATTGTGACAGTTCATTGACTCCAATGAGGGGCTTGTATAGTGTATAGACAGTCCATATAAATGGATTTTAAAAATAAATACCACCTTTGGGTTGAGATAAATTAAGATAAATTAAAAACAGGACAGGACCTAAAATGAAACCCTGAGGGATACCGCTTGAAAAACATTCCCTTAGATTCACATAAATCCAGAACCATTTATATACCGAAGCATCAACAACAAAAGAATCTTTTACAGTCTGTTCTTGAATAACCCGACTCCTTTGACAAGTCATTAAAACAATTAGCCCAAATGTTTGTTATGGTGGCACGGCAAATTCAGGAAGTGTGATGTTTTGCCGAAAGATTGCATATAAAGGATGTGGTGAAGATGGAGGTGCTTGTTGTTTAGACTTCAGAGCTCTGAGGGAGAAAGGATATGGAGTCAGCTTTCTGGAGAAAGATTAAAGGCAGGTATTTTTGGGTCGAGGTTGATTTTGTCCACATCACCTGAGGACTGAGTGTTGGTTAAATACAAAAGTCTCTGCTGACACTGCAAGATTTTTTTTATAATTCCATTTATTTATTTATTTTTTTGCATCTTGGCAGTTTACCTAAACATCTCCCCAAAATTTTTGTTGTTTCAAACATTACTTCTTCTAGTTTCTTCTAGTTTTGCATTACTTGATATACCAAATATCAAGAAAATCACCACTCTTAACCTGTCCAATCTCAAACTTAAACTCAATTCCTGACAACAACAGTGACGTGACAAATTCAAAATGGCTGACAGTTTAAATAGGAAAATTAATTGTATATCGTATGCAGCTACAGCACGTGAAGCAGATCTGAAGTCAAACAAACACTCAATTATATGTATGCTACAGTTTATTTGTACACCTGGTACAGCTTAGAAGTACAACACATTCACACATTTGTGGAAACACTTACCTCATGCTAATGTGGCTTGGGGTTGGAGTGCTGAGCGTAGAGCGCAGGATGCAGGGCTAGAAGATTAGCAGATAGAACGATGAGTTATTAATGATCATTTAGAGAGAGCATTCATTAAATGAATTACTTTTTGCTCTAAAGACAAGAGTGACCATGAACAACATGCTAAACCCGGTTTCATTCTAGTCAATAAGAGGATGGACTTTTCCAAAGATCTTTTTTTTTAAGGTGTCTCACGTGTCCTCTTCATCCATTCAAGGTCTTTTTTTTCCAACTGATAACACCATTAGAAAGGTCATAGACTACATTAAGTCACCTAATACTGTAATGTAACCTGTTGCCCTTGATAAATCCAATCTGATCTGGAGAATTAATCAGGTAATATGGATTCCATGCAATGCGCTTGGCCCTCTGCTAATATCTCATAGGGCAAGAAATGAGATTAGATGGTACATGCCGCATTACACAGCCTCTCCGGCTTTCTTTAAAATGATAGATATTGATGCTGGTGTAAGAGGTGGGGCAGGCTAAGAGATCCCTGATACATATCAATCATTACAGGGAACCAATTTAATAATAAAATTTGATTGGGGATCCATCTAGAGCGGGACACTTACCAGATTGCATAGAATTTGCTGATCAAGCATAATTATATGAAAGTATAATAATATGGAAGAGATCATTTAAAGTTTATAATGAAAAAAACAGGATAAGGTTCTCGAATCCGATTGGTCAGAAGATGGTCATAGGTGAACTGACACCTGTGAGTTCCTCATCGGTTGATAAGAAAAGGGAAAAAAACACATTCACTGCAACTAAATTTGTCAGATAAAAAAAATATATATATATTTTTTAAATTGCTGTCAAATATCATAGAGCTCACAGCAGTGATTGGGCCTGACACCCGTGAGGATCATTTTCAGTAAACCTTGTTTACGCGGTGCTGGCAGTGGGTTAGCCTGTTATTATCTGTCCATTTTCTGTGAAATATGGATTTGTTTTCAGCCATCGGGGACCCTCTGAAAAAAAAGAGCGCGTTTAAGTTTCCGTTTCGGACAAAGGCCCTTTCTTCGTCAGCTTTGAAAGCTAACTGCTTCTGAAGAAAGTGAGTGAAAGAAAGTCTCTGAAGGATTTCTGTCCTGCAGCTTCTGAGAGCCTGAGCTCACACATCTCATGAAGGTCTTTTATCCAAAATGTCTCAGCAAAGTTGATGCCTGTACAGTATAATGAATCCGTTGCTCTCTAGACTACTCAATGCATTTGAAAGTAAACCGAACCGTCTTTGTTTATTTTAAAATGATGTCGTTTGCTTTTAAATGGGTTAATAAGGCTTTCGTCTCCTTGAAGGACATGATGAGTGTTTTTGCAGAAGCAGTGCTGTACTGACCTGATATACTTTTCTGTTCCTCAGTGATGAATAACTTGGTGATGTAGCGCAGATCTGTGCCAAGGTTTTTTGAGGGGGTTTTTTTTGGAGGAGAATATTTTTTCCTTTAAGGTATCCTTGAGATAACGTGTGATGTGAGGCTTTTCCATAGTGCTACAAGGAGCAACTTGACCTCCCTGTCCAAAGTGTATGTAATATAAACATATATTCATTAATTTAACTTCAGGAAATGTGTAATCCCGGTCTAGGTCGCTGTGGATTCTGGGAAAACTTGGCGCAAATGCAAGAACTATTGAGATGGCAAAAGATGTCAAAGGACAATGGCTAGATTGGATTGAGCTGATGGGAAGACTCAAATAATCACTCTTTACAAAGGTGGTGAGCAGAAAACAAGAACAGGAGTACAGTGGGCACCAACACTTGAAGATGGGAAAAACATCACTGGGTTTGATGAATCTTATCTTACTTGATCAGATACTGGGGTGGCATCAACAGCATGAATTCATGTTGTTCAGGCTGGTGGTGGTGGTGTAATAACGTGGGGAATGTTTTCTTGGCAACACGTTGGGCGCCACAATATAAATCGAGCATAGTTTGAATGCCACAGCCTGTCTGAGTATTGTTGCTGGCAGCATGAATGTTCAGCGATCACGTCAGCATGAACCAAAATCTCAAAAGTGTCCCCTAGTCCTTGTGGAATCCATACAGTGACGATTTGGGGCTGTTCTGAGACGTTCTACCCAGTATTAATATGGAGATCATTAAAAAAACAAAACAAATATATATATATATATATATATATATATATAAATAAAGCTTTTATGGTGGTTATCTCTGGTGGCTATAGGCTAGCTTGGTGATTAAATGATTCCTAGTGTTCCTGGAGAGAAAGCTGACCTACATTTTAATCCACTGGCGTGCTCTGTCATAAATAATA
>JAQQZX010000001.1:22805770-22831734 GCA_030068355.1 Notoglanidium maculatum | reverse complement strand
AGTCTCTTTTAAAGTCATAAAAATAAAGAAATAATTGAATTAGAAGGTGTGTCCAAACTTTTGACTGGTAGTGTATATCTGCAAGAAGAGAAAGACATACATTAAGCAAGCATGCAAGCAAAAAAAAAAAGAAAACTAAAACTAAAGAAGTAATGAACGTAAGAGCGATAGCACCAGAGCATGACCAAAGGCCAGAAAGAAAGAATGAAAGTGAGTAAAAAAGAATGAAAGTAAGAAGGAAAGCAGGCGAGAGAGAGAAAAAAAAAAGACTGAAAGCAAGAAAGACAGAATGAAAGCAGGCAAGGAAGAATAAAAGAGCTAGAAAGAACGAAAGAAAAAGTGAAGGCACGAAAGAAAGAATCTGTTCATGTGCGTTTTAACTTCAATTTTTCAAATTCTCGCCAACTTCCTGTATTATTTCTTTACAACCTTCACTTGAAAAGGGTACATTCAAGAAAAAAGAAAGCTTCAAATGTGGATGAAATTTGTCATCCAGGGCATTTCTTCATTGTTCTTTGTGTATTTTGTAAAGACTGAATTTTTATTTTTCATTGAAACTAAGGACCTTGATGTTCTGTCGAGGTGAAAATATTCACAACCAAAGTTATTGATTGTTCTCTTCATTTGCTGCGAATCTTATTGCCTAAACCGTCCTCGACTTTTTTCAAGCTAGTCACATGGTTCCGTCAACATCGTTTTGTTTCAGCCACGCTCTGTTTATATCTGCTTTTGCAAGGAAAGCTGTGATGATATTACAATTTCATAGGAAATATAACCTTATGTTCTATTATCCATTTTATCTGGGTAGCAAATTTGCAACACATCTTGCACAATCTCAGTTCATTGCTATGATTAAGTAGCTAGCAAATGGAATTCTTAGCTAGCTAACGATCTACTTATATTTATCAGACTGTAGGCGTGGCACGGTCACTGTTTCTGCGTGACAATAGTTGGACAATAGTTTAGAACAAAAACAAAAAAAAAAAGATGATCGCACACCTCTAATCTGATTTTAGACTTCCACTAAGCTAGCATCCAAGACTAGCATCACGTCCCAGTTAGATAGCAATTGATACATATTATTGACTCTTCATTTTCAGCCTCATGCATTTGCATGACGGTTTGAAAGAGCTAGAGGAAGTTAGTATAGCTTGTATGTCATAGCTGTAATGTTGGAAAATTGGTTTACGTTCCATCCCCTAGTGGCAGGTTTAGGAATTGCAGGTTTTCATAAGCAGGGAGAAATGGTGGCTTAAATATGGGGGTAATTTGCACTTGAATGTACAAAATTGAGTTCCAGCATCGAGACGGCACCTTCTATTCTTTCTTCCTGACAGAAAAATCCATGGCGGCTCGACGCAGACCTGATGCAGCTTGCCTTCCTTTTAGGACGCAGCACAAAGGCAAGATAATTGGTTTAATTCAGTTGTCATATTAAGTCAAGGGCGACCTTGATTTGAAGAAGAAAACCCAAAACAGCCCGAATAAATGAAAACATTATATGATGTGCAGCTTAGGTTTGCTAAAGTCAGGTTTATGAAGCCATTTGATCAGCTACAGTATGTGACATTTTTTAAAATGCTTTTTAACATATATACATATATATATATAGGTTGTCATTTAAAAACAATCTGTAACCAGGCTACATCTGTGTTTATACAAACACTACTCTTATTTGCCCCGAAAGTAAAAAAAATTTGCAATGGATCCAAACAAGCTGTATGGGATCCAAACTTTTTTTTTCTCTGCTAATTAGTTTCTTTCCTCAGTAGGCAAAGAGGTCAGATTGCAGCTCTCAAAGTCAACAAATTCGGTGAAAGTGCTCCCGTTTTCCCAACGGGCTCAGAGAAATGATTTAGCAGCCGACGTCTTTGTGCACAGCATGTAAATGATAGGGACGTGTCGCTACGGTGCTGCCGGCTGTAACATAAATACGAAAAGAAAAAATGGTCCAAATTAGCTTTAATAATTAGCAAAAACTTTACCAGGCTTAAAGTAAAATATAAATTGTTAAAATCCTTTAAAATTTTCTCAGTTTTTTTAAGTTAATACTGATGATAGGGTTGAAAAGCTAATTAGAAAGATTACAGTAATAGGAATGCTAAACATGTTTACTAACATTTTCTCAGAAAACTTTTCTCATCCCCTCTGATGAGTACGAGCTGCTACGGATGACTAATTCAGCTTCTATTTGCAACAACTTGCGCTGGTGATTACCTTCAGCCATGTGAAATGCATATCGTCGTCGTGTAGGCAGTATTCCAGGAATGCGGCCTCTAAAATTAGACTCTCACCTTTAATATGAGCCTGAACGCTGAGAAACGAAGTGAGATTTACTGCAGCGAGTGGATTCTCTGCGGATTATCCACCAGGCTAATTTATAGCTAATACATGTGGCGTGTGGTTAGCATTAGCATATCAATCACCATGTTGTTTTTTTTAACCTTTTCTGAATTTGTGGCATGTCGCTGTCTAATTTTGTTGGCTCTGCTGAGACGCCATTTCAGCATTCACATCGATCTTGGAAGGAACCGATGGTTTATTAAAGCTTTGTAATTAGCAGATGACTTCAAGGCTTAAACCCGAGCTCGCCTCGCAGTACTGCTGTTAATAGCCTGTCGACTTCCTCTCATGAAGAAGGGGATTTATTGACGTACACTCGACCTTGGCAGAAAGCATGTGAATTTCTTTTGAACCTTGTACAGAGTCAAACTAGCTTGCTAACGACCTAGCAAAATATTAATGATGATACATCAGCTTTAAGTTACAGATTGACTAGGCGGCTATATAAAAGTTGGATATGGAAATTCAGCTCTAAAAAGATTCCAATTTCCAACTTCCACCATGTTTTTTGCCATTTTAAAAAGAAAACATCTGTAGTGATATTGACTATACTACTTGAAACACCAAGGGCTCACTCACTAACTTCTCCTGAGCTGATATAGTTGTTTTGTTAATAAGTTATAGAGGACAGAAGTATCACAATGTTGTGTGTTTAGCTAGCATTAGCTAGCTAACACTCAGCAACAACAGCAAACCATTTGCAAAACGTCACACAGTTTATTTCCACCTAACATTAATGCTAATTAACTTCAAGAACATTGTCCTGCTAGCTAACTTAACTCACGTTAGGTAACTTCAGCTTTGGTTAATAATAATTAGCTAAAAAATATCAGCAATCGCTGCTGAAAAATCTGACGTGTCAAGCTAGTAGCCTGTCTTTGCTAGATGCTAAGCGGTACCAAATGCTACATCATACACAAGTGATATTTAAAGAAAATAACACAACAGTAACTAATTATTATTATTAAACGACAAATATTTATAGTAGTATGGAAGTGATGCTAGTTTGACTAACCCAGCCTTTGTTTTGGCTGCTGGTAGCTGTGTTTTTTTTTAAACAAGGATGGTAGCTAGTTAATTAACATTAACTAGTAAAAAAAAAAACTGAAAAGCTTTTAAATATCTGAAAGGTTTGAGTCCAAAAATTGTTGGTGATTATCATAACAGAACTCATATTTGGTTTGTGCTAGTTAGAGTTCAGTTTCACTCATGCTAATTTTACCTTCTTCTAAAAATTTGTTAGCTACTTCACTAGCATGCTAGCTAACTTGGCACATGATAAGTAACTGCAGGTTAATGGATAATTTTAGTTAGCTAGATAAATACTAAGTAAGTTAGTAATAAAATGTATTTGTTGTTAGCTAGCTGTAAAGTAGCTGATATTAATCTCGAGCTTATGTTTTCATCTAGCTGAAGTTATTAGCACCTCCTGAACTGAACATGTTCTCACACTGGTTTTACGTTAGTAATAATCAGCAACATATTTTTTGAGTACAATCTTTCTGATAGCTGACTTGTACGGCAAAAAATGAGCAAAGCTATGACTGTGTGTAACGTTTGTCTGTTTGTTTGTTCCCTTCAGTTCAGGCCTTCAGACTCCATGTTTCTTGCTTTGCATTAACATCACTGTTTAATGTTCAGCTGGATTTATATATTGTTTGTTTGTTTGTTTTTCTTTTAACTTATGACCTCCAGCTCCTGTTGGATTGGACGCCGTTTCTGAGCCTGTATTTATTAACGACCTTGTGGAAATGACACGCTCCGAATCAGGTGCCAACGTTTCCCCGAGAGACATGGCCGATTTCCCGCGCATCCCTTAGGAAATCTGACATGACAAATCGCATTAGGCTGGCGCTCGGGCTTAATTGCTGGTGGTATTGTAAGCACGGCAGATGTGTACGTGGGCACCGGCATGTGTGGGCGTCTCAGGCAGATAGATAATTACAGAGCCGCGCGCATCGACGCTCGGTTACTTAGCACAAGTGATCATTTCATCCGGCGTAATAAGATGCGATGATGCGGAATGTTGCACGAGGCGTCCCACGCTCTCAGCGTGTCTACCTCCGACAGGAATAAATGACAAGTGCAGTGCAGATTGATCACCGGCTGCCATGTCGCCCACGTATCATGACATTTATAATGCATGGCTTCACCTGAGGGGGAGGCAGGAGTGCCAATTACACGCCACTCTGCCAGGGCCCCGGGTGCCACCGGGGTAATTACACAAGAGCATGAGACACCGGCGGCGCTGGATCGGACAGAACTCTAATTTGTACACGAGGACAGTGGGGGAGGTCTGAGATTTTATTATGTGGATGTAGTGTGTAGTGAATACTTTTGTACTGTAGGGTCCAAAAGTCCACCAAGAACTGGTGAAAAGAAAAGACATTTTCATGACACTTTCTTATTTAATTCATCCAGGAAAATTAGTCACATGGTAATATGTGCACGCTTCTAACACAGTGTTCGTTTTTAATTCGTGACAAAAATAAATAAAAAACAGACAATTCAAGTCTACTGTATTATATGCCTAATAAGACTATAAGAGTAAGAAAAGTTTCTGAGATATGTGACAAATAAGCACGCTATAATGCAAATCAGGAAATCTTGTATGTTAGGATGCACATTACCAATTGAACCAAACGTTGTTTCACAGCTATATGAAAAGCCAAAGAAAAAATATCTTTACAGGTATTGTATTGAGATTTTAATTGTATACGAGGTGTGCAAAAGTGAAAAATTGCACCCCTTATGAAAGGAAAATTATATTGGTGCCAGACAGGCTGTATTGAGTGTCTCAGAAACTGATGACTGTCGTGATTTTCACCTGATAGTCACTAGAGTTTACACAGAATGGTAAAAAAAACAACAACATCCGACTGGTTCAATCCGACAGGAAGGCTGTGGTTACACAAATAACCACTCTTTACATCCACGGTGAGCAGAAAAGCATCTCAACATGTTGAGGCAGCCGAAGACCACATCGGGTTCCAGCAGAATACACAGGATCATCAAAACTGGAAAGTTGAAGACTGGGAAAAATGTAGCTTTTAACGTCTTAACGTAAACGATTGACATCACAACCTTTGGTACGTGTCGTAAAATCTGTCTTTAGATTTTCCTAAGGGTATGCAAACTTCATAAATAAATAAGCAAATAAATAAATAATCTATTAATAGAGCACTTTTCATACACATGGTAGGTCAGTATTAAATAAGAAAAAATGAATAAATTGAAAAAAAATACTTTTTTAACTGCTAAAATAAAGTGGATTTATCTCGTTTAAATAATACTTGAACGAGCGTGAGCTGAGTAGATTTGCACATTACGTTTTAAAAAACAGATGAAACGAGACATTTGTACCGAACTCAAAGTGACTGCAGCAGTAACTAAAGCTCACGTCTTTTCGAGAAGACTTCTGAAACGAGTGCTCGGTAATGATAAGAAGAGAGGAGAACATATGTAGTTGCCAGAAACCGAGCAGATGGGCTCCGCCGTTTTATGGCATCAGCCCAGGAATGGAAAGCGTCTTTACACTTAAGTACCTCCTTGAGGTGCGGCGAGCAGCGCTATCAAACCTAGCACAGAGACGGGTTTCGAAATTAATTAAATCTTGGCACCGTCAGAAAACACGTCCTTTAGGAAGCCGGCCTGCTGTGCCCAGCACACTGACATTTTGTCTTAAGCTGTGCTAATGGTACGGCTCAGACAAAGCTCACGAAATCTGTGTGAGATCAAAAAGAATCTCGCTTGGAACAGTTTGACTAATAATGAACTTTGAAACGTTAAAGACGTCACAATATTAAAACATTTTTAAATGTTAAAAGTGTACAACATAATAGGTTAAAACATTAAATGGCTACTCTGTTAGATTACTAGATAAGGTAGCTAGGGTGTTGCCATGTCATTGCAAATTTATTCAAGGTGGTTGCTAGGGTGTTGCCAGGCAGTTAATAATGTTATCCAACATAGTTTCTTGTATGTTGCTAGGGAGCTGTTATGGTATTACATGTGGTATTACATGTGGTTGCTATGGTAGCTGGTTTCTAGGGTGTAGCTAGGTGATTCCCATGATTTTCCAACGGGTTGTTAGGGTGTTACTAAGTTGTTGCTATGTGGTTACTGTGTTAAGTGGTAGATAGGGTGTTGCTAGGTGGTAACTAAGAAATCCAGCTGGTTGCTAGCCTGTTAACTGGTTGCTATCATATTTCAGGAGGTTGCTATAGTGGTAGTGGGCGGAGCGAAGCAGTTTTAATTGCTTTCAGTATTTCGGCAGTAAGAAAGCCGAATTGTGAATTTTTCGCATTTTACAAACCGAGAGAAGAAATTTTGCTCTGATTCAAACTCGGCATATGTGAAAATGCACCCATGTACCCACGATAACAAGCACCACGCACTCATGTTTGTTTCTCTTTCCGTTTTGGTCCTGACTCCACCCCCTATGAGAAATCATATGCTTGTTACCTTATTGTGCTCACCTGTTTTGTGTTACTTCTTCATTTATATCATGTTGTGTCCGTAAACTTAAAAACTGCTTTTGTTACCCATAACTCTGAGCCTAGTTTCCAGGTTACTCAGCTCTCTTTGCTTCTTTTGGGTTATAATTATAGAATATCCCTGTTGCCTGGGGTTTGCCTGTGCTCTGTCCTCAGACTTTGATCCATTAATAACCCGACTGAGAACTCAGTCTGTATAAAAAATTTCGAATAGAGTAATCGGAAACCTTGTGCACTTATTCCTAAACAGTGCCTGACGTTAAGCGACTAATATTTTGGTGGTCCCACCCACTGACATTGATTGACATCTTACCATGAAACAAACCATTGAATACACGCCTAAATATTATCATGCATCGAGAATACAGAGTGTCAATACTTAGAGTAACTATTACCCGGACATGTCGCGTTCACACACACTTCAGCAAATTTATTCTTCTTTAATGGCAGCTCTTGTCAGACCTCAGGAAATTCGTGTCAAAAGTCCGATGTCCAGACTGACAGGCCCTGTGGAGGGACACACTATTCTCTTCTGAGCAGTGCAAGGAAATAATGAACAGTGTATTGCGTAGGATTTCATTTAAATGTGCACAGGGGGGCTCGCACCTGCCCGAACACCCCCACTGGGATCTCAGTCCTATTAAACTTATGGGCATTTTGGGGTAATTCATGATGTGACAATGCTTTTTCCGCTGCGTCAGGACACACTCGGGCCTCCCGGAGGACTCGTTAATGAGCCGGAGAGTGAATCTTCACGTCGCAGCTTTCTCAGCAGCACAAAGTTGACCAGGAGCACACAATATAAAGTGTACGTGGGACTGTTATTATTTCATCAGGTAGCAGTTTCTTTTCTTATAGCACATTTCTTCACTAATAAGTCATAAAAAAGGCATTATAAATAATGCAGCAGAGTGTATTAAATGATTTAGCAACTAACAAAGCAACAAGGAAGCATGGACAGGAAAGTGAATTTATCCTTTAACTCGATTGTTTTCATAATATTTCATAATATTTTATTCCTCTTATACCCCGGCCGTTTCTTTTTCATAAAGAACAACATACTTTTTAATCCATTCATAGTTACATTTAACGTTGTGGAACATCATCGAAACACATTTTCACTTCCCCTCTCTGAGGTTTTTGAGATTTCATATCCATTTTTATTCTCATTATCAATCATAAGTGTATAAAATCAAATCAAAAGGGATTATCCGGGGCAGAACAGCACACAGGGGTTAAACTCTTATATCTTCAGAATAGAATAATAAAATTGGCCTAATTGTGATACGGCGGTGTGTTTAGTGCCGTCTTACGTGTCGAGGCGTGAAATGGAGTTAGCTCAGTGACGGATTTAGCACCCATTCAGTGGAATGCAATTGGCCCTGAGAGATGGGGTGGGGTGAGAATTTCATGTTAGTTCACCTCGGTTTTAGTGCTTTAACGACACTAAAAACACACACACACATACACGCTTGAACGAAATCACAGAGCAAATCTACTTTGCTGGATCTCATTTCACAGTTCTGCTCACACACACACACCCACACACACACACACACACACACAGATCCAGTCCGTATCATCTTCTGCGCTCTCCTGATTACATTCAGTGTCGATGTGCAGAAACGTATCATTTGCACCACCGTGATTGACGCCTTGTTGCACTCGTATGGGCTTTTCCTCATCATGGCTATGAGGGTATGCGTGAGGATATGCTGGTAGGCTGTGAGTCACCATTTCCAAGTAATCTTTCAAATATCTGATTTAAAAAAAACAACAAAACAAAAGATATGGAAAGAACAGAAGGGTATAAATGTGCTGTCAAGCTTTGATTTTTGGCATCCACTTGCCGTGTATATTGATGTACTTACTTGCTTGCCCCTCACTGGAGGTTTCATCACGCCTCTGATCTTACACTTAACTCACAAGCGGAGGTCTGTAAGGCGTCAGCCTTTTCTATTGGTCGCTGCTCAAAACTTTGGAAAAATGGCCTTATTCTGAGCTGCAAATCTTTATCCTTAAATATTTTTTTTCATCATTTATACATTTCATTAACTCACTTATCAGCAATAAATTCTTTATTAAACAGAGCTCTGAATTTCCACTAAGCAATTAGGAGTCCTGATGGGCTGTTTGACAGATGTAGAAATTTCCAGTATTGTTTTTTTTTTATCCTGGCCTTGGGGAGTGAATAAAACACTTCCGGAGATGCTGTTGTTGGAAAATAATCAAATTGACAGTAACTTTGGCAACATCACACCAACTTGTCATTGATTATTTCCCTACAGTGGATATAAACCTCCCAGTGAAATTGGCAGGTAAAAAATGTGAAGTAAAAAAAACAACAAACTAAGATAAAGTTTTTCCTCCCACAGTGTAAAATTACAACATATAAAAGTGGTCCTCTAAGAGCTTACAAGGCCTGTATGGTGTCTCACTTGTCAAAGGAGGGGGGTATGAAAGAATTTCCAAGACATACCATAGAAAATGGAAATGGAAAATGGAGATCACCAAGAAAAGGACGTTTATTTCTTATCCCATATTAGAAGCCCATTTGCCATTTAAATGAGCCCAACAGCCTTGCATACAATTCCAAATTCCAAATATAATGAACTATTTACCAAGTAACACCAAATGATTCATTCTTAATGAAACAGTGTGCAGTCTTAAAATGATCTTGACTCATTAAAAAATTTGAACTTTTTACTAAATGCAGTAAACCGCATTTGACCTGCAACTTCTCCATCATTTTATAAACAACCTATGGTTTTGAGCGGTCCTTTTAACAGGGTTGGGTTGAGCATAGGGCCTACTGTGAATTTTTCTTAGATTTGTCTACGTATTCTAAAGGGAAAGATATAATTTTAAGCAATATGAATGTACAATTGCCTTCTGCTGAATGGCACAGCAGTGTGTGAATAGATACACAGATTTACCGTTCGTTTCAAATGACATTTTCGCACAAATGGCTGAAATCAGCAGAACTAAATTAATTCCTACCGAGTTCAATAGTACTGAAATCTTATTTGAGCCATTTTTCACTGAACGAGGTGTTACCTTTAGCTCTGACATGACTGAAATAGCAACAGCATGTACAGATTTAACCGTTCAAGTGGAAAATTGTGCATTCCCATGGTTTTGGAACGGGATGCATGAGGAACATGTAAATGGAGGAGATGGACAGGCGTGTAAAGAGCAAGGCGTGGAGTGTGTGAGCCACAGGGACACGAGCCAGGGTAAGGGTGTGTGATGTTGAAAGAGCTCAATGACCCCAGGCTAAATATCACTGATGATGTGTCAAAGTGTATGAGTTGAGAGATGTTGCAACTGTAAAGTTTCCAAAGCTGTTTCAAAGGATATGAACAAGGTTAAAAGCAGTTATAAAGCCTAACAGCTGGTATAAAGAACAGAGAATACCACGTTTAGAAAGGGAGATGCATATTCTCCTTTATCTTGCTCTGAGGGTGTGCAAACTATTGCACTCGACCGTATTAATATGATTATACTAGAAGTGGTAGAAGAAGAATTAAACTCTTCAGGATGCTTATCTGTATCCTTCTTGATCAGATGGTGTTTTCTTGATCCCTTGGTCCAAAATGATGGACCAGAGCTTCTACAGGCAAAATTAAATATGCATGATATTTCAGACCTCACTTTTTCTCGTCCCCATAAACGGCTTGATAAATGTAGACGGCTATCTGACTGCTCATGTTTATCGTTTTTGATGTTCTCCTCCTTTTTGTCAAATGGCACTCTACTGTTCTGGGCTTTATTGTCTATTTGCATATAAACAGCAGTCTAATGGATATTGACATGTCTGGAGACATGTCCCTGTCTGCTGTAACTCATGACTGATTTCCTGAATGAGCAATTCCTATTCTTCTACTGCCAGACTCTCACCGGTATACAGGGACAAATATACTCCAATGTGTGGCTTTGAGTCGGCGGATCGGAAATTACTTCTGTGCATCAGACCAGCCAAAATAATTTGCCTTTGAAAGCGCACAGGTTGCAGGATGTAAACACAAGTCTCCACAAAAGCTAGTTCTGGTTATTAAAGACACAGAGGACTTTTTTATGGTGAAACAACAGTTGGCGAAGGTAATGATTCAGAGGAAAATAATTAGCTGGCCATCCTTTGCCACTGTTTATTCTTTCTTTCTAAGGCATATTTACAGAAGTGCCTTTTCATTGGGCATTATCACCTCGATGTGGTGTTCAGAAGAAATGCTGTGGGAATAAAACCTAATAAGTATGCGCTTGTTTTCAAACCTCTGTTATATTTGAGGAGACATACAATTTCAGCTCCAGCATGACTAATATTAATTGGTTGGGGTTTGTTGTTGTTGTTTTTAGCTATAAAACCACAACCTAGCTACCTGCTAGCTAGATAACATTACCCAGGTGTAAACATTGCTTGTTTGCTAACATACGCTGTTGGACGGCAAGGTGGATTTCAAAGACTCTGAAATTCTGTTAACCCTAGTGGTCCAATGGAAAGTCTGGATGACCATATGTAATAACTGACCACATCAGCTTGATGTTGGTCCAATGGAATGGCTGATGTTGGTACGACACTGGCAAGATAAATTTAAAAATGCCTAAAAAGTCTGTTAACCCTAGTGGCCCAACATTGGCAGGTGGAACATCTGGCATGAGGAATGGCTGACGTTGGCCAACGCTGGCAAGGTGAATATAAATATGGCTGAAATTCTGTTGACCCTAGGGGCTCCGTATTTGCCCAGTGGAGTAGATGATTTGAAAAGTTAAATGCATATGGTTTTAAAGTCAGTTAATGAACTAATATAGACACAATTCAATATTTTAAATATTGTTTGATCGTTTTAATACATACATATATTGTAAGATAGATTTTCTTTTTTTAGAATTAATGTAAGTAAAAGTCTCCTTAGTAGCAAATGGAAGCGCATATTCTGCTGAATATTTACGAAACACTATCTCTCGTGCAATATTTGAACCAAAAAAAGTACAACATGCAACGTGAAACTCGAAAATGTGGTTCCGGGTCGAAATGATTTGAGATGACGAAGTAGGTCATTTATAAAATGCCGCTTCATACTGATGCCCAGTGTTAGTTTCTTTTTTGTATAGGGAAATAATCCAGTCTTCCTATAAGACCAATTTCTGACTGTGAAACATCGTTCCCTGTAGTATATGCAGCAGATTGCACAGAATTCTCTAGCGTCAAGGACGTACACATCTTTTCATGTAGATTTAATGCAGTCTTCCTCAGTTAGTGGTGTGTAATTAGTCAGTTCAAACACCAACAGTGCCTCTGATGCCTACTTCGTTCGTCAACTTCAGCTGGGGATCAAAAACGCAGCGTTCGCCCAAAAGGCGGGCATCTGGTGGCTTTATGCAAGAGGCTGAGGAGGATCCCGCTACGTTGGGTTTCCTCCCGCTGTGCCAGAATATTCTGCTTCTGACGCCTGTAAAGAGACTTCGTTAATTACCTTGTTGGCTGACTCTACAAAAATAAGCAAATGATGTATCAGGGGTATCATTAAAGCTTACTGGAAGATTCTTCCAAGGAAGTTCAATTTTTTATTTATTTTCGGTATAATTAGCAGGTGTCCCAAACTAGAATTCAGCTCAGTTAGCATTCAAGTTTAAGAATTAGCTGGCATGAGAATCATTACAATAATCAAATAAATGAAATAAAGTATAATGTTAGCCACAATTACTGTATCGTGTAGCTATTTCTTTGGCATTACATTACAGCTAATTACGTTGCTTTATATAGGGTGCTATATAGGAGCTAAGCTAACAAATGTTTTCATTTATAGAATGTCCAAGGATACCACAAGTGTTTTACACCTTAAAGCAAAAGATAGAAAAGAGATTACTGTTTTTTAGGAACCTCTGCTACACAGCAGTTATTTTAGCCATATTTCAGTCAAAAAAGCGAGGGCTTGTTACCGCTAACAGAAGCACCTCTCAGCACGTTACCTGCTCACAGGTATTTTAAAGTGATTGAAAGCTTAAAGATGTGCTCTTAAAAACACAGATGGTTGTGCTCCAAATCCAGGCGCTAGTTTTCATGGAAATCAAGCACTCGCAAAGTTGCTCGTCAATTACAGACATAGCGATGTGTTCATTTCTTTGCCGTCAGCCAAGTGGAAGGCAGAAAGTGTTGATGGGCTGTGAAAAGTGGATGAGACGTCCCTATAGAATTCATCACGCTAGAAAACGCATGCACCAGGAGCCAACAAGTCCTCACTTTCGACGTTTGAGTGCCATTAAGAAGTCTTCAGACACCTTGCGCAAGAAGCTGAGTAAGGAATTTGAGTACTTTATCCCTTCTGACTGTATTTGAGGCTCAGTAGGAAAATTAGGACTTTTTTATTGTTACATATAGAAATCATTGCCCTTTTCTTGAAAATGGTGACATTTGATGGCGCGTGAATAAATATCTTCAGACAGGAAGGTATTTTTTTAAGTGTACCGTGCATTGCTTGGCTATTGTATATGTATTATATATATATACAGTATATATTATAAACTGTGCTGTGGAGGAGAAAGAATCACACCTGCACTGTGTTAGTTCCTCTTATTCCAGATATTGATTTTGATGCCCCTGACGAGCCGGGCTGATTTGATTGACAGCAGCGTGTGGGGTGAAATGAGGGCCTGGAGTCTGTCAGAGGGTTTGGCAGAGCAGGTCTGACTTTGAACGTCGATGCATATTTGATATGGCTCGGATCCACGCTGTAGGCTCGAGTACAACGGGCCGGGCACTCTGGATTAGCGGAATGCGATTAATAAATAAAAGGCAGGCAACTTTCTCTCCTCTGCAGGGCTCGCTCTGGATGGCTCGGGAGATGTTGTGAGCTGAAAATTGAGTAAATGAGGCCATTTGGGGGTCTGCATTGTGAACTTCTAGAGCGGCGATCCTTTTTTCCCCACCTTAAATCAGCATTGTTATCACAGCGAGCCAGGGTAACACTCGGTAATAGTAGTAGGCTGTCGTTTTTCACTCTTGTGCGGTTCCATTATCAAATGGTGGATTTCATCTCCAAATCATAGCAGCTCCATTTAATAGCTCAGAGGTCAGAGATGAATGGCCAAACTGTGGTTCAAGCTGACAGGAAGGCTACGATAACTCAGATAACCACTTTTTACAACAGAAAAGCATGTCAGAACTTGCTGAGGCGAATTTCCTACAACAGCAGAAGACCAAACGAACTCCTGTGAGCCAACAGGCCACAGTGGCCACCAAACCTGGACTACTGAAGATTGGAAAAAACGTTAACGAATCTTGATTCCTATTGGGTCAGAATTTGGCATCAACACCGTGAATCCATGGACCCAGCATATGTTATGGCTGCTGGTGGCGAGCAATGCGTTCTTGGCACACGTTGGCACCCTAAAACCGATCGAGCATTTGAATACCACAGTATTGTTGCCGATTTTACAGTGCCGACTTCCAGTACGATAAAGTCATCTCAAAGTCGTTCCACGAATATTACAATATCTAGTGAGTGGAATCTCCATTCCAGTATTTAAAGAACTTCTTAAACGCCCACTTGACAGCCAGACACACATCTTAATTTCCTTCCTTCTGAACACTTGTACCCAGTGACATGTCCCATCATTTTCATGTCAATCGTGTGTCAGTATCTACTTGAGTGCCTGTGTGTGTGTGTGTGTGGGTGTCATCTTCTGTCCTGACACTGGCATTTATTACAGAGCAGGAAGCGTCGAGACAGCCATGGCTCTAAAATAAAATATAAGGTTTTTCCTCTTTATAATTCAGTCTGGAAAATGAAAATTTTAGGGAAATTCAGTTTATTGTTCATTTTCCCCGTGTATATTTAAACACCTCTGGCATGATGCTGAACCTCAACTGTAACCAGGATCAAAAATTTATCAGCGGTCTCAATAAATTATTAAGCAAAAACCAGACAGAAGAATCACTACAATTGGCAAGGTAGCCTTTGTTATCCTCCTGCAGCAAGACGACTTTATACAAGGCTGGGGATGGACTGGTTCTTTAATATTTCGTTTTGGATTTTTTTTCTCTGCCTCTATGTTTTCTTCCTCCGCCTCAAGACGGTCGCTGATTGTCGTTCAAACATATGCCCTAAGACCAGCCTTCTTTTTCGATGAGTCGGGAATGATTTGACATTTGCACATCTCTCCGGTATTAGGACCACCTCGAAGCTCCGCCTCCTTCGTTCTATTTTACATATCAGTGTTTTGAGTTTGTTAATATGAAATTAAATCATTCGTATCTGTTCGACTTACTGGAGATCAGAAAAATATATACGTAGTTAACAGCAGTTAGTATATTTATTAGGGATGCTAATCATTTTTTAACATTCTCAGCCCAAGTGCTGCTTTTGCTATTTTTGTGCTGAACTTTCAAAATATACTGTATACTTGTCTAATACTTGTCTCCAGAAAGCATCAGTGCTTCTTTCAAGCTGGATTATTGAAGATATTGATGCTATTCTTTTGAGCTGGTTTACTTTCCATATAGTAAAAACCCACCAGTCTTTCTTTTCCAGTACATGTCTAAATAGGGTCAACACACCAAGGAGCTACTTAGCCTGGTTCTGGTTTGGTATATATATATACGTCATTGGCAGATTGTGAGTTTGAATCTCAGCAGTTTCCTGGCTAAAAGGTTTTCTTTTGCTTTGTGGATGCGTCCAATAATTAATCAAATAAAATAATACAAACCTCCAGCATGGATGCTATTGAGAGAGTGGAAAGAGAGGTTAAGGGGGTAAATTGGGATTTTTTTTATTTTGGAGGGGTGGGCGATCCATTGGTCACAGGAATTTGAAATTGTGACTACAGATGGTTTGATCTGGGTCAGTTAATACGCCTGCGATGAGCATCAATCAGGCCTTTCATTTCAAGGATGGCTGCCTCTCTAGACGGCTCCGTTAGACGAATCCTCCATTATTGATCAAACCAAACGCATCCACCAGTCACACCCCTGTTGTTTTCCCCAACCAGGACGAGGGCAGGATGCTGCTTCAAACATGCCACAAGCTTATCTGCTCGCTTGCTGGTCTCGATTGTAGTCGACCTGGTAACAAGCAAAGGATGAAACATCCCTGTGACAAAGTTATGGAGCTGACTGTCATCCGTGCGCTATACAAAACCTCTGCTCTTGGGCATTTTTGTTGGTTAAAGGTGTAGTCGTCAGACTGTTATGGGTTTCTTTTTTGTGATTCTTTGCTTTAAAAAGTAAAAACTTGTTATCTTTGTACGACAAGTGTCAGGTAATATACTATACACAATGTATAAACATGAACATGGTAACTGTTGTTCTGAAGCATTGTGCTGTGGTGCCATCTAGAGGTTATAATTCAAAAACACAATACTGTATATTGTACATGTCTATTACAGACAGTTGGAAAAGCAAAAAAAAAAAAAAAAAAAAAAGACGAGAGATGTATGTCCTGTGATACAAATATTTCTTTTCCCAAAGAGCTTCAGAATGGACATTTGACGTTGATGAAACTGGAAAAGGAAAAACAAGCAGAGTGAAACAATGAACACGCTTCTATAACGTCAAGTCAAACTAAAAAACTTTCAATTAAAGAAATGTGAAAACTTACACTGGAAGGAACTCCCGCCCAGATTTTTTTTTTTTTTTTTTTTTAATCATTATGCTCAAAGAACATGAAGTCCTAATGAATAAAACAGAGACAACAATCAGATGGAGGAAAAGTGAGATTTGTAACATGATTGACTTTATTTTTAACATGATATAATTTAACATAACAGGACAAATAAATGCTTACGATGAGGAAACAGGCTCCAAGAAGCACAGCCTTGATCTTCACATCCAGGTCCTGAGGGAACTGGATCCCAAAATTGTCGGCGTCTGTGAAAGCCTCTCGCAAGATGCCTGTCCACTGCTTGCTGATCCGGCCTACAGACTGTGTTTCATCCAACGACAAAACCTGAGGTAAAAAAAAATATATATATACACTTATAGCAAATCATAGCATAAAATCAAATAATAGCATAGCTCTCATGCTAGCTTTGCTAGATTAGCGATGTAAAGCTTACTAGCGGCTTTTTGTATCTATACACATTTAATGAGAGGTTGTGTAATTTTTTCTTCTGGTTTTGAGATTGTTTTAAACAGGAAATAGCTGCAGGAGGAACTGCTAGGAAATGTTGAGAGCGGTGGAACTGAAGAAACGTCAGACACACTCCATAAGATTGATCCAGGAAAACAATGGGAACACCTGACTGTACAATGTCAATTTAAAAAAAAAAGGACACAATGACAATTACACATCTATTCAGTACAATGTGCCAGATGTGTGGCAGAGAGAAAAGGATAATGGGTAAGCGTAGCTCTCAGAGATCCTCCGTACCTGAAAATCCACATCGGAGCAACATTTACAGGTGCAGAAAGGACCCACGATCTTCAGAACGTCCTCCTTTTTCTCATTTTGAATGGTGTACTTGGGTAAGAAAGGGTGCCACGTCTGAACCACGTACCCGATAGGCGTGCCCGGTGGGGACTGCACCTCAAGCTGAAAGTGAAAAAAAAATGATCAATTGACGATTAACAAGTCATCCCAACAAAAGGATTGGTTCAGAGCGACCAGTTATGCAGTACCTCTTGCAGGCAGCAGGGGAAGAAGCAGCTGTCGCAACGCAGCGGTCGCGTCAGCGTGATCACCTCCTGGCCCATGGTGTCCTGGACGTGCAGGACGAAGGGGCGAAGCGGTCCGCAGTAGTTCCGGGTGCAGCAGTCGTTCTCCTCGGCCACGTAGAAGACCTGCTGCCCGAGTGTGTTCTTCACCACATACTTGTTGTTGGTCTCCCAACCTATAAGAGCTTGATTGCAGAGCAAAGTTGTGCTTTCATTAGCTGCATTGCAGAAGTTGCCGGACGACACTAATAACGACAAACTAAATAAAAATCGAGACGCTATCACGCCTGGTTTATTCTATAATCTAGAGATTTGTTTGTTAACCGAGTAACAGTTATGAGTCGATAACGCACAGTTCTCCAGTCAGCTCGTTTTGACCCATTTTGTTCAACCGTGTTCAATAGAGCAGGTGTGTTTTCTGTTACCATTGTCACAGAAGAACTAACGTTATGTCCATTGCCCCTCCCCCACTCATAAGGTAAATGTTTAAGCAGCAGGCAAGGGGCAGCGTGAGTCTTGCCCCACTGGGTCTCTTTTATTAGCTTTGATTGTGCGAAAGCTGAGGGAAACGGGAAATCGGCTTATATCTGCCAAATAAAAAGGGGAAATTAGCATTTCATCAGAATTGAAAACGTGTAGAGAGATAAACGAATGAGAACTTTTGTTGAACAGCTGATCTGTTTGCCCCAATGGACGAGCCCCATTTTGTTTTCTATTCTTCCCTGATTCATTAATTAACTGTTAATGGATACATGATTTATTCATTTTAAGATCAATTCAAGGCAATGTGATTTCTGTTCATTCATGATATACAAACGTCTGTTCTTTTTATCCTTGCTCATGTTTTTCTCTTATCTTAGGCTTGGCAATTATCTCCAACGGTTTAGAGCGTGCCCTTTTGCACATACACATAAAAAAGGTATAGGACCTTGCTATCTCCACCTGTTGTTCAGTGCCCAGGCTGTCTCCCTGCATGCCATAAACCGTCTCTTGTTATAACCTGGCTCTCGGTCACCAGATTCTTCAGTCATCTTACTTCTGATTGAACTGCAATATTCTGATGGTCCACCCAGAAAGATTAAGAACAATTTATAGCGCCATTATGCGGCTTACGGGAATTTAAATTCGTTCGAACAACTTTCAATCCACATAACTTCCGTTCGACCCTTGATCGGTCTAACCTCGTGCCGGAAATGTTGTAAATATGCAGCTCAAGATAGCGACAGTAGATTGCGAAATTCTTTCCCCAACCAGGTCGAAGTCACAATAACACTGTGTTCGTCACAGGTTTTAGAATTTCTTTTAAATCAAGTTAAAAATTACTCACCTTCAATAAACTCCACTTGCTGGTGAATGAGAAGCTGGTTGATCTGATCCCCATAAAGAGAACAAATCACACACACACATGTATTTACCGCTGTCAGATGCCACAGTATTCATACCCAAAGCTCACACGCTGTGAATAATTTTGGATGAGATCTACCTCAGTCATCACACATTCATTTTAAGGATGTTCAATCTCACCTGTGTTAAGTACTCCAGCCCAGGTGGACACCCAGCCGCTCTCATCGGCAGACCCTGAGGAGCCACGTAGCCTGAAAATATTGTTTGCAGCTAAAAATATAGCATGTATACATATAATACGACTGACCTGTAAAACTGCTTACCAGCTGAATCCATTACTGATTTCTTTCTGATGGCAAAAAACCAGAAACACGATTCACTCACATGTTTCCTCCGTTCTAACGCCTGAGACACAAAAATACATAAAGCGATTCATATATTCATACCCAGAACAAAAAAAGTTGTCTTAGCCTGTAGAAATGTGATCGCGGAGGAGAAAAACCAAATGGAGCTGTGTTTCACCTGACGAGAAGGAAGGTGTGTGTAAAGGCTGGTCTAAAAGAAAGCTCATAAAATGTGCTATGTTATGACATAATGGCACAGAGGTCAATATACACACACACACACACACACACAAAAGGGTGACTACAGGAATTTCACTTGTGTGGTTCAGGTCAATTGGAACATCCTTAAAATACGATAAATGTATCGGTTAATGAATGAAAAACTATTTCTGGGAGGAGCTCAGAATAGACCTCTGTATAAGTCATGGAGCCAGTCGAGGTGGTCTGGGTACCTGGTAAGGATGCCCCAGCCAATCAGAATGGAGAATTCAACAGCGCTGTGATGCTGTATGTCCAAAAGAAGTGGCTAGAAGAATACACAGGACAACAAAACTGATTGTAGCTTCTTTATTATATCATTGTTTGCTACATGTATTGAGAATAAACACAGTATATCGAAAATATATATGTATTTATCTTTAAGCACCTCTGGCATGGTGCCATACTGATGTTCCGCCGTAACCAGGAGCAAACATGTATCGCTGGTCTCGATTCATTATTAAGCAAAGACTCGACAGAAGAATCACCACAAGTGGCGAGACAGCTTTTAGCATCTTCCTGCAACAAGGCGACTTTAGGCTTGTCCGATGACTAAATGCTTGAATCATTTCCAACTGCTCCTGTACATATTATGAAGACTTCTTAAATTCAGAAATACTGAATGATGATATCCTTTGTCGAGCACCTTCGTATAATCGGAATGCAGGATTTTCTTTCCTGTACACTTTAACACGATGGATGTAACGTTAATGACATTTGCATCGTTCGTTGTTATGTGTAAGAGGAGGAGAAGGAGCTCATCTATGTATACTCAGACTACTTTGGAACCCCGTGGAATTAACGCCACTCTGTTCTGGGGTTTCGTTAGCAACCATTTTGTCCTTACCTTCTACTTCTACTATTATTAGTGAAGTACACTGCAACTTCATGGATTCATATGCGATTTCATCTGATTTCATCATGTCAATTAAAGCGTTTTGCACAGGAGTGTTTAGCAGACTTTTTGACACCGGAGTACGCTGTTATGAATTTTCGCTCAAAAATACACCGAAAGTGAAATCTTTGTATAGTTTGCTACAGCATATGGATGGATAAGGGATAAAAAGTGGCGGAGTATTTTCAACCAAATTGTGGTAAATGCCTAATAAATATTCGCTGATTTCAAGTACGTGTATGCTTGTCTAATGTTAGTCAAGTTGTACTGTATATAAATCACAGCCATAAAGAAATCGAAAAATAGCAAGAGTGCTTTCATTTTATTTATACTACATACATTATGCAAATCTTTTGGCCTGGTTTACTTCCCATATGGCAAAACCCACCAGTCTTATTTCCCAATACTGACTGTGTTTATCCACCAAGGAGCTGCTTAGACTGGTTAGTTTGGGTTATGTTCCAGTTTGGTGAACCTGAGGCATCAGGAGATCGTGATTGTTCTATCTTGGCAATTGCGCAGCCGTTGTTTCCTGTTTTCTTTATGAGCTACCAGAATGGATGCTACGATAAATCTTTTGGGATGGATTGAATCACGAATAGGTTGAGAACGACCATCTCTCCAGACACCTCCATTAGATCATTATCTATTACACCTCTGCTCTCAGGCAGAAAAAACACTCTATTCTAGTCAGCCTATGCACAGACATAGGTTTTGGCAGTGTTATGGGGCTCGGTCATCCATTTTCAACGCAAAAACTTTGTTCTTTGGTATTTCTGTTGGTTAATGGTGTAGTAATCTGACTGTAATGGTTTCTTGGACACCAGTTTAAGGAGTAATCACCACAATTAGTGGTGATTCTTTGCTTTCAAAAGATTTCTCTTGGCCTTACCTTTAAACAACAGACATTTGTAAGATTTACGGTATTTACACGACATCACAAATGACAGACAGTCTTCTGCTCATGAAAATGATGGCGCTATGGCGCCATCTAGAGCTTAGAACTCAAACAACACACAAACACTAGAAGTCATACATGTACAGTATATTAAAGTTACACTGGATATTTGTAGTAAGAAAGCGAGGCACTGTATATTCTCCTGTAATGTATATTCGGTTTCAGAAAGGAGTCCAGCAAAGACGTGAAGCACGACGAGTAAACTGGAATGGAAACAAAAGCAGAGTGAGAACGAACAAGCCGGTCGGACTGACGTCAGAAATCAAATCCTTTAAATATCAATGTGAATACTTACCTCCCTGTCAGTTTCTATTCTGTTTGTTCTCAAAGAACATGAAGTCCTGCAGAGAGACAGACAGAGGAAACACGGAGTAGCATTTCGTACATTTCTCCTAGATTCGTTCAGCAAACGCACAATTAGTACAAATTAACGCTTACGATGAGAAAACAGGCTCCCAGAAGCACAGCCTTGATTTTCACATCCAGGTCCAGAGGGAACTTGACCCCAAAATTGTCTGCGTCTGTGAAAGCCTCCTGTACGTAGCCTGTCCACTGCTTATTGATGCGGCCCACGGCCGCCGTTTCATCCATCGACAAAACCTGAGGTAAAAAAACAACAGCTAGCTCTTGGTGTAACGCGCGCTACTGTTGCCACCGACATTTCAGTTTTAGCTCCAATGAGAATCCGTAGTATTTATACAAAGTAGTTTCAAAAGTAAATTAATTAATGCGCAAATCAGTGTGAAAATGTGTTGTTTTGATTCATGTTAGTGTTTACCATGCTACTAGCCACGCACACTCTCGCACGTACGTGTATTAAAATGAAAGGGGATATGGGTAAGCATGGGTCGCACCATCACCAGAATCTCAATAACAGCCTCATGCAATGTCATTCATCACATTAATTTGATGTGACTAATTCTAGAATTGAATTGCACTATTTAACTTGTATTATTATTATTGTTATTATTGTACACAGACAAAAAATACCTCAAAATTCACATCGGAACAACATTTAAAGGTGCAGCAAGGTCCCACAATCTTCAGAACGTCCTGCTTGTTCTCATTTTGGATGGTGTACCTGGGTAAGCAAGGGTGCCACGTCTGAACCACGTACCCGATAGGCGTGCCCGGTGGGGACTGCACCTCAAGCTGAAAGTGGAAGAAAAAAAAAATAGCTCAGGCACTGAAGTTGGGTATCCCAAAGACTGTATCCACTAAAACAAGTGATTTGAATCAATAGATATTATTATTATTAAATTCTATTTTTAGGCTAAGAATGTATTTTTGCTCATGTTAAAGGCTTAAGACGGTGCTGCTGCAGTACCTCTTGCAGGCAGCAGGGGAACAAGCAGCTTCCGCAGCGCAGCGGTCGCGTCAGCGTGATCACCTCCTGGCCCATATTGTCCTGGATGTGCAGGCCAAAGGAGCGCAGCGGTCCGCAGCAGTTCCGGTTGCAGCAGTCGTTCTCCTCGGCCACGTAGAAGACCTGCTGCCCGAGTGTGTTCTTCACCAGATACTTGTTGTTGGTCTCCCATCCTAAAAGGGCTGCATTACGTAGCGAGGAATCGTGTTTTCATTAGCAAAACATGGACATGGAGAGTAGCATTATACCAGGATAATGGAGATGATGTTTTGGGGCGACGATGATGTCACTGTTGTAACATTTAGGGTTTGACGTGTAACACAAAGTTAAAGTCACTCACCTTCAGCCAGCTCCACTTTCTGGTGAACGAGAAGTTGGTCAATCTGGTTTTCACATAGAGAAAAATCACACACACACACACACATACATTTAATGGCGTCAGGTGACACATCGTTCATATCAGAAGTACACCAGAAGCTCACACACTGTGTACACATGGATAGTTCTGGGACGACGCATGGTGCTGATGCTCTGCTTAGTCATCATTTTCCATCACAGCTTTTCAGACCACGGTGACATGTTAGTAACGTCGGTGACGTAAAACCTCACCTGCGTTAAGTACTCCAGCCCAGGCGGACATCCGGCCGGTCTCTGAGGAGCCGGCATCATCGCTGGGGCCTGAGGAGGCACGTACCCTGCAATTACAGTGCATTGTTTATAGAAATACAAGCTAAATATATACACTACCGTACATATGTGCATATGAAAATCAAATCTAAAAGTTGGAATCCACTAGCAAGAACTTTCGCACATTAAAGAACGTGAAGTTTTGTTCTTTAGTAAAGGAAAAAGTTGGAACTGATGATGAATTTAATGTTCAATAAATGCAGATTCCCAAAATGACATCCATGGAAAAAAAAAATGCATTGATGGAACTAGAATGGTTCTTGGTAGTGGACCCGGGCGTTTTTTGATCCTTGTACCTGGCGGGACAGGCACTTGTCCATAACTGGGATTGGAGACGCTTTTTTCCGGTTGGGTATCAATGGAGTTGGCTGCAAAATGACCTGCGTTTTGGACTGAATGATGGATCGCATATAGACAGCATTGGAGAACCCAGAGTATTAGAGAACATACATCAACAAATAGCATCATGAAGATTAAGGCGCAATCAAAACAAGTCTGAGACAAAATTCTGGACAAATCTGAATCGGGATATGGGTGTAAAAGATATCCCTAGACTCCGCCTAGAGTCGGGAGGGGAGTAAAGATCAAATGAAAGCGAACACTTAATCAGAGAGAGAGTAAACAAGACTGTAACACTACACCGTGTGGAAAAATTAGTTTCGGGTTGGTGGGGAGGGGCTATACTTATGCAAGGCACTTTATTTGTTAACATGAGATCTAAAAAAAACGTAATCAGCATTAGACCAAGCTATTAATCCTACTTACCAGCTGGATCCATGGCACACAGTGGAAGTTTTCTTTCTGTGGGGAAAAAAATTCAGAACTACAAGTCACTCTACCATTTCCTGCATCCTGAAGTCTGATGGAAGGGGAGGAAAAAATGCAAATTAAACTTTAAAACATTCCTAGGCAAAACATACACAAAGTGAAAAAGGATATACACCCTGGCACACAGGACTAGTCGGAGCCTGCTTAAACGTGAATTTGGGAGAACTGAAACCAGATGTTTTTGTGTTGAGGAAAGGGGAGGAGAAAACCAGCAAGGAGGTTTAGAAAGGGGGTCTTTTAGGGTTGAACATAACAGGAAACTGGGGGGAAAAGTTAAAAATGCTTGGAATCTTTGTGTGTGTGTGTGTGTGTGTGTGTGTGTGTAAAAAGTGTTTCCATGTCTCAAATGATGTGTTGATTACACTGGGATCTGTATCTAACATAGCAGGATATATAGATATATAGCTGCAATTGATCCAGATGTATAGATGTAAATGTGGCTGCGTGCACAGCGGAGGGCACTAGGACCTGACGAGATCCCAGATCCTGTTCCCGTAGCACGACCCAACGTTAGGGTTTTTCAGCATTTCAAATTTTTTTACAGAAAACAGAAAAATCATTTTGCTTTGAATGCTTTGATTTGAGTTCATAGTGGCGGCCTTTAGCATCCGAAAATGGAGAAAAAACAATTGTTTAAACTCACAAAAATAACATATGCCCATAAGGACAGCAGGAAAACCTTGATTTTTGATCCATGCCACCAAAGCAAACAGCAAATCATCATTTTCTTTTTCCTATAACTGGAGTGAACCCTGCCTTGCTAAATTTCCGAAACTGAAGATTTGTGTTGCGACCTCGCAGCTTCAGCCTCCACGATGTAACTTGGGTCACTGCCAAAATACACGACGGAATTTTGCATGCTCTACCCGTGTGAGTTTCCTCAGGGTTCCCTGGTTTCCTCCCACACCCAAGAACTGCCCCCACTGCACTAAACTAAGCATCCAGCTATAAACCACAATGAATTTTCATTTTCCCAATGCATTAATGGAGTGTGATTTTCTGATCCTTTTTGTTGGCTGATATATTAAAATGAACCTCGACTCGGACTGCAAATTTCCATTCATCCGTCCAAATAAATGGGTTAGCGATGATAAGAGATAAATCTGAGAACTGAGATGTAACCGAACTCCTCAGATGTTTGCTAGGAATGTTCTGGAATTTGCATGCTGTGCAGCGATTGAGGGACAAGGTCACCTCAGATAGGCGTGCTGGGACCATGTTTTGTTGATCTGTTTAAGTTTCTCGGACTTTCAGGAATTCAAAAAAAGTTGTAGGAGTAGCTAAATCGAACAAACCCCGCCCCCCAGACCCAGACCAATCACGTTATTTGTAAATAGATTTACTATAGCGGACCTGGATATCATATATATATATAGATACATATCAATGGGGTAAATGTGGTAAGTCATGGCATGAAGGGTTTGGTGTTCCCAAAAACAACAGGAATAGAACAATGGGGCTTGTTCTGTTTTAGGAGAATAATCAATGATGGAGTCATATGTTTGTCAATTTTCTTCGGCATTCCTTCACTATGAACATTTCCCGTATATACAAACAACATATCTTTCAGTGCCTTAGGTGATAACGTTTACGCGAGTTCTGAAACTGATTACAATCAGTGCTACTCGAAGTTTATGTACATCAAATCCAAAGCGCCAAAGGAGTCTGATTCACGTTTACTAACGTAAAACCCAAAGCTTATGTTACACCCCTGACGGGTATGAAATACAATGACTCCGGTTCTTTCTTCAGAACTGATTTAATAGTTTGCCACTTTCCTTTTCGCCTCACTTA